>CM061749.1:310656512-310993229 GCA_030979885.1 Lolium multiflorum
TAAATAAAAAATCGAGAAAACGCACGAGATTTTGAGTTTCATTTCATTGAACAGGAAAGAAGACATCGGGGGTATAACCTCCAGAGGGAGGGAAACACACACACACGACCGTCCTCACCAAGCGACTACAACTTGGTAAGGAGGTGCCCTCTACAGACCGTAATGACATTAGGCCCCGCCAAGCCTTGCCTCCAGCCAAGAATGGCTAGGCAACAGGCCTCGGGGCAACACCTAGCATCGCCTACCGCACCCGCGTGGCGCTATGGGAGCTTGAGATTCGCCAGGTCTTTGAGTGCCCGTCGTACCACGTGGCTGGTTCACTAGGCTGATAGATACATTACTTTCAGGATCTGGCACCTGCGCCCGACTCGGTCTGCCAGTGAATTTTGGCTCTACGTCCGGTCGTGCGTGGTATGTTCGCGATTCGTACAAATGGAAGGCATCGCGTACGTTAGCCCTCCTTTATTGGGCTGGGCCATTCCATCTTTGAGAAGGGGCCCAATCTCGTATCTCCAGGCTATGTCTCGAAAGTTGGCGCCGCCGGGAACCCCGCTCGGTCCTTGTGACCATGGCTTCCACTACCGTCCGTCGTTCCTATTACACTACACCACGAGACCTTGTGGCCGCAACTTCGAAAACATACCCGGAACTCGGTAGTGGAGGCCATGGTCGCAAGGACCTTACCAAGAAAGTTTAGAGAAAAGGCGCTTGGCCCTGCTTTTTATAGAAAGCAACGAAGGCGCGCCGGGAAACCAGTTATACAAGGTTCAACAACAAACAACCAAAATAGAAGTTCCATGGTAGCATTAAACAACAGATCATACAAAGGCTCGCACCGGAGCTGAAATTACCAAGCAAGTGATCAAAAGGTCATATGGTATTGAAATGCTTGCTAATTCTAAGGCTGCTAACATTTCACCAAAAAAATCTAAGACTGCTAGTAACAAAATTTTGAACTTCATTGGGTGAGCATGTGCAAGAAATTCGGCGCCCTATGTACTCCAAGAAATCGTGTTGAGTTCAGCAAAACTCGCCGGAGAAGCTCCGTGCTACGGCAGAATCACCCCCCTCCCACAGATGCAAAACCACATCCTAGGTTACGGCTTACACAGGCACCGAACGCCCAATTCCGAAATATTTTGCAGGGGCCACGAGTGCGGAAGTAGCAGGGGTCCAGTACAGTCAGATCGAATGAGAACTTTAGGCTCCTACCTAGTGGAGTAGTCGGCGGCGGCCACCGGAACTGCGGCGGCGGCGGCGATGGCGGGGCTCGGCTTGGGGGTTGGCGGGTGGTCCTCGCCGTCGCTCTCCGGCGGGTCGACGTTGAGGTCGGCGAGCATCGCCCTCGGCGGCGGCGGCGGCGGAGGCTGGGCCTCCGGCAGCATCGTCTCCGTCGTCCAGGTCTCCGGCGAGTGGGGTGGGGGTTTTGCGAGCTCCGGCGTCCGGATGCGCTGCCGCTGCCGGGGACAAGCAACGAACTGCCTTTCCTGCGGTCGGACTCGGATCGGGTCTGCACTCGCCGTGGACTGACTGGCACAGTAATGGCCTGCAACTGGTCCAGGCTTTCACGAGTCAGCTAGTACATGTGGGCTGGGCATTGGGCGGCTAGCCGGACGGGCCGGCTTGAAATCTTGTGTCCATGTTTCCAGGACCGCAAAAGAGAAATCAGTTTCCAGGCCGAAGCCCAGTCTGAGAGTTGAAAAGATCTGATTTTATGAAAATGTATTTCAATTTAAAAGAGGTGCAGCAATTTTAATTATTTGTTTTGAGTAACGTGCCTTGGACTAGTCACGCCAGGCTTTAGGTTTGGCATTTGCACACGGCGCCATAGTTACTAGCTATGAGATGTTTACCAACTCAATCTCGGTGTCACCTGTTTGCACCCATAAAAAGACATTAGTTTCGGTTATTTTTACATTTTACCCTAAAAATGATAATGTGCATGAATAGAAATATGACATTCGATGGCATGTACATTCAAGACAAGAAAAAAAAAGAGGTCCTCTTCGTCTTGTGTAGACTTACCGAAAATCAAGGCTCTAATTATTGTTTTTTCATCTTATGGTTTCGGTGTTGTATAGAATCAGATTTATGAAATTATCAGCTCTATTCCGAATAGTGAGTTTGATATGATACTCACCATCAGAATTAGCCAAAACTTACATAATAGAATCTGTCTGGACTCCAATGAGCAAGCCACCAGATCTACCTCTATGTGGTAGAGAAACCATTCAAAGTCTATCTCACCGGATAACCGGTTTAAAAAACTTTGAGAGTAATCACGCTTACCCGTCTCAGAATTAGCAATAAAATCTAAATTATAGTCCTTACAACAATCGATAATATGAGAATGCGTAGCCAAGTCACGAAAAATGTCTAGATACATAAGATAACTTTCGTGAAGGGGAGGGAGTACTAAAAATCAAGGCTCTAATTATTGTTATTGTTTTTTCATCTTATGGTTCTGGTGTTGTATATGTCAGAGCTATATTTGGTAGTATATGATTTGTAATCATCTCCTGTCTTATCTCTAGGATAGCCTTCTTGGTTTCCAAGACTTGTACCCCTATATATACTCGAGGCTCAATACAACATCCAACATATTCGCATATCTCTCTCTCTATCCTTCTACATGGTATCGGAGCGCACGCTCCTTGACCTAGCCGCCGCAAAGTTTCCGCGCGCGCCCGGAGGTCGATCTCCATGATCTACTCGGGGGCCGCGCAACCCGTATGAGGGTTCTCGTTAATCCGCGCCCTCGAGTCTTTTTTCCTAATCGTAGATTGGTTTTCTTTTGCTCGCCGATCGCTCGACCGCGTTTTCTTTGGTTCCGATCATAGATCGGCTTGAGTCGCCCATCGCCATCGTTCACTTGCGCCTCTACTCCGATAACGGCATCTCCATCAACCGCACGGCACGGCCGGACGTGCGCACACGGGCGCCCCTACGTGCGGCAGGCTGTTCGCCCGCACGGTCTCCATCGCCGGTTCGTCTTCGCCGTCATCGCTCGGACATCACCGACAACGTCGCGACTCTCTGCGGCGCGTCGTCCACGCCATGGCACGTGTAGCGCCACCGTCGGTCTGATCAACCGACCCGCACATGTCTACGCCAAGCACGTCCCCGAGCACGCGCCTACCGTCGAGCATCGGGTTGCCGATGCGTCGCCCCTTCGCCGCATCGCCGCGCCTTTGGTCCACACTGGCCTCGGCGCGCCTTCGGCGTGTACGTCGCTGGTGGTCTCCGCCGCGCACTCGCGCCTGCGGCTACGCCGGCCCTCGGGTCGTGGCGTCGGCACGGTCTTCGCCGTCCCGCGCATCGACGTCGAGGCCACCACGCGCGCCCCTTCGGCGTGGGTCGCCTCCGTCTGCACATGGGCTTCGTCACGCCGCCGGGTCTTCTCGCCAACCTCGTGTACCGCCGCGCGTCCACCCTGGTCGCCGCGGGCTCGCCAACCACTTCGCGCCGGGCTCGCCGACCACCGCAACGCCCGTCTTCTACGTCTTCGCCCACTACATCTCTGCCGCCAACGTCCTCGCATCTTCCCCGACTATGACACCTGCTACTCTACTCCGACAACCGTCGTTGAGTCTTCCTCTGCTAAGTCTACTCCGACATGGCGCGCCATTTGTACTGGTCCCGTCCTACGCATGCACGGTACTGGCAACACCGTCGCGTGCCTTCGTCCCCGATGCGTCCCCGGCCTGGCAAGCTCGGATCGGCGCCTCGCCTTCCTCAAATTCGTCTTGCGTACTCGGTTCTGCAAAACCGGAGTATGCCTTCATCCCCGATGTGCGCCTAGTTCTGGCAAAACTAGGGCTGCACTCGTCCTCGACGGCTCACGCATCGACTTCGGCATCGACCATCTCCACGACGCCTCGGCGCGTCCGTCACCCTCCCCCTCGCCCCGCCTCGCCTGGCTACATCGACACCGGCACCCGGCCACGACATCGACCACGGCAATTCCTCGCGGCTCCCTCGACCAAGGTTGTAGCACCCACGCTCTCGGCTACCTCGACATCGGCACAAGGGCTACCACCTCGCACGAGCACCTCGGTTCCTCTACAGTCCAAGCATCCGCGACGCGACATCGTCCACGACGCTCCCGCTACGATGCGGGGGAGTGGCCCGTTGGTTCATACCTTCGGTTTCTCTCGTCGACCGTCCGCTTCCATTGTTCACGTCACTACCGCTACGATCGGGGGAGTGTTAGAGATATATTTGGTATATGTGTATTTAGTAGTATATGATTTGTAATCATCTCCTGCCTTATCTCTAGGATAGCCTTCTTGGCTCCCAAGACTTGTATCCCTATATATACTCGCCCGAGAGGCTCAATACAACATCCAACATATTCCGCATATCTCTCTATCCTTCTACAGTATAGAATCAAATTTATGAAAATTATAAAGTTTACTAAATATAAGGAGGTCTTCAAGATTTACAAAGTGATCATATGTGCCTCGTTTTCATGAAAACGCCGTCATTCACCAAAAGGACTTGACACACTATGGAGAACTCTCTTCATCACCATGTGGCGAAAATCAGTCTGGCACACACGCCGACACTAATCATTGGGATACACTCGCATCAGTACGTTGTGTCATCAAGAGTGTGTTACCTGTCGGGTTTATCTTACTGTTTTGTGGGCTTTATCTTACTGTTAGGAGATCGTACTTTCCGTGATTCCCTCCGATCGATCGATACAACAGTACGACAGACAAAGCTTCTACCGAGGAAGCTAGGCAACGGAGGAACGAAGCGAATATGAACTTTTCGCGGTTGTTTCTAGCGCCAACCCTTGGATGGATCGACAGCGATACATACACGCAGGCAGCAGAGATCGACGCAGGACGGTCCAAAACCCAGCCCCAAAGCCAAAGATGCTAAATGCATCATCCACCGATCGCCGCCAACTCCGAACTAACTTCTACTCTTCTTCTTCCTACTGTCACCTACCTGCCTCCTTCGAGCTAAGCTGCTACTCGATCCCGTCTCAACCGAAACCGTGCCTGATGAGAACTGAGAAGCCTCTGCACTGCATCTGCACCCGACTCGGGAGAAAGGGACAGACAAGGGGGGAGGCGACAAAATCTGCCTATGATTGGGCACGAAGCAGTGGGGGAGTGGCTAAAACTAATCCCCCTACCAAATCGACACCATTGACGCGGCTGCTCCTCGTCGGCTCGGCATATCATATCATCAGCACAGCGTTTTATAATTCTAGGCCGTATCACCAACCGATCCATCGAACCGATCCACTGTTGGCACTTGGCAGTATGCCGCCGCCGGCGGTGAGTACGTGCGTGCGCGCGCGCGTAGCGCACCCAGACTCGATCTCATTCTGTATATATTCTGCAGAGGAAAACAATACGGCGCCGGATGCCCCGCGCTCGCATGTGCTGTCCTTCAGGCTTCAGCTAACGCAATCATCGGAAAATCGGACCGCCGATTTTGTCTTCCCGCAGCGACAAGACCGAATCCAAATCACTGCAGTGGTATAATTGAGCGCGGCAGGCTCGGTGCATTTCATCTCGGCTAAGCTACAAACCGGTGGATCGGCGGCAGGAGGGGTCGAGAGCTAGCAGCTGCCGGCCGCCTACCGGATCAGGTGATGCGAATCGGTTCCTGCAGATCAAGCCCACATGCTCCTTGGCAGGCGCGCACGTAAGAAATACATGGTTCCTAGACGTATTTCGTTCGATCATCTGGCTAGCAGACTATAATTCAGTTCAGTGGTACCGTAGGTACGGTTTGCCTTGCATGGGTCTACTCTCATCAACTTATTATCAGCTTGACGATAGATGATCACGTTCCGGTGCAAAGCTTGGATCGCGATCGGGCGTCGGTAGCCTGTCTTTTCGGAGTGTATGATGATTTCTTAGGACATGTACGACGTCAGCCTTTTCTTATGTTTGCCGGGCGTCGGACTTTTGCATAGTTGGAGGAGAGGGAAGGAAGAAAGAAAAGCTTCTCTTAGCTAAGGGATATTCTATTATGAAATAAGAGATGACTATTTTTCACATTGTACCACTTGTTTTCTCTTAGCCACAGAATTTGCTACTAAAAATAATTAATTCTCACTTGTTGCAAGGGATGACAAAAAGTGATAATGCATTGTACCCCCTATTTTTAACCTTTTATCTAGATGACCTGGACTACTAAGCGAAGGTGTATTGTTGCATTGTCACTTGTTGTCATCCCTATTGTTAGTGTACCTGGTTCTAACCAACTAGAGGCCCACACAACTACAGGGCATCATAGGTTTCTGACTTGTGGAATAAAGACAAGCCATGATTAGGAAACTCTTTCTGGAATTGTTGAACTCACACATATTCTGCCCTATGTAAGATCCGATCTACAACACCATAGCCATTACAGAGACATTCTAATCTCCATCAATAATTAAGATCGGACAAGTAGAAGTAGGATATTATGATTCGGGGGCCTGAACCTAGGTAAACCTCGTCTTCTCCATTGTTTGTTAACCCACGAATCTACCCGTGCACCTCTTTTCCTAAACACAAGTCCATCGTCAATGGACATTGTCGTGGATACCCACGCCAGTAATGATGACGAGAAAGCGGTGCTCTTTTACGCAAGGCTGATCGGCCTAAACCCTCTGCTATAAATGTGAAGCAAATAATGAAGAATGGACAAACCGACTACAGGGAGACAAACGGTTTTAACGTGGAAAACCCTCTTCAACAAAGAGAGAGAGAAAAAATCACGGGCTCCATCGAGCAAAATATCACTATATCGAGAGAGTTTTCACAACGCCGTGGATTTTCCAATGAAGCGGTTAACCCTAGCAGACGGCTTACAAGATGTATTTATAGACATAGATAAAGATCTGTACCGGCGATGGGTCAAGCCTCCCGACGACATGCCTTGGTCCGGTCGTCAGAAGTTAACCTCCCTTTCATAAGAATTTGGATCACAACATAACATCATGCATATTTCTCCTGTGATGCTCGTCGTCAAAGCCGGAGTTGTCTGTTTTTTGCGCGTGTGCACAACAATTGACATGGGTGGACATGGGTTTGGACGTTTGTTTGGAACGAGGGCTTCATCAGTGGTCAACGAAGGTGAAGTCGAGGTCAACTGCTGTGAAGATAACGCTCGATGGCAACCTCAACGGTGGTAGTTCAATTCGACGCCGTGTGGGTGGCCGGGTCGATGGGTGGGGTCCTGGTTGTGTTTCATGATGAAGCCGTCTTAGCCGATTTTTCGCTAATTAACCAGTCAACTCACTTTTCTTAATTAATTGTAATTAAAATAGAAATTTTTGACCTTTTTTTAAGAGATTAATCTGGCGAAAGAAATAAACCGGGGAATACGGCGCATCAGGTTGATTCGGCGGCGAACCAACCGGCCGGTGAGGCGATTCCGTCGGCCCCGGCATTCGTGCAGGCAATGGAGACCGCGTTGCCACCACCCCATGTGCTACCTAGCTAGCTGCCGTCTCCAACTGCCCTACGACGATCTCGGCGGACGGCGGGCAGTCAGACAGGTGTCCTCACCGTCGCGGCGAATTGAAGATCGGCTTGATCAAACACTTACAGTAACAAATTCCCCGCTAAGCTCGCCGAGTCACCACTCATATCTTAACTTTCTCCCTTTCGCGCGCACGGTGGACGCGGCCCGTCCCTGTCGCGACGTAACCTCTACAATTTTCTTTCCCCTCCGTTGTCCTCATCCTCGCCACCTTCTCCCCCTTTAAAATCCGAGGATCTTCGAAGACTCAGGCAGAAGTCACACGGAGCAGAGCAGAGCAGCTAGCTAGACACCCAGTGATCCCAACTGATCATCCTCAGACGAGCAGACAGCGCCATGGTGAAGATTCCGAGCCCGAGGAGGCTGTTCAGGAGCCGGTCGAAGAGCACCGTGGGAAGCGGCGGCAGCGTGGACATGTGCGCGATGGTGGCGGCGGAGCATGAGAAGATCGAGTGGGAGGTGCGGCCGGGCGGGATGCTGGTGCAGAAGCGGCGGTCCCCGGACGACGACCTCGACGACGACGTGGAGACCATCCTCGTGAAGGTCTCCACCGGCGGCGGTGGGTGGCAGCACGACGTGTCCATCGACGCCACGGCGACCTTCGGCGACCTCAAGGTCATGCTCTCGCTGGCCACGGGGCTCTGGCCCAGGGAGCAGCGGCTGTTGTACCGGGGCAGGGAGAGGGACGACGGCGACCACCTGCACATGGCCGGCGTCCAGGACGGGGACAAGGTGCTTTTGCTCGAGGACCCCGCCGTCACCGAGCGGAAGCTCCGCTCCACCACCCTCGCGCAGCTCATGGGCGTGCCATGCCATTCCTTCATCCAAGTCTAGTCACACAGCAGTGCCCAGCTCCTCCTCCTATCTGTTAACTGCATTTTTTTTCAGAGTTTCTTTTAGTTTCAGGGCTTGGATTCGGCCGGTCGAATCATCGGAAATGTGAATCGTTTAGGATACGACGATACTCCAATACAATACATGTTGTAAATTAATTATTATTGTATAAGGATATAATGACAGTGGCAATGTTGTGCACAAATGTAGAAGACGCGTGTGTTCATTCTTAATTTGCATATTCTTCAGTATGCTTCCGCCTACTACTAGCAGCTGTTAGCAATACAGTCCGTACAGTACTCTAGTTGTCGCAATTTCTTCTGCCCGTCCCCGCTGCGCATCTGCTCTTCAAGTCGAAATTGACCTATACGAAGCATCGCGGCAGGTTTTACGGTCACCAAACCTGCAACCGCCAGCTGGTGCTCAAGTGCTGAACTGCCTAACTTGACAAAAGCTAGCTCGCTCGCTTTAACAAGCGGAGCAGCTCACCGGAATTAGTACCGACCGACCACTGACGGAATGGTCGGTGAATCGAACCGACCGCCTGTACCACGGAACGGACATGATGGTAGCGGATCGTACGGGTTCCGGTAGTGCAGATCGAGGGCGACAGATTCGCCTGTTTGTTAAAAATTCAGCGTGTTCTAGCTATCCAGGCACTGCTTCGTCAGCTGATTCTACTGTGCCCAGCATCCTTTCACTGTTGGTGCGGCTGGCAGGTGAAAAGCTTTTAATCGTTGGTGGAAATTTGAAAGAGTGTGTTTGAAGGGATTCGCAGATAGTGGCCCAGAAGGGTTTAGCGGGTTCAGGCCTTCAGGGTCTCTAGGAGTTCATATCCTCTTCTTGATTTCTTTAGCGCGCTTATAGTTTCTTTGCATTCAGGCCTCTGATGCCCGTCTACGTAGTCTGAGTAGGCGTCTTTGCTCTCTTAATAAAGATCACATGAATTCATAGTAAAATGGGGCATTTGATCAACAGAACCAAGTCAAGCAGCAGCAGTGTTCTCAGATAAGGAAGGAAGTTCGCCGTAACTGAATGCGCTGACGGCTGATCAAGTGAAGTCTGGATCACACCCAGGATCAGAGCGACAGAGACGGTGACACCTAAGCAAATCTAACTCAGATAAGTGTAGATAATATCCAACGGGGTATGTGTAATTTGCCAGGAGACCAGGCGGAGCAGTGAGCACGTACTAGGTGCAGCTGAGATGGCACTGTCAAGCACGACGCACCCAGCCACTGAACTCGTGCCGCGAAGAGGGGGGAGGTGGATCCTTCAATTGGAATGCGCTCGAGGCTATCCAAGGCCGTGGCTTATCCGACTTGGCGCTATCTGCGGCGGGCAGCCGGGGCCGGCCACCGCGGGGCCGCTCCGACACGGTGGCAGGTCGGCGCCGCAGCCGCATGTGCCATGTGCATATCCTGTCTGCTCCCAATCCTTCCTGCGTTCGCCCGGCCAAACTAGTTTGTAGAAACGGATGTTCATACGCTACAACTCTACTCTTAGTAAGGGACATCGATATGTATGGAGAATTGGAGATCAAATACTGCTGGTGCACGAAGAACGGCAGGAAACATGCGAATCAACTCGTGTCACAGAAAATAACATCATATATATGGTTACTAATTTTATCAACACAAACCGACCTTAGCTCAGTTGGTAGAGCGGAGGACTGTAGTGTTGCAGATTAATCCTTAGGTCGCTGGTTCGAATCCGGCAGGTCGGAAATCATTTTTCTTTAATTTTTTCGTCGGTAGCTTTGCGTGATATTCATGCAGTTTTGCCAAAAGTCCAGCGTTACATGCTTGAATTTTATCGTGGTGCTTGCATAATTTGCATGCCCGTAACTTTTATCTGCTTTCAATTTGTCTTCGGCTTTGTTTTCGCTCCGATTTCACAATCTCAAGGTTGGATATGGTCTTTCACTCTTTTGTTTTGGAAAGTTATTATGCGATTTTCATGCAGCTTTGGCCAAAGTCTAGTGGTACGTGTTTGAATACATTTTCTATTATCATGTAGTTTGCATGCCTGTAACTAGGGTTGCAAGCGGCCCGTCCGCAAAGTCCCGCAAACAGCAAAATTAGAGCAAATCTGACTACAGATTGAGTCAGATTTAAAGAAGAGCTAGTACAATTTGTTGTCCCGCAACCCGCCCCGCTTGCAACCCTACCTGTAACTTTTATCTGCTTTCAATTTGTCTTCGGCTTTGTTTTCACTCCGATTTCACGATCTCAAGGTTGGATATGGTCTTTTACTCTTTTGTTTTGGAAAGTTATTATGCGATTTCCATGCAGCTTTGGCCAAAGTCTAGTGGTACGTGTTTGAATACATTTTCTATTATCATGTAGTTTGCATAATTTGCATGCCCCATAACTTTTTTCCGTGTTCGCTCTATTTCCGCTTTGAATTCGCAATATGCAAGTCAAGTATCACTTTTTTAAATAGCTTATTTATTTTGGAAGTTTTTGCGTGATCTCCATGTACTTGTGGTCCGAGTACCAATTTGTAACTTTCTTTACTTCTTAAACTATTTGTACTACTGTTGATGATATATTATTAATATATCAGTGGATTTCACGGAAAAAAAAGTCTAGTGTTGCCCACTTGAATAATTCTTTTTTTTAGAGAACACTTGAATAATTCTTTCATCGTGTTGTTTACATAAGTTGCATGCTCATGACTTGAATCCGCTTTCCGATCCAAGTTCCCTCGGTTTTCATTCTGAATCTGCAATCCAATATAATCCCTACTCAGATTCACCCCGTTCACTATCTAATTTGCTCCGAATGCGGCCAAAGAATATGACAAAGGATGGGAAGAGAGCATTACCCAATCCAATCCGTTTGCATCCCTACCTACATGTGTTGACTCTCGCTCCCTATTCAGATCACATTCCTCTTTCCTCGCCAGTTCTACCGCTCACAAGCGCTTTGGCCCACTTGCAAATCCCTGCCTTTAAACATGTGTTGTTTCCATCCTAATTTCCTAAGGACAAATCGGTGTGACAAACAATATTGATGACCTAATAAGGACCAACTTTACATGAAAACGTATGATGCACTATCAAAGTGTGTGTATGCGATCATGAACAACAATCGCCGCATGCTAAATGTTCAATACATGTTTTTATGGTCAAGATTCAAGAACACATCACATTTTTATTATATGCATTTTATTAAGGTAATAAATCAATTTACTTACCAAAGTTGTATTTTAAATTCTATATGTATTTCTAGTGCAATGAGATCTCTTCCTTTTTCGCGAAAATAGTCCACCGATCTATTGATAATCATCTATATTAGTATTAAAAAATGCAAAAAGTAATTAAAAAAATTATAAATTGGTCTTTAGACCACCTAGCGCGAGCGAAAGACGCGCCACCGTCCTCACCCCTCAATCACCACGCTAGGCAAAGCTTGTCATAGTAAGAGCTTATTTTAGTAGATAAAGGGGAAATCGTCGTGCTAAGACCACAAAGGACCAATGCTCTAGAGCAGCAACTATCAACAAATATGAGATCCGTAGATCGGAAGAGTCAGACCTAAAACCACACCAACGACGAACATGAAAATCGACTGGATCCGAGGAGATCCGCGAGACGCAGATTCTTCCATGCACCCTCCGCCGGCGCTAGACGCACCACCAGAGCGAGGATAGGACGGAGATGGTCTTATTCTCACTTCAAGATATAGTCATCATCTCAACATCTCAAAAAAGACACTGGAAAATAAACTCAATAAATAACAAAAACCCTCCCGCTGACGAAGGGCCGTGGTCTGCGATGCATCCAAGGCCCCCGGAGGCGGAGCGGGCCAGCAAAGTCGCCGGTGAGGGGGATAGAATCCTAGATGGGTTTTAGGATCGCCTCAAGATGGCCTCTCTATGGATACAATGTCGACTGCCTCTCTTTGATTTTTCAGTAACCCGACCTCATTTACTAATACCGACAATGAGTGTTTTATCTAATTAATCTTTGAATAAACGTATCAACTATCTAAGCTGCAGGGCATCTCAGGCCTATTGCATATGGTGGTTGATTAAAAATCCATTGGTGGATGAATACACAAGATGTGTGACTCGACCTTACTTGAAACGGGCTAGATAGACGAGGCCCGTGTGTTTGGGCCCGATCAGCGACTGCATCTTTGCACTACCAGAAAAGAAAAGGTCAAGTGCAACTTTGCAGGCAAAAATATTTTCGAGCCAAGAAAATCCAAAAATTCAGTTTTTTGGCCAAGAGGCTGCTTCGTTTCTCAGATTTTCTTGCCTTAACTTATTTTATTGGCCTCGTGCATTTTTTAACCTGATCTATCCTTCGTATTTAAACTCTCGAGAGGGCTGTAAAAATCAATTGAGAAACTAAAAAAAAACAGATTGGAAGCTAGTAAAAGTGCATCTGCCTGACATCGACTAGAAAAGACATCCTATACAACTAACAATTCAACAAAAAACAAGAGACGGTGCACATAATGTACGAAGGTAGGTTTCAGATATGAGGTGTATACGCGCAAGTGTAACTTGCATCCTAGAGGAAGTAAACTTCAAAATATGGGTCTACATAGAAGGATCCAAAATACTAGGGAAACTGGTTTCACATTTGCTCAACTCAAGTTGCGCAAATAAAGATGTGGACCTTTACTGTTTTGAGAAAACATGTCCGTCCCCACTATTTAGAAATATCCACCTAGACATAAGTTTAAATAAATAAAGGACCGAAATGAAAATATAAAATTATGAAAAAGAATATCATTGACGTAAAAAGGCCAGGGAAAAATTCTCAGTGACAGATTACAATATTTTCAAAATAAGAACCATGTACATGCGCATGCAATTCATCAATCATTTTTTCTAGGAATAAATCAAATGTAACACAAACAGATAGAAATACCAGCTTGAGAGCACAGCAACAAGCTGATAAAACCAACTCATAAAAGGGTACAAGATAGAACATCACATTGCAACGATAAATTACTATCTTCAGGAATGTGGGGTTCATATTCATCAAATAATGTTCCCGAAAGAGTTTCTTAAAACTAAGCAGACCATCCATCAATCTCACGCTTATTGCATCTACTAATCTGATAGAAAATACGACAAACTAAAATGTAGTTGACACTCGATCCATGCCTAATCGAAACTATTGAATTGCTGATAGGCCTGACAGATGATGGATGAATGGCCTAGTTCGGAGCGAAGAAGATCTCTGAGTCCAGCCTCTTCGAGCGGAACATCTTCTCCATCTCGGGTGTGGTGTTGAACGACGACTCCAGCACCGCTGGTGATATCGCCTTCCACACCGAGGTCCTCCCCGCCAAGTGGCTAAAGATTGGGCTACATTGATTGTAAATAACACCATCATCAGTTAATCACATCGATCAATGTATAAGCTGGAATCATTACCATGCACTTTGCAGGATTACTACGGTCCAAGCTGCAACACACGTTTACTTTCATGCATGTTTCTCTATATGTTTGCCATGCCTCGATAATGTCGCAATGCATATAGAAGATAAATAGATAATGCACAAGTATGAATAAACGTGTAGATGCACTTTGTTCAGTTTCGCATGCCACAAAATGTGCTACCACGGGTATGCAGAAACAAATCCTTATGCTTCAATATTGACAAACTGAAACAGAACATAAGTAACAAAATTATGCCGTCAGACTACCACATGTTTTCAGTGTTCTAGTAGAAAGAAAAATAATATGTAAGTCACTCGGCTACTCCTACAGTTAGTGAGTTAGGTGGAGAGATGTTACGTCGAAAATACAGTAGAAAGAGTAGTACACATACAATTCGCCAAAAGAAAAAAGAAAGTAGTACACTTACTTTGGAGTGGTAATGATGGAGAACCACTCCATGCCAGTCTCATCGGCGATCTTGGAGACGACGAAGAACCTGGGCACGATGAAGAGGCAGCCTCCCTCGGCGCGGGTCTCCAGCACCCGGGTGCCATCAATGCCGACCACCTGCACGCGGCCGCTGCCGCGCACGATGTAGGTGACCTGGTACGCGGAATCGCAGGAGAACCCCGGCGAGCACATGGAGTGACCGTCGATCCTGACGAGGTCTGCGCCGAGACCGACCTCCTTGACCAGCGGCAGGTTGGCAGTGTTGAGCACCACGACGCGCCCCCCGCCCTTGATGTCGACGTCCAGCGGCGCCTCGAAGCAGTTGAGCACCATACCTTCCCTGTCTTCGGCGCGCGGCTCCGGCATCTTGTGGCCGGAGGCGAGCTTGACGATGCCGGAGCCTGGCTGGGTGGAGACGAGCTTGGCGGCGGAATCCTGGTCGAGGTCCCAGGCGCGGGCGACGAACTCGGTGGAGAAGCCGGTGAAGATGCCGGTTGCGCCCGTGAGCTGGAAGTTGGTGAACTTACCGGGAACGTGGCCCTTGGACGTGTCGCCGAGGAAGAGCACGACGAGCTCGGCAGAAGAGTCCTGGGCGTTGTGCCACCAGGTGACAGCACCGAAGGGGAGAGCGAGCGCGTCGCCTTCCTTGATGGGGATCACCTTCTCCTTGGCGGCCTCCGGGAGGACGAGGCCGCAGACGCCGGCCCCCTGGAGGACGTAGGCAACCTTGGCGGAGTCGGAGTAGCTGGGCAGGGATAGGCCGCCGGCAGCGAGGTGGAGCTTGGCGCCGCCGATGGAAGCTGCGCCGAGCATGGGGAGGTCGGCGGGGCTCCAGTCATAGTAGGCGCCGCCGTCGCCGCCGTAGGCCTTGACCGGCATCTTGGGTGAAAGGTCCATCGACATCACTTCCGCATTGCTTGTGCGCTGCACCATTGTAGAAGGATGGATCTTGCGTACGTATGGTGAAAGATGATGAGATTGTGCGAGGAGGATTGCTGCGGAAGGGTGTATACTTATAGGTGCAGATTGGATAACGGATAATGATTAGTTGTTCGTGCAAACGAATTGCCCCGTTTTACTCGGGCTTACTTGAGGGATTACCGTACTCATTAGTCATTATCTCCGATCGGATAGGACTACGAGTTTACGATAAAGAAAGATCACCTAGGAACAATCAGTACTTCCATTTTGAATTAGTAAAAGAGGTTACAGTATTATTCCCTCACAAAAGTAAAAGAGGTTATTACACCCGCAAGTACGCCGTGTGGGTTCATTTTCGTCTAACAAAAATACAACATGCATCTCGAGATGGGTGGAAAATTCGAAATGCATGTCCGTTGGAAGAAAATGCGTGTCAACTTCGAGCAACGTTGGGTTGCATACAAGGAGGTGGCGGTCGAATCACTAGATAAGGATCTTGAGTTGTTTGCCACCAAAAAGGTTGATAGTACTTTGCACTTGGACTTGAACCGGCTTGCCTCCCCGTTGGATGGTAGGAGTCATCAACCCTTGAACCAAGAGGAAATGAGCGAACCTCTCGTTGGAATCAACAAGACATGATACAAACATGTAGCACGATTTCGAAGATCCAAGACGAAGTATTTGAAGAGGCAAACGAGGAGTATGGGGACGATTAGAATGAGGTTGAGTTCCATGACAACAATGTTGGAGATCTGGATAAGTATTATACACAAGAAAATATGGACCGTGACCTCCCGTATATTCGATGCTATGCATTGGACTCAGATGACGACGGTCCCGATGAAGAAATCGATGATGAGGGGTTCACGACCAATGAGGCCGAAATCCACGACCCGGTATTGGGACGGGATCATCGGGTATCCTTGTTGCGTGATATTAATCTCGCAGTTGAAACCACGGTTGATGGCGGCAAGGGTGTAGTGCTTGGACCAAGGCTTATTTCTCACCGGGATGACAATCACGAGATGAATGGGATGGCTCTCAGATTGAAGTTCACAACATTGTTGGAATCGAAGCATTTGCTTAAGGAGTACTCCGTCAAGCATCATTGTCCGTACACAGTGGTTCACTCGGATGTGAAGAAGCGTTACACGGTTAAATGCGAGGAGGATGGGTCCTAGAGCCATTTTCATGAGAAAATACACCCCTTATGATGGGTCTTAGAACCATTTTGATCACCAAATATATGAATCATCATTAAGACATAAATGTCCCACCATAGGAGTTAGTTTATTGGCCCCGTCATAAATCCCTCTAATGCAACTCAAAGTATTGGAAAATGATTTCTGTCATTCCGTCCCTTCCGAACCTCATAATTACATCAAAGTGTAGCCCTATGAGGCCATATAGGTGAAGTAATATGAAGTCGACGTTCACGTAAAACCATCATAGAATCACAGAAAAGATAAAAAAAACTTGACCAAATACTCATTGCACATTATATGAAAATCATAGCCAATTCATCCTATGCGGTCAGGAACATGGGGATCTACTCACAAGTGACAAACATGATATGGATCAATGGCATATGGATTACAAGACAATTTGAAAATATAATATCTCCACCTAATAAAGACAAGTTGCCAATCACAAACATGCAAACAACACTTAAACAATATACAGGGTTCAATCAATCACAAACTATGTGGGGGACTAGGTGGATCTTGGAGATGGAGATGGTGATGATGATGGTGCTGATGGATATGTTGATGGAGAGGCCTCCCCCTACGCCAAGGAGGAGTGGTGATGATGATGTCGTCGATTTCCCACTCACCGGAGACTCCGGTGTTGCAGGATCTGCCCTCTCCCAAGGTAGGAGACGACTTTCGCCTCCGCCTCTGTAAATCATGGGAAAAATATGGCGTGTGTTTTTTGGCGAGACGGAGGCATCTGTAAAAATGAGGAGCCGAGGCGACGCTTGTTGTGGGTATACTTTATGGGTATGCCAACGACATGGTCTAGATCCGGCAAGTTCGGGTGGCCCACAGATGGTGGTGTGGCATACGGCCCACCGGGCGGCCCAGTTGCTGTTGATAGAAGATGGATGAAGTCCAGCCTAGGAACAGGAGCCGGATCCCAACCGACCTATGCAAGTAGGCGGATCCATGGAGGCCCATGAAGTATCCGGATCCATGACGGCAAGATTAGATCTAGGTGGGTCCTTGACGAGCACGACAATGTATATTCCGTAGTTAGGAATCTTGTATTCTGGCTAGGACTCTCCGTGTAAACCCTAGATCCGGCGCCTTTATAAGCCGGATCTTGGGAGCCCTAGAGGCACAACCACAACTCATTGTAACAATGCGAAAACGCGCAGATAATTCTAGACAAGCAGCACTAGGTCCTGTCCTCGAGCAGGTGTTCTAAAGCTGGGTAAATCGCGTACCACCGTTCCGAGTGCTCTAAGCCTTATGGCCCCCACTTCTTCTCCCCTCCGTGAGGACTCCTCCTCCGAGGTACCGTCGAGTAGGCAACGACAACGCTCGAGGCTTAAACGGGCCTAGGTGGCACACCCAGTTGAGGGCGGCGCGCCACCTGACCTCTTTCAGGCCTCGTGGCTCCCCTCTCGTACTTCTTTGACCCACGGTCATTCTTTTGATGAAAAACTGATCAAATATTTTTTCTTTGATTTTTAGGTGTTCAGAAGGTCCCTGAAATAACAAAATACGAAAAAGGAGGTTTTCTGTCTCACAGAAAGTCAGAAATTAAATACCAATGAAACGTACTTTGTAGGAAAGTCTCATAAATCAACTAAAAAGACATAAATAATGATAGATCATGTCAAATATCATTCAAAACAAATCATATAAATCACTATATTGGTGATGTAAAACATGTATCCTTAGTGAAGAAGTCGTCAGATCCATGCTTCCGGCGCCCAAACTTCTCACAGACGACGCTAATTGACGAGGGTTAACCTCGGTAGTTCCCATGGTTATGAACTTAGGGTTTCGGGGAAAAGAGTTGGCTGGTGATTTCGTCGACTTGTCAGACAAACGAGGTATTAGACGTATATTTTCTAGAGGCTAAGTCACCAAGATTGTATTAAATCTAGGGTTTACAATGATATATCAAAAGCAAAAAATTCTAGATCTCCTCCCGGTGGCTCCTCCTGGCTTTTATATACTAGGCTAGGTCTCAGAGTCTTAACCCGGGTCAGTGACTTGTTACAATGACGGTTTACCCTATATGGGCCTATTATGTATAGTTTTTGGGTTTTGTCTTGCCTTCAGGCTTCGTGGGTCTTGTATACTCTTTCCTGGATCCGTACTAGGGACTGCAATATCGAGTAACTAATATGGTATATCCATGTCACCACTTGTCTCATCCATTCACTCCAAGTGGAATTATAACCACTTAATTCTTAACTTTTTAAAATATTCCCAATTAACTTTATCATAAGATTTTTCAAAATATTTCTAATTAACTTTATCATAATCTTTTTTAAAATCAAATTTGAACACAACTCCTATTTTTTTTTAGTTATTGCTTCATCCAAAATTTCATGAAGTGACGTCATAGCATCCATAGTATTTCTTCCCTCAATAAAAGCATTCTAATATGGTAAGACTGTTTATCAATAGCTGGATCAAATCTAATAGGCAGAACTTTGGCAATTGTTTTAAAGAACGAGTGAATTCCACTTTTTACCCCGTAATTCTGCAGTTGTGACACTAATTGGCCCGTTGAATAAAAAATCATCTAGATTATGCATTTTAGAATATTTGGACCCTCGTTCAAGGATCCAGTGGCTCAAAGAGGGGGACCAAAACACTAGGTATTTCCACCGAAAAGCGACTGGAAGGGCCAAAAAAAATAGAATAAGGAAACTAAGGAGGACAGATGGTTCTGAAACCTCTAATGAGGTTGAGTTCAAGGAGATTGCAAATAAGTTCTTCAGGGACTTATACACTGATGACCCTAACGTTGACCCAAAACGCTTGCTGGAGCTGATCGAACCAAGAATCTCTGATCAAATAAACAAAGAGCTGTTGGCTGAACCCACTGAAAAAGAAATAGGGGATGCCTTATTTCAGATTGGCCCTCTAAAAGCCCCAGGTCCGGATGGACTGCCAGCTCGCTTCTTCCAAAGAAACTGGGGAGTGATGAATCATGAGGTTTGCGTTGCCATCAAACATTTCTTCCGTGTTGGCACATTCCCAGAAGATTTCAACATGACCAAAATTATTCTCATCCCCAAGACAAATGACGCCACTGACCTCAAGGACTTCAGGCCCATTTCCCTTTGCAACGTCATATACAAGGTTGTAGTCAAATGCATCATCAACCAACTCAGGCCTCACCTCCATGACCTGATTTCTGAGAACCAAAGTGCCTTTCTCCCTGGTAGGCTTATCTCAGATAATTCCCTTATTGCATTTGAATGTTTCCATGCAATCCACAGGTCTAAAGATGGAGATGAATCTTTCTGTGCGTACAAATTAGACCTGTCAAAGGCGTATGATAGGGTTGACTGGGAGTTCTTGGAAGGTGTTCTAATCAAGATGGGCTTTGACAAGAAGTGGGTAGGATGGATTATGTGCTGTGTGAAATCAGTCAAATACACAGTCCAAGTCAATGACAGTCTAACTGAAGTGTTCACACCCACGAGAGGCTTACGGCAAGGAGACCCTCTATCTCCTTACCTATTCCTCTTTGTTGCTGAAAGCCTCACCTTGGTGATAAAAAATGCTATGCGGGAAAAAGATTTACAAGACTTCAAGATATGCAGAAATTCGCCTGGCATCTCGCACCTCATGTTCGCCGATGACTGCCTCCTCTTCTTCCCTGCCAAGTCCGAACAAGCAGCTGTGATAAAAGAGACCCTTACGGACTTTGAGATGGGCTCGGGACAGGTACTAAGTGCCAACAAATGCTCCATCCTCTTCAGCGACAATTGCCCTGAACCTAAACAACAACTTGTGAGACAGATTCTGGAGGTGTCTCGGGAAAACTTTGAAGACAAATACCTTGGCTACCCAACCCCTGAGGGACGCATGAACAAAGGGAAATTCCAACCTTCTAAGGAGAGGCTCGCCAAAAAGATGAACAACTGGTCAGAAAAGCTTATGTCGATGGGAGCTAAGGATGAACTGATCAAGTCAGTTGCTCAGGCCATTCCAACACATGTAATGAGCATTTTCAAACTGCCGGTGGGATTCCATGATGACTATATGAAAATCATCCGTAACTTTTGGTGGGGAGAAGATGAGAAACAGAGAGGAGTGATGACCCACAAGTATAGGGGATCGCAACAGTCTTCGAGGGAAGTATTACCCAATTTATTGATTCGACACAAGGGAGACAAAGAATACTTGTAAGCCTTAACGCGGAGTTGTCAATTCAGCGCACTGGAAACAGACTTGCTCGCAAGAGTTTATCGGTAGTAACATTTATGGCGATGGATAGCGAAATAACGCACGGTGAAATAAAGACAAGAGATTATAGTAAACAGCAGATTAAAATACGTAGGCACGGGGACGGATTTAACGGGCGTTGCATGGATGAGAGAAACTCATGTAACAATCAAAGCATGGGCATTTGCAGATAATAATAAAGCGGTATCCAAGTACTAATCAATCAATAGGCATGTGTTCCATATTTAGTCGTACGTGCTCGCAATGAGAAACTTGCACAACACCTTGTCCTACCAGGTGGCGTGGGCCTCTAGGAAACTATGGATATTAAGGTACTCCTTTTAATAGAGTACCGGAGCAAAGCATTAACACTCCATGAACACATGTGATCCTCACATCACTACCATCCCCTCCGGTTGTCCCGATTCTTGTCACTTCGGGGCCATTGGTTCCGGACACGACATGTGTATACAACTTATAGGTAAGATCATAAACAACGAATATCTTCATGAATCAATAACATGTTCAGATCTGAGATCATGGCACTCGGGCCCTAGTGACAAGCATTAAGCATAATAAGTTGCAACAATATCATAAAAGTGACATCTACGGATACTAGGCACTATGCCCTAACAATCTTATGACTATTACATGACCAATCTCATCCAATCCCTACCATCCCCTTCAGCCTACAGCGGGGAATTACTCACACATGGATGGGGAAACATTGCTGGTTGATGGAGAGGCGTTGGCGGTGATGGCGGTGAAGATCTCCTCCAATTCCTGTCCGGCGGAGTGCCGGAACGAGACTTCGGCTCCCGCGACGGATTTCGCGATGTGGCGGCTCTCTGGAGGGTTTCGGCGACTTCGACTTCTCTCGTGCGTTTTTAGGTCGAACCCGATAAGTAGTCCGAAGGGCGTCGGAGGCCGAGGGGCCACACCATAGGGCCGCGCGGGCCCCGCCGCGCCGCCATGGTGTGGGGCCCTCGGGCCTCCACCTCCTTTGCCCTTCCTCCGTCAATATTTTGGTAAAATAGGGCCATCTGAAGAAATTCCGAGGAGTTGGATTTACGCACAAAGACACCGAGCAATTCTGCTGAAAACACGTTAGTCCGTGTTAGTTGTATCAAAATACACAAATTAGAGGCCAAACAATAGCAAAAGTGTTCGGGAAAGTAGATACGTTTTGGACGTATCAACTCCCCCAAGCTTAGCTTATTGCTTGTCCTCAAGCAATTCAGTTAACAACTGAGCGATAAAAGAACTTTCACGAACACATTTGCTCATATGATGTATATATTCTCATGCTATGGCTAATACTTAAGCAGTTCATAATAAGATACATGCAAATAAGATCATCCAACAGCTATGTCAATCATGGAGAGGTACCAACAATTAATAATAAGCACCATGAATCATGTATATAAGCAGGATTGCAATGTTCATAAGAGAATATGATAAAGTGGTATCTCGCTTGCCTGTATTTGATCGGCAAAACATAAATGCCGAGGCACCTCTTGAGTTCATAGAAAGACTAGAAGTAGTGATTGTCAAAGATAAAAGCATCAAAGTTATACCACGATCAATCATATTTTGAGACAAGCATATTATACTAAGAATGACAGTTGTGCTCTCAAGACAGTGCTCAAAGAAAGAATGGAGACACAACATAAAAGTAAAAGATTGACCCTTCGCGAGGAAGCAGGGATTAACATGCGCTAGAGCTTTTCATTTGTAAAGCGAGTAAAATTATTTTGAGAGGTGTTTGTTGTTGTCAACGAATGGTAATGGGTACACTAACTACCTCATCAACCGGACTCACAAGAGCGGCTCCCATTTTATTTATTTTTGGGTGGCACTCCTTCCAACCTTTCTTTCACAAACCATGGCTAACCGAATCCTCGGGTGCCCAACAATCACATACCATGAAGGAGTTCCTTTTTATTTAAGTTTTATTATGATGATGACACTCCCCCAACCTTTGATTACACAAGCCATGGCTAACCGAATCCTTCGGGTGCCGTCCAACAATCACAAACCATGGAGGAGTGTCTATTTAATTTGGAAGGGAATCCCATTGCCAGCTCTTTTTGCAAAATTATTGGATAAGCGGATGTGCCACTAGTCCATATGAGAGTCCGTCAAAAGTAAATGACAAGGTTGAAAGCTAAACACCACATACTTCCTCATGAGCTATGAAACATTAACACAAATTGAGAAGCATTTTGAAAGTTTTAAAGGTAGCGCATGAGAATTTACTTGGAATGGTTTGAAATGCCATGCATAGGTATTTATGGTGGACACTTTTGGAACAACTTGGTTTTCAGGTGTTTGGAAGCACGAGCGGCGTCACCGCTCAGTACAAGTGAAGGCTAGCAAAAGACTAGGGAGCGACAAATCAAGAGAGCAGTAACTGTCATAATTATGCTTGCGGCAAAATAAATTAACGAGGCATAAAAGTGATACAATAACGAAGCAATATAAATCATCGAGGCTTAATTGACTTTTTGTTCAGTCATATGCATGCGTGAGCATGTGCCAAGTCGATATAAATGAATTATTCGGAGGAGGATACCACAATGCCATACTTACTTATGAATAAAACAATGCAAGCAAACATCCATGACATGCTACTCATATTAATAAATTGGAACTAAACATGAGAGATCATGAGCTACTAGACTTTCTCAAATAACATATACCTCACGTGAACCAACTAAGCATGCTCATATGGATGAGTATATGTACAAAAATGAAAGCAAATAGAGTTCATACCAGCCTCTCACCACAATCAGATTGTCGTAGATCGTCATTATTGCCTTTTCACTTGTGTAGCTTGGATAATATGAAATGAAAACCACGCTCCAGCCACCGAAGACCATTGAACTCATGATGAACTTTACAAACCAAAGAAGAACAGCAAATATTTTTGGTGTTTTCGAATTAGAAAACAAGCGAAAGAAAGCAAGCAAACAAAGCAAAATCTTTTTGGGTTTTCTTATAGCAAACTAACGATAGCAAATAAAGCAAACTAAGAGCAAGGTACCAAATAAACAAATGGTGAAGAGAAACTACAGAAATATTTTTGGTCTTTTTGTGTTTTAGGAAAGAAACAAAGTGAAAACAAAAGAATGCAAACTAACAGAAACACAGAAAAGCAGGATGACAGAAATCTGCCAAATCCTGACAGCAGTATAGAAATCGAAAATAACAAAAATCTTCCATTGCTCAGACCAAAAAGTGTTCAACTAATGAAAGTTAGATAACAACCTGGGGAACATGCTAAAAAATTGGCAACTCAAAATAACGTTCTGGCTGTGCGTACGAATTTTTTGGTAACAGCACAGAATCTGTTTTTGGACAGCACTTCCCCAAATATCATCTCCCTCTCATTAGAAAACCACTCTAGAGACTAAACAAGTATGTACAAGTATCCAGCAACCATAATATGCAAAGAATGAGTGATGCCGGTATACCTCCCCCAAGCTTAGGCTTTTGGCCTAAGTGGAGTTCATTCCCACGGTCCCCATGAAGTGGTGTCTTCGTAATATGACGAAGAACGACCCGGTTCCATGTATGTGCTGGAGGAAACGTCGGGGTACGTGACGGTGTAGTCGTAGGAGGGCTCGACGTTCTCGGAGTCATGTTGCTGGTGGAATTCTTGTATCTTCATATGTTCCTCCACCACCTCCTTTGTTAGCGACCATGATTGCCTGTCAATATTAAACAAACCCTGCTGGGGAAGAGGGATTTCTTTCTCATTCCCATCAGCAAACAACATTTTATAGACCATATTATCTATAGTGGAGTCAGTAGTAACAAAACGATGGCTCTTCATAGCAGCAATATCTAGCTTCCTAGGGGTTAATGGTACATCATTAGAATCAAGAGGAATATCTAGATGTGTTAGAATGTGCAGTGCAATAGTTCCTCCAAAAATAGGCCCCCTGCTAGACAGGCGGCGAGCAATAAGAGAACCAAGATGATAAGGTGTCTCTCCAGTAAGTGCAACATTCAAGAAAGCAAGATGGTAGCTAGAGATGTTACTAGTATTTTCTCTACCCAAAATGCTAGTACCAATGTAATATGCGAAATACTTAATAGCGGGGAGTTGAATGTTTCTTATCTTCCCTCGCTGGATGGTGCGGCAATCATCCCCGGTGATCCCTCGGTAAAGCTCCAACAAGTCCCGGGGGTTGTCATCAATCCTCCTTGCTGTACCTACAGGGCAATACCCAATGCACAACAAAATTCTTCCAATTTCATGGTAACAGGAATATCATAAATTTTGAATGCGACTGTCGGCTCATATTCCGTGTTGTGGAACTTGAAGCTCTCAACGAAAATTTTGGTGAGCCTTATTGTCCCCTCTCGTATCCCACGTAGGTGGCTAGGCCTGCCCTGTTGACGAGTGAAGAAGTCATCCAATATCCCTGCATTGGTCAGAAACTCATAACAAGGGAAGGATGAAGCATTAGGAGCCCCATGGTCCTCCTCGGGCGCGAAGCTAGGCGCGATGACATCCTCATTATAGGATCGCCTAATTTGAGTAGACGCCCTTGAGGGCCTACCGGTGCTGGTTGTTGCTTTCTTGAACAACTCTCCAAACTTGAATTTCTTCATCTTCCCCTTCTGAAATTTTCAACAATCATTATAAAATTTGATTTCAAGGTGTGTAATTGAAGGGAACTACTATAGGAACTTGCTAGAGTACTAAACATGCATCAAAACTAATTTCTACCACTTAGAACAAGCATGCAAGCTCACTAAACATGTTATCTACAGCAGCAAAATATTCAAGATATACTCAACCAAATGAAATTCTAATTGGACAATCAAAGGAGTCACATACCAAGGAGTAAATGTGCCAAATTTCAGATCTGGGCTGAGCAAGGAGATCGAAAAATCGCGAGTTCTTGAGAAACACGAGTGAGAGGAACTTGGTACGAGCTTTTTCGGGAGAGAGAAGGTGCTGGGAGAAAGAGATGGTGAAGTGGGGCAAGGGTGGCCCACACCACATGGTGGCGCGGCCCCTCTGGCCGCCGGCCTATGGTGTGGCACCCCTGGTGCCCCACAGGTCATCCGTGCTCCAGTGCCTCGTCGAAAAATAGGACCAACGGTGTAATTTTTGTAATTTTTAGAGAACTTGAAAAATGCACATTTCTGGTATTAAATTAATGATTACTGCGGGAAAATGATTTCTAAAATCTTAAATGACTAAAGCATATTGCAAAATAAAAGTGCTACAGCAAGTAAAATAGGTGAAGGGAGAAAGAAAGAAAGAAGTGTTGTTTAGCTCCTTTATGCAATAAAATATACTTGTTAACAAGGTTGATCAAGTCTTGCTATCAAATAAATTTTATATGACATAAGAAGAAATAAACCTCAAATCAATCATGTTACCTTATATTGAATTGATATGGATCCAATCACAAGAGTTTGATATTCTTCTTTAGGCTCATATATAGGACAATCAATGGATCCCACTTTGATAGTTTTCACATTAAAAATTGTATTGACTCCACATACTTTATCAATCCTCTTGGGAAAATAAAGTGTGTTCCTTATCATCAACATTGAAAGTAACCATGCCTTTATTGCAATCAATAACAGCCCCAGTATTAAGAAAGGGTCTTCCAAGAATAATGGACATATTATCATCTTCAGGCATTTCCAACACAACGAAATCGGTTAATATCAAGCAATGCTGAGTAACTTGAACAGGAACATTTTCACATAAACCAACGGAATAGCAGTAGATTTATCAGCCATTTGCAAAGATATAGTAGGTATCAATTTATCTAAATCAAGTCTCTTATAAAGAGAAAAAGGCATCACACTCACACCTGCTCCCAAATCACATAGAGCAGTTCTAACATAATTATTCTTGATGGAACAAGGAATAGTCGGTATACCTGGGTCGCCCAACTTCTTTGGAATCTTACCATTGAAGGAGTAATTAGCGAGCATAGTGGAAATTTCCTCATTGGGGACTTTCCTTTTGTTAGTAACAATATCTTTCATATACTTTGAATAAGGAGGCAATTTAATAGCATCAGTCAAAGGAATTTGCAAAAATAAAGGTTTCATCCAATCACAAAATTTATTATAATGTTCCTCCTCCTTTGATTTTAGTTTCTTAGCAGGAAAAGGCATTTGCTTTTGAACCCAAGGTTCTCTTTCATTACCATGTTTCTCAGTAATAAAGTCTTCTTTAGTGTACTTTTTATTTTTAGCATGCTTTTCAGTTCCTTTTCAATTTCTTCTTTATCAGGAGTATCATTCTTATCATTATCTTCCTCATGTTCATTACCACTTTCAGTTTTCAGAAATAGAAATACTATTAGGATCATTAACAGTTCAGAGGATTCTACAACATTCTTATGTTTCTTTTTCTTTTTCTTAGATGGAGCACTTGTTTTAATTAATTGAGAATCTTGTTCAACTCTTTTGGGGTGCCCTTCAGGATATAGAGGATCCTGGGTAGAAACACCACCTCTAGTTGTTACTTCACAAGCATGTTTTCCTTTAGAATTATTTCCCAACAAGTCATTTTGCACTTTAGTAAGTTGATCAATTTGAGTTTGAACCATTTGAAAATGTTTAACAAGTATCTTAACATCATTGGAGGTTCTCTCCACAATACCATGCAATTCACTAATAGCTCGGGAATTTTCCATTAAATGATTCTCTACTCTCATTAAAGTTTTCTTGCTTAACAATATAATTATCAAATTCATCTAAGCATTGAGCAGGAGATTTTGAATACGGAATATCTTCCCTAGTAAAGTGTTGAGGCGAGTGTACCTCAATCATGGATGAAGGGGGAATTGTCTCACATATATCTTCTATAGGAGGTAAATTCTTCACATCTTCAGGTTTAATACCCTTCTCTTTAAGAGACTTCTTGGCTTCCCTCATATCTTCATCATTCAATTTAATCATACCCCTCTTCTTCACTATCGGTGTCGGGGTTGGTTCGGGTGTAGACCAATCATCATGATTCCGGCCTATTTTAGCCAATAATTCTTCAGCGTCGTCTGGAGTTCTTTCTGAAAACACAACCAGCACAACTATCCAGGTATGCCCTAGACTCAATAGTTAGTCCACTATAAAATATATCAAGTAAATCATGCTTTTCTAAATCATGGTCAGGCTGAGCTCTAATAAGAGAGCAAAATCTTGCCCAAGCCTCGGCAATTTCTCTCCATCTTCCTGGTCAAAATTATAAATTCTCTGCAAAGCATGTTGAGCACTAGCAGGAAAGTATTTTGAAAGAAAACATCACGCAAATCAGTTGGACTTTTAATAGAACCAGGAGGCAAATTATTATACCAAGTTTTAGCATCATCCTTTAATGAGAAAGGAAAATTTTAGCGACAAAATAAGTACGCATCTTGACATCATCAGAAAACACGCCACTAAGAGTAGATAACTCAGTCAAGTGTTCAACAGCACTTTCTTTTTCAGTACCACAAAGGGTGTTTTCTCAACAATAGCTATATGAGATAGATCAAGAGAAAAATCATAATCTTTATCCCTAATGTTTATAGGAGATGTGGCAAATTTAGGATCGGAGATGGTGTATATCTAACAGCATGTTCTGCAAGCAACTTTTTAATTTTTCTTGCATCAGTAGTAGCCTTGCATTTTTCAATAAAATCATTATCAAGCTCTACATAATCTTCATCAAGATCATCACTAGAATATTCAACAGACTCAGGTGAATTAACAGGTGTAGCAGCATTAGGAATTTCAGTATTTTCAATTTGTCTAGACTTAGCAATTGTAGCATCTAGAAAAGATCCCAATGAACCACTATCATCAAGCACAGAGAAACATTATCAATATTATGAGAATTTTCAGATTCAGCAGAAGTACCCACGAAGCATGTGGCGGTGAAACAAGTTTATCAATCACAGAGGGTGAATCAAGAGCAGCAGAGGTACTCGAGTTGTACCTTTTCTTGTAGTGGATGGTAATATGGCGATCTTAGTATCGCGAGGTTTACCCATAATGGAGAATTTGCAGCGAACAATATCAATCCAAGTGAACTTCCAAATAAAGCTATGCTCCGCAACGGCGCCAGAAAATAGTCTTGATGACCCACAAGTATAGGGGATCGCAACAGTCTTCGAGGGAAGTATTACCCAATTTATTGATTCGACACAAGGGAGACAAAGAATACTTGTAAGCCTTAACGGAGTTGTCAATTCATTACCTGGAAACAGACTTGCTCGCAAGAGTTTATCGAAGTAACAGTTTTATGGCGATGGAAATAGCGAAATAACGGCGGTGAAATAAAGATAGCGGTAGTGATTATAGTAAACGGCAGGATTAAAATACTGTAGGCACAGGACGGATTTAACGGGCGTTGCATGGATGAGAGAAACTCATGTAACAATCAAAGCATGGGCATTTGCAGATAATAATAAAACGGTATCCAAGTACTAATCAATCAATAGGCATGTGTTCCATATTTAGTCGTACGTGCTCGCAATGAGAAACTTGCACAACACCTTCTGTCCTACCAGCCGGTGGCAGGGCCTCTAGGGAAACTCTGGATATTAAGGTACTCCTTTTAATAGAGTGGAGCAAAGCATTAACACTCCGTGAACACATGTGATCCTCATCACTACCATCCCCTCCGGTTGTCCCGATTCTTGTCACTTCGGGGCCATTGGTTCCGGACAATGACATGTGTATACAACTTATAGGTAAGATCATAAACAACGAATATCTTCATGAATCAATAACATGTTCGAGATCTGAGATCATGGCACTCGGGCCCTAGTGACAAGCATTAAGCATAACAAGTTGCAACAATATCATAAAAGTGACATCTACGGATACTAGGCACTATGCCCTAACAATCTTATGACTATTACATGACCAATCTCATCCAATCCCTACCATCCCCTTCAGCCTACAGCGGGGAATTACTCACACATGGATGGGAAACATTGCTGGTTGATGGAGAGGCGTTGGCGGTGATGGCGGTGAAGATCTCCTCCAATTCCCCGTCCCGGCGGCAGACAGACTGCTCCCGCGACGGAGTTTCGCGATGTGGCGGCTCTCGGAGGGTTTCGGCGACTTCGACTTCTCTCGTGCGTTTTTAGGTCGAACCCGATAAGTAGTCCGAAGGGGCGTCGGAGGCCAGGAGGGGGCCACACCATGGGGCCGCGCGGGCCCCCCACGGGCGCGCGCCATATGGTGTGGGGCCCTCGGGCCTCCACCTCCTTTGCCCTTCTGCTCCGTCAATATTTTGGTAAAATAGGGCCATCAAGAAATTCCGAGGATTTTCCCGAAAGTTGGATTTCTGCACAAACGAGACACAGAGCAATTCTGCTGAAAACAGCGTTAGTCCGTGTTAGTTGTATCCAAAATACACAAATTAGAGGCCAAACAATAGCAAAAGTGTTCGGGAAAGTAGATACGTTTTGGACGTATCAAGGAGTCCACTGGGCTGCGTGGGATATCCTCACAAACCCGAAGGATCTTGGTGGAGTGGGCTTCAGAGATAGTAAACTCATGAACCAGGCACTTTTGGCCAGACAATGTTGGAGATTAGTCAAAAACCCAAACAACCTATGTGCCAGACTCCTCAAATCAATATACTTTCCACGTGGAAACTTTCTTGATACTGTTTTTAGACGTGATGCTTCTCCCTCTTGGCAAGGCATCGAACACGGCCTTGAACTGATCAAAGAAGGGTTGGTGACTAGAGTTGGCAATGGAAAAACTATCAACATCTGGAGAGATAATTGGCTACCAAGAGACTACAACCTCAAAGTGTCCCCTGGGAAAACAAACACTAGGATCAGACGGGTAAACCAGCTGATCAAACATGAAACCAACTCTTGGAATGAAGAACTAGTCAGGAAAATTTGCTATGACTATGATGCTGATTGGATTTTGGACCTGAAATTGCCCCTGCTAGCCTGTGATGACTTTATTGCTTGGCATTATGATCCCTCAGGTGTCTTCTCAGTCAAGAGCGCCTATAGACTGGCACACAATCTCAAACATGGGGTTCAATGGCACGCAGGACACAGCATGAACCAAAACAATAGTAGAGAAATCTGGAATATAATTTGGAAAGCGAATGTCCCAAAGAAGGTTAAAATATTTGGCTGGAGAGTGGCTCGCGACAACCTACCAACAAACAAAAACAAAATGAAAAGAAGCCTTGAACTTTCCAGCACCTGCACTATCTGTGTCCATGAGGAAGAAGATAGTCATCATGCCACGGCGAAATGCACAAAGGCCAGAGCCCTAAGGTATGAAATGAGGAAACACTGGCGACTACCTCCTGAACGAGATTTCAGCTATTCCGGCCCAGAGTGGCTTCAGAACCTGCTGATGAACGCAGATAAGAACCAAAGGAGCAATATCTTGATGTTATTGTGGAGATCATGGCACCTAAGATGTGATAGCTATCATGAAAAGGGGGAAGAGTCCATCACAAGATCTGCCACCTTCCTCATTAGCTACAACAATCTCTTACAAGGCACTGTAGCAGCAAACGACGATAAATCAGGTTTGGCTTGTAATACCTCTGTCGGGGGTGTTCCTCGACAATGTCCTCCGATTGGGACTTAGGGTTGATGGAATCCTGCAAGCTGATACGAGGCATCGGTATACAGACAAACGGGGAGCGATTTACCCAGTTCGGGGCCTCGATGAGGTAAAACCCTTACGTCCGCTTATGTTCTTGATTATGAAGAAAATTGTGTTACAATGGGGTGCCGAATAGTTCGGCGTGATCTCGTCGAGATAGCTAATCGCTAGGGTAACCTAGTTCTAAGCTCTGTTGGCTAAGATCGCTAAGATTGGTTGTCCCCTCGATAGCCCCTCTCCTGGCCTTTATATAGGTGGCCAGGTCCCGAGAGGTTTAATCGAGTACGAGTAGGTTTACAATAGATCTATCTCTAATCTTTCCTTCTTCGGCTCTTCCGTGTCTTGTACTTCAAGTAATCTTTCACCACACGTCCTAGTGGCCCATCTTGTCTTCGAGTACCTTCATGGGCATCCACCTGGGCCGTATAGGGTAGAGCAATAGTGATTACCCGAAGGGTAATGCCCACGTCATAGCCCCGAGTGTCTAGCCGAACATAGTTCGGGTAGAGGCTCATGTCTTCTTCCGAACTCCTTTTCCTTGATCGTTCTTGCATTTCTTCTGTCTTCTATCGGGTGCGCGGCGTCCGATGGGAAGCCGAGTCTAGGTACGGATGCTCGCAATCCGTGCGTAGACTCAAGTTGTACCACTCGAATATCTTCTTCGCCGAAACTTTTCCTGCAAGCCTCTTGTAGTGCATCCGATACATTTTCTTTATGCAAGGGATACCGAATAACGTGCCCAACTTTTGTTGGTTAACTGCCGATGGCAAAACAACGTTACCCTACACAGAATCAAGTCCCGGCATGATCCTGGAGTTCAAAAAAGTTATGTCGGGTGCGCATCCGGCGCTCCGATGGGAGTAGCCCCGAGTCTGGCGCGGCGTATTACGCCGGGCGCAGACTTGATTCAAGTCTTCCTCTTTTCCTCATTTAATTATCCGAACCTCTCTAAGTGCGCGATGCTTGCAATCCGCGCATAGGCTCAAGTCGATCACCCGATCTTTTCTTATCCCTTCGTATGCAATCATTCTCCATGACGTCATTGATGACGTTTTTCTCCCCTTGATTCTGACACGACCGCCAGCCTTGTTTTCAAGCGATTCCTGCTCCTCTTTACACGGTTAACAAGGCACCTCCTCGATTTCCGCGATCATTAACTGGGGAAAGGCCCATTTAACAACACGAAGCCTTCCTTAAGTTCCTTAAGAGATAAAAAATCCCTTTTATTCTCCTCCATTCGTCTTCTTCGTCGTTCTTGCTCTTCTTGTTCGCAACTGGAGCTCGCGCCACCATTGTCTTTCCGATTCGTTCAGATCTCGCAATGGTGAAGAAGAAAATCCCTAGTGCCACCGCCAGCTCCACGAGCGTCGGTGCCGCCGCCAGATCTTCTTCGATTCTTGCGAAGGAGGTCGCCCCCAATGCTCCTCCTCCACTCCAGCGCCGCCGCACCAAGTTCATCAACCAAGCCTGGTGATTGGACAACCTCGACCGTCACCAAGCGTGACGAAAAAGGTCCCGAAGCCGGTGATCTCCTCCGATGAGGGGAACGTAATCTTTCGGGTGCGATTTCTCGACCTAACCCTCTGCCGGCTTTACCGATGTTCCTGTCGTTCTTGAACCGAGGCCTTTCCCTTCCTGTTCACGAATTCCTCCTCTATCTCCTGCGAACTTACGAAATCCAACTGTGGCAACTCACTCCCAACTCGATTCTTCACGTTGTTGTGTTCATTACCCTCTGCGAAGCATATCTGGGCATTGAGCCCCACTTTGGTTTGTGGAAGAAGATCTTTTACGTGAAGAGATACAGCAGTAGCAATGGATCTTTTGTCACCGGAGTAGTTCGTAGCTCGTTCGGATGTTAATTACTTCAATTTCCGATGAGAGAGTCCGTACAAGGGTGGAGATTGAAGTGGTTCTACATCAAGGATTCTCCATCACCCGAATGCCAGCTCCCTCGCTTCGTCGACGTCCTTGAGGCCAAGCCTAAGAATTCTGGAAAAATGTTCTCTCTCCGACGAAAAGATGAATGAATTTGCAGATTCCTTCGGATCAAGGAGGTGATGGGCAAACCATGGTCGGTAGTGAGGCGGTGTTTCTGAATCGAGTCCAACCAATCATGGCTAGGGTTCGCCCAATGTGGTTGTACTCAGGTCCCAAAGATGAAACTAGAATCAACGTGCCGAATTATCGGGAACTGCTTGATGAAGTCCGTCGCCTCACTTCCTTTAGTCAAGAGGATTCGATCCGATATCTCCATATATTCCTTTCGATGCGATCATCCAACACCAGAGGTAATTTCCCCCTTAAACTCTTGGTATGTTGTTACCGACATATATTATTATCCTCATTTACTTTTCCTTTCGACAGACCTTCGTAGCTTCCAGGGATTTTCATAACTTGCCAAATGACACTTCCGAAGGAAGAGGCTCTTCGAGCCTGTTGACTTTCGTACTATTGAACACACAAGCCCATTCAACGAGCCTGATGACCCGATAGATTGCCCATGCCAATCTCCCCCCATCAGCCGGTGATACTTGCGACACGAGAGGGATCGGTGCGCAATGACGACGCTGATCACAATGCCTTTGTTGATGCAGCTGCGGAGGAGACCAGGGCTTCTCCTATGAAGAGATCAATCGGCGGTTTTGCCGACGAAGATGACCTCCTTGATTTGTAAGTGCTTTTCTTCTTTCTATTTTCAACTTTCTTGACTTTTTCAAATTCTTCTGATAATCTTGATTAATCGAATCTTCCTTGCAGTGATGATACTTTCATTGAGCCTCCGCCCAAGAAGGCCAGATCTGATGTTGTTTCACCGGCCTGCAGCTTCCGAAGCTTCGGCTCTTAAAGCGGCTCCCGTGATGCAAGCATCAACAGCCTCCTCCCTTTCCAAAGGGAAAGATGCTCCTGCTGCTGTTGCAGCTCCTCCTTCTGTAAGTCTTCGCTGAATCTAACAAGCACCTTTCAAAACATGTCTTTGCTTAACGATCCTTGTCAAACATTTCCTTTTTTCAAGGATCAACGAGGTGTGATATCCTCTTTAGAGGCCTTCGCCTCTCAATTCACCTCTCTAGAGGCGGACAAGATTCGGCTGCAGGAGGAGGCTAAGTCTTCCTCTTCAAAGTTGGAAGGTGCCATCAAAAAGGCCGCCATAGCTCGCCAGGAGGTCGACTCCCTGAAAGAAGAGCTAAACAAGCTAAAGGAGCGGTGAAGGAGGAGGAAGCTCGGACGGCAGAAAAAGATGAACTCCTCCGCCTGCCTGGCCTTGCTTGGTAAGTTCCTACGTCCCACGTAGATTATTACTTTTTTTATGGATCTTCTTCGTCAACGATTTCTTTTGACCACTGCTGCCGCATCCCGCTCTGCCTTGGATAAAATTCCGAGCAACTCCCCGGCAAACGGTGTGTCGACGGTTCTCGCCGCTCACCAACTCACCGGGGGCTCCTTGACAAGGAAAGGGTGCTCTCGCGGATGCATTTGATGATATTCCCCAAGGCCACGCAGGAGAAGACTCTGGGGCAGCTAATTGATGCTTTCGCAGTCGACACCAAGGAGGTCATTGAGGTATTCAAGCGTACCTCGCGTACCTATGGCGCCCTACTTGCCTTCAAACTTATGATGGGTTACGGCTTTAAGGTGACATTGAAGAAATGACTAAGGAGCTGCCGAAAGGAAAAGATGGGCGATCTATTGATCGAGCACTTTTACGGCGTCTGCCCGTACTTGTGCTCGCCACTCCTTGATTTAGTCTCGAGAAAAACATCGGTTGGCCCTAGCCTGTCGACCCAGACTCAGGCTCCTTGATTGTTGTAACATTTTCACCCTTAGGCTAGCATGAAACATTATTCTGCTGCAAGAACTTTAAGTTTGTAATGAATATTATGCCGGCAATGTTGCCGGCATGTTTTTAACGTAATATCTTCACTTGTGCTTCTCCTGATAGGGATTGCTTATACCTCTCCCGATGAGAGTTTTGCTGAATGTCTAATTTGACCATATTATCCTCTTTAACACTGTTGCCTGCAGGTTTTCCCAGTGCCTTCGTTTGTTGATGACTCCTCTGGTGTTGTTCCCGAAAATGATCGGATCCAACGGATGAAGGATCGGATCACCCAGATGGAGAAAGACCTGCAGCACTTATGCCCTGGCCGCAATTATCAACAAGAAGAGCGAGACTGCAGCGACGTGGAGCGGTATGCTCTTCTTGAGCTGCATAAGGCTACCGAGAGCTTGAACTGTGAGTCCTTTAATCTCTTTACCCTTTGGTTGATAGCGTTTTCTCTGATCCTCTTCTGCTTCTTTATCAGTCATAGCTCTGAATCGTGCGGAAGAGAGCAAACGGATTCACGAGCGTGTGAATAACTTGGTCGAGTTATCCTCGGCGAGAAATTTTCGGCGAGAGCACTCGAAGGCATCGGCTGTCGCACGGTTTCAGGATCGAGTCCAACAGGTCCACCATTTCTTCGACAAGTGCTATAGAGCCATGAGGGTGGTTTGGAAGACGATGTTTCCTTTGAACGCAGTTCCCCCCACGCTTCTCGCGTTAATGTCGGAGTTTGGTAACGCCAGGAAGATCCGGGACTTGGTGCGCGCGCAAGTTTTTGCAGGAGCCAAGTTTACGCTTGCTCTTGTACTTGCCCGTTATCCTTCAGCAGGTTTACTCTCGATTGCCAACGTTACTGGAGACTTGGAAGCGCTGTATCCGAAGGTGTTGTTGCCTGCGAACATAATTGTCGACAGACTCGAGAAAGATTCAAAGGTACCTGAAGAAAAAGAAACTCCGCAAGGGTGATCTCAGGGTTTTAATAACTGTTTGTAAATAGTTTGACAACTTCATCGAAGCGTGTAGATGACGTCTTTTCATTCGGTAGATACATGCGTATGTACTTGTACCACGTTATTGCCGTTGGCAAGTTTCAATTTGGAGCGAATCTTGGTTGCTCGTTTTTAAATGTATGTATATTGGCTGTTTTAGCAAATCATGTGAGTGATCAACTTGTGTTGCAGGTCTTGCTAAACCTGTTGTATGCGCAACTTTGCTTTCAACCGTTTTAAATTTCGACAGGCACTCCCAAATATTTCGGGTGTAGTGATTCTGCCGATGAGCCCGTTGTTCCTTGATATTTCCATAAGTGAAATATCGAACGTGGGTTGTTGTTTGTGTGTATTTCCAAACTCTTGCTATTTACGGCACTCGTAGAGGCATCTATAGCGAGAGGAAGGGTGAACGTCTTTCCAGCGCTCGTAGAGGCTTTCGAGCTGGATCTTCCGCCCTGTACTATGTTTGTATAGTGATGGGGCTTAGAAGTTTGTGATCACTGCAATGCTTAACAAAAAATTGAAGCTTAAGTTCTTATTGATAAGGTAAGCACAATGCTTTGGAGGCGAAAGGGAAAGCCCTGTTTATACTAAAGGAAAAACAAAAATAAATGCTTGATAAACTGCTTAAGCAAGGAAGGGGTTCTTTTCTTCCTCTGGCTTCTTCACCATGTTAGGAGTAGCCGCGGCGTTGTTGATTTCACCGGGGTTTGAGCGGTGTGCCAGCGTCTTGTTGTTTTATCTGCATCATCAAGCTGCCGAACCTTTGACTGAAGCTTTTGTTGCCAAAGCTCCTGCTGCTGAGCTTCTTTGTCGAGGCTTTAAGAGCAAGGTCGGCTGGCTTCTTTTTGCTTCCCCTGTCATCCTTTTCTTCCTTGATTTCACGCAGCAACAACTTAGGTGGAGGCTTAATAAATTCTTGCTTGCTCCCAAACTTCGTGCGATCCTCTGGAAATCGCGGTCGCAACTGTCGGAGCGCGAAAAACTTCCATGGTGTGATGTTTGTCCCTTTGTTGCCGGGCATCTTCAGCTTGAGATAAGCATAGTGCGGCACGGCCATGAACTTGGCGTAGGCTGGTCTCGAGTATGGCGTGATCGTGACTCCCAGTTCTACCTCAAACTCGATCTTTTCCTTCCTGAAATTGTCGGATTGCCGAAGACAACGTTCGATAAATTCTTCCAAGGGAATAACTTGGTTCATTGGCAAAATCCCATGGAAACAGGTGTCTGTCTCTTCCACATTCCCATGGTGATCCCCATACTCTTAATCGTGTCGACGAAAATCAGGTTTAACCCACTCCCCCATCCATAAAGACTTTGCTCATCTTGAATCCCCCTATCTGTGCCTCAACAACCAGGGCAGCATGTCCTGGTTTTGGTATGGTCATCGGGTGGTCTGCTCGACGAACGTAATGTTCGAGAGGACCACTCGACATACTCGAGGATGTTTGCCATGATGCTTTCGGCCAGATTAATTTCTCGAGTGAGCTTCTTCATCTCTCTTCTCGAGACGCCTGTCTTGTGGATCATGCTCATCTGCCCACGTGGTGGTGGGAATGTCTCGTTGGGTTGATGAGGTTGGGCCTGCTGGACTTGGTGTGTGGTGGAGGTGGAGGAGGAGGTGGTAGCGGTCTGTCCTGACTGTGGGATGAGTTTATGCATGTCAAAGAACTGTCGACAATCCCTGAGAAGGTGACTTGACTTCGTTTTGCCGTCCTTGGAGTCGACATACGAGTGCAAGTAACGGGGGCGTTGATCTGTTCAGTATAGGGTAACTCGGGAGCCCTCTGTTGCCGTGGTTTATAATTGCCGCGGTTTCCAGTTGTTTCGGTTGCCATCTTGTCGATCATCTCTTCTTTCATCATACCGATCATCATGTCGGTCGGAGTATCCTGCGGCTACCAGTTTGTTGTCGTCGTAGTTGCGATTTTCCTCCTTTTGTTCCGATCCCTTGGCTGCCCGAGTCATGTTTTGGCTGGTCATCGTCTTCGTCATCATCACTGCTTGTCGTGGTCTTCGCACGTTGTCCTCGCCATCACCCAAGCGTTGGCGATTTCCATCACTTGGTGATGGTTTTGGCGTCCAAGTTCTTCTATGTAACTTTCGTCGGATGCCATCGCTGAAAGCGTCGATTGCTCTGTCTACGGATACATCTTCGGCAGCGTTTAGGAGTTTGGTAAACCTCCCTATGTAAGAGCGCATCGACTCCCTTTTCTTTGGCGGTTGCGTAACTCCTCGATCCGACGGTCTTTTATATGTTGCTGAAGTTAGCAACGAAGGCATCTACCGGTCGTCCCATGACTTGATAGAACCTTTCGGTCCTCTTAACCAGGCCCGTGCCGAGTCCTTTAAGAGCTGTAGGCACTACATTGCTGCTATCTGGTTCCCTTTGTGCGAATCACGGTCTGCAAGTAATCGTCTATCCAGGATCTTGGTTCCTGCTGCCCGTCATACTTGGCAGCGTCGGTGGGAGTAGGCTTGAATTTTTGGGTGGCATCGACTCGCGGATTTTAACTCAAGCAATCGGCTCCCCTTAGTTCACCATCGTACTCTTGATCCTCGTCGAGAATCGCGTCGTCATCCTTCTGGCGGCGCGTCGTCGTCTTGCTTTATCGATTCGGCTCCGGGTGATTTCATCCCGAGCATCTCTCTGATGTTTCGAACCACGCCTGTGGTTTCTCCTTCGGGACTAGATTGTTTCCCAATATGGCGAGGCTTTCTAGGGCACCGCGATGAGCTTGCGCCATGGATCCTTCGGGCGTTGGTTGATGAGGTACGCGGCGAGATTGGCTGTTGCTCCAACGTTCTTCGGCCGTGGCATGCCAGTCCGTGGTCATGAAAGATTTGGTCAGATTCGATGTTATTTCTCGCATCGTCTTCTGAGAGCCTGGATATCCTTGATCGATGTTTTCCCGCCCCAAGAGAACCGGGGAGCGCTTCCTTGTGAAGCTCTCCGCCGCTCGCGGATCGTTCTGCCGCGGATAGTCGTCTCTCGAGCGTGGCTTGCTCTCTCGACAGGTGCTCCCGGTTTTTCTCTAGTATAGAGCGGTATGCATTTAGGGTTCCAACCGAGGTTCTGCGGGAGCGGGGTGTTGTTGAGCACGGCTGTCCTGCCGCAGCCCATCTTCGTCCGCGATGGTGTAGTCGCTTTCGCGATTACTAGCGCTATTTTCGAAGCTCGCCCTTCTGCTGGAACGAGGCGTGCGGTCTCCGTCTCCTCCGTGCCTTGTATTTCCTGTGTTGTTGGCGACGTAGACAGATGGTGTCTTTTTCTGGTGGTTCTCGGGACTTTGTCTTCTTCTCTTCGAGTATCGGGCATTGCGGATGAACAATGTGTCGCTTGATCCCAAACCGTGCACGGCGTCGCGATTTGAGCGGTAGTAGGAGGTTAGTTCTGAAGTCATGGGTTCGTCGGATCCCACCGACATTGAGGACGGTGAACGGGGAGTCGAGCGCGGGCGAGCCCATTGACTCGCCGGCCAGCCAATAGATCGGACGATGACGACGCACTAGGACTCATTGATCCGGAGGTGGGTGACTCTAGCAGCTGGAGGATTCCCTCCGCGTTGACGTTGTAGTGGACGCGCCGATGGTCATCTCCATGTTTCCTTGAGAAGTTCGAGCGAGAAGAATCGCTATGCGGGGTAAACTCGTAGGAGCCGAATCGGATCGGACTTCCCAGAGCTGATGATGGCGGGGCCGATGAAGATGTCGACGACTTGATCGGATCTGCCGATGAGCGATGCGGTGCTGCGGGTTTCCCACGAGACGGCGCCAATTGTCGGGGTGTTCCTCGACAATGTCCTCCGATTGGGACTTAGGGTTGATGGAATCCTGGGCGATACGAGGCATCGGTATACGGACAAACGGGGAGCGATTTACCCGGGTTCGGGGCCCTCGATGAGGTAAAACCCTTACGTCTGCTTATCTGTTCTTGATTATGAAGAAAATTGTGTTACAATGGGGTGCCGAATAGTTCGGTGATCTCGTCGAGATAGCTAATCGCTAGGGTAACCTAGTTCTAAGCTCTGTTGGCTAAGATCGCTAAGATTGGTTGTCCCCTCGATAGCCCCTCTCCCCCCTTATAGGTGGCCAGGTCCCGAGAGGTTTAATCGAGTACGAGTAGGTTTACAATAGATCTATCTCTAATCTTTCCTTCTTCGGCTCTTTCCGTGTCTTGTACTTCAAGTAATCTTTCACCACACCGTCCTAGTGGCCCATCTTGTCTTCGAGTACCTTCATGGGCCTCCACCTGGGCCGTATAGGGTAGAGCAATAGTGATTACCCGAAGGGTAATGCCCACGTCAACCTCACAACACGCTAACTCCCCTACATGCTTAAGACATGTTGCAGACAGGAACAAACAAAAGAGGATGATGTGGGACAAACCATGCTTCGGAGAAATCAAAATCAATGTCGACACTGGCTATGCCTAGACACAAAAAGGTCTACTACTGGTGTGGTCGCTCGCGACCATAAAGGAACTATCATCCTTGCTGCGAGCCTTGTGGGAGAAAGATGCACAAATGCTGAAGAAGCCGAAGCAAATGCAATCTGGGAAGGCTTGAAGATTGCTATCGACAACAACTTGAACCCGACAATACTGGAGTCTGACTGCTCGGCGGCGATTTCGACAGCCAACAACACGTCCGAAAACAGCTCCAGCTTTTGGCATGTATACAAGAACATTAGCTTGCTGAGAAATGCTCTACCAGGGTGTATTATTCGCAAAATTGATAGACGTTGTAATACAGTGGCTCACGAACTTGCACGACAAGTTAAGGTCCATGGTTGTAGGTATATCTGGCTGGCTCCTGTGCCGGAAGCCATTAGGAATTTATGTAATCAAGACTCTGTAAATTACTCTGAGAGCTGATTATATTTTTCCCCTAAAAAAAAAGAATATTTGGACCCTCGATTTCTGGTGCGTATTCATTGGGCAAGCTATGAGGTGATTACCTACTTTAAAAATATCAGTACGGGCTGACGAGGAATGAAACAATTCGATAAGAGAAGTCTGGACATAATCGTAGATGAGGGCCTCCGATATTTACATATTTTTTCGCACCACATCGACGAAATACGCCGGTCCTATCTAACAAAAACGAACAAAATGCTAAATTGGGGTAAAACCATGTTTAAAAACTCCTAGATGGGATATTTTTTTGTAAAAGTTGCACTAAATGGGGTAATATGTGTCACAAATGCGCAACTATAGGGTAAAAAGTGGAATTCACTCTTAAAGAAAACATTGGCCAAACAAATGGGCCTAAGCAACTGAATTCTGTTTGCTCCTTTTTCCTAGGGATTAGAGTAATAATGCCAAAGTTTAATCTAGATAAATCAAAATCTCTAACATGGAAAATTCTTAAACTTGTAAGTTGTTGACGACCGAAAATTAAAAGGGCCTTATATTCTTGAGAGAATAGCCACAGTACCACTAGTAAAATCCGAGAGTTCCAAAATACCACTTAAAAAATCAATGTTGCCAAAATACCACTACAATCTAGTTTTTCATGCCAAAATACCACTATGGACTAACTGAGACTAACACTCACACAGAAAGACTTATATACCCTTAACTCTTCACACACCACAATTATCTCATTACTAGCACAATTTTGACAAGATTTCAGCTATACAACAACACTTAATTTTAGAGGATATGCAGCGGCACTTTCACAACACCACTTTGACAAGAACATATATCGACATAGATGCCCGAGATTCGTGTCCTCGAAGGAACACGGGTGTCACTGAACCCGAAAGGTTCGAACACTAGGGACTCAGGAACGGCGATCGAGCAGATGTTAATTAACTCTACTGCTGCGCCATCAGCCGACCGCGCCGGAGGTCCTGCTGTTCCTGCAATATCCCTGCTGCCCCCATCCTCCGTCTTCTCGTGCAAATTAAATCGGAGCAGATAGCTTAGACCAACGAAATGGTATAAACAATGTAGGGTCCGCGACAACGACGTGCAAAACGTTCACAGGGGCTCCCAACCCTGGGAGCTTAGAGCTTTTTAAAGATTTCAACTTGCAACAGTGCATCACAGAGTATTTCTCACAAGCAAACGACATAGAGGGCTGTCGGTAACAGTTTTGCCTCGCGAGAGCACACTGTTGTATGCAGTCGGCAAGGTGTCATCTGGCGAGCTACGTGGGCACGTCTGCGCGCGACCAGGAAAAACCGCGGGCTCGAGCGTGTCGATGTTGTGGCCTTGTGGGTGTGCAGGGACGGTGCGCGGCGGGACAGGTCGCAGAGGTGACGAGCAGAGCAAATCTTGAGTCACCGGGGGGCGAACGGGCAGGACGGTACGCCACAAAGTAGCAGCAGGTCGCGGCGGCGGGGCTTTTAGAATCAGCAGCGGAATCGGCTGGCCGGGAGGAGGTGTCGCGGTGCGGCGGTCGGGCGCGCCGCCTTGTCCATCGAGAAGAGAGAAAAGTAGAACCAGGCAAAAGATCGATTTGTTTCTACAGTTTTGGCTAAATCTACACGGGGGCATTTTTGCCATTCTAAAACAACTAACAAGAACTATCCAAGTTGACTAACGTGAATTCTTTGACATCAAAGGGCAATGGTACTTTGGCAACAAAAACCTTAACGGCAGTGTTATTTTGGCAACTCTATTTTTCTGGTGGTATTTAGGAACTCTAGGTTTTTACTAGTGGTATTGTGGCTATTCGGGAAATTCAATTCGGCTCCTGGGTGCGTATGCTCCCTCTACCAACAAAACATATTTCGAATTGTGGAAAATTTTTGACAAAAAATTCTACATGTACATCTCCATAATATATGTGTATGCGTCAAGTTTCACGAAAAAATAATATTTTTTGTGGCCTATGTAAAAAAGAAAACTTATCGTGAAAAGCATTGTTTTAGCTGAATTTTGTCTTTTTTACACGTCACATGATAAGTTCATTTTTTATGAAATAACTTTGTGAGCGCGTAGCATATGAAGATGTACGTGCGAATTTTTTGTTTCAATTTTTTTAAAATTTAAAATATGTGTAAGATGCATTTCAAAATATAGGGAGCATATGCTCCCATGTTCCAAAACACCACTCCCGTGGCTATTCTCTCTATATTCTTTGGATGGAGTAAGAGAGTATCCAAGCTTTTTTAAGAACTTAAAACCTTTCTACAATCATTCCTCTTTATGAGTATTTTACCAATGTACACTCCCCTTTAGGTACAATAATCGAAAGAATGAACTGTTTGGTAAACAACCAATTTTTTCATCAAATTAGAAACACCATAAGATAGAGAAAAGAATAGTAGCTTTCGTTTTCGGTTCAAACCAAACGATTCCAGTCGACGGAGTCGCGGGTCCATGAGGCGTCCCTTGGCATGGCTTCGCGTCAAAGAGCGAATTCTCTGGCTTGAACCGGTCAAAGAGGGTGTTTTCGCTGCCTTGCTCGCCACCCACAGACCTCCTTCTCCTTCCCGTACATTTCTTTCCTCTTCCTCTTCCTCTACCAACCCAGACCCAACGCGCCTAAATCTCTCTCCTCTCTACTCCACCGCCGCCGTGCCCTAGCGCTGCCGCCGTGCCCTGCCTCGCCGCCACCCACCCACCGCCGACACCTCGACCCCGCGCCCCCCTCCTCGCCCCATCTCCCCCACCCCCCGCCTCTCACGCGCGCCTCCGCCATCGCCGATCCCGTCCCCCCTGTCGCGGAATCGCGACCCCGCCCCATCCGCAACCTTCGGCCATTGGCTTCTGAGGTACGACCTTGTTTTCACCCAGTGATTACTCTAAACCTCACCGGCCTCCACAATTTCCCGGCCGCCCGGCACATCACCTAGATCCGCCCCTGGTTCCTGTAGTTCCGGATCCTCGATGCACCCCTTTTATCAATTTCCGGAGATGATCAGTACAGTCCTAGACGCCCCCACATTCGCGGTGACGGCGAGAATTCGATGCGCCTCCGTGCGCTGTGGTGTGGAGTATGAACATTTCATGTAACCTGTGCTCCGCCAGGGCGTGTTCGCGCTAGATAACCGTAGCTCAGATGATTTCGGTTTGAATTGAACTGGGCAACCAGCCCCTTCTCCCGCGCAATGGAGCAGCTACCCGCGCTATCTGCCTAGTTTGTGCCGTGTTAATGTACCCCTTCAATCAATTTTGGGTGACGATCGTTACAGTTATAGACGCCGTGGACGCTTGCGAGCAAAATTCGATGCGGCTTTGTGCTCTGTGAAGTATGAGCAACTCATGTAACGCGTGCTATGCTGAGAGCATGTCCGCGTCAGTGGTGGCGCTACACATGTTTGTGATATCAAGTGACATCACAGGTTGCCAACTCTAGCACCGCCACTGGTTTGCGTTAGATGGCGTAGCTTAGAGGATTACATTCTTAATTGAACTGCGCAACCAGCTCTTGTTCCCGCGCAATTAGGTAGCAAACCCCATCTCCCTACCTAGCTTTTGTTGCATTAATGGACTACATTGTCGCACGTCTCCCTGGTTCGGCGTTATTGTTGTCTGGATGTTACGTATTAGTAGGATATACCGTAAGTCCGTAATACCCTTGATGGGCGCTAATTGTTTGTACTCGAGTTGAGCAATACTAAACGGGAAGTTACGTCACCGCCCTGAAGCGGAAAGTCCAGAGATCTTCGTTGCGTATTTAATATTAGCACCACGTGCTAATTCTCTGTTGGGCTGTTGGTCCTTGTAATATTCCTTGACCATGGCTTGCAACTATTTGCACCTGAAATATCTACTCGGCTAAATAACAGCCCTCCTTGCTTTGTCATTACACTCGGTCTAACTGTTATTATTGTGCCAAAATACATTTAGAGTCCCCAGTCAAGATACTCAGATACATAGATTAACAGGATAGATCAAAATGCAGACAGAAATCTGCCAATACACAGCTTATGTTTCTTGTTTTTAACCTAGCTAATCAGAGACTTAGGATCAGCAATTATATGTATGTGCATAATATTTTGTTTCTTTGGAAAGTTCGAATGCTTCATAAAACCACACCAACCTACTGCATATTCACCAACATATATGGATGGTTTTGGTATTCATGAGTTACAAATTCATGTAGGCTTACTCTTAAATATATTGGTCCTTTCACAGGGTTGATGGAAAATTTCTCTCCAAGGACTCTGCTCAATAGTATCTCACGCCTCAGTGTCTTAACTTATGATGGCTCTACTACAAGGCCCAAACCTATCCAGAAGTACTGCCAAAATGTATGTGATATCTCAAGCATTGTGAGTCCTCTCATAGAAGATATATGCAAGTCTCCTGAAGATCAGCTCTATGAGGTATTAATAGAGCTTGACACTGCTATTAACGAAGCTTCAGGGCTTATTGGGAACTGGCACCAAACGACCAGCAAAATATATTTTGTAAGTACACATGAGAGAATTTTATATATCCACATTTCACTTATTCGCACTGCATTTTCAGATATGATGCTTCATAATTAAGTTGATTGAAGTAAATCAATCAGTCTCTCCACCTTGCCATGCTTTGTTTTTAGAAATAACATCAATTCTTACAAGGCAGGTGGTGCCTGTTATTTTGCTGAACTTTTGCTCACATGCAATTTGCTGTTGACTAATGTTCTGCTTTGTTCCAGTGTCACCATTTAATCTTCTTCTTTGCTAGCTAACATTTGCATCAACAAAATGACATATCCTTCAGGTTCCATTAATTAAAATTAAAAATTATATTTGATGCATGTTGTAGCATTGATCTCAAGTTCAGTTGGCACTGATCATTGCATTGAAACTGTAGCTGTTGGAACAATAAATGTGTTACATCGTGGGCCTATGCCCAGCAGCTACGTAGAAAACCAGCAGTGCCAACAGCTTGGGCTCAGTTTATATGTGCAGTAGCAACCTCATGTGTGCATACCTGCATTGTGTAGGCATAGAATAAGGCATGCTTAGAGGGATAAAAAGAGTCTTAAGAGAGGTATTTGTGTTGGATACAGTCAGGTCTTTCAAACTAGGAATGTTTCCTATTAAATTGGGAAGATGGAGTTATCGGTTGGTCAGAAGTTTGTATTGCAATCCAGTGTGTGGGTTAAGTCAGTTACCTGTATAAACTGCTGTCGTGTAACTCCTTTTATCAACAATTTAGTAATTCACTCATTCAACTAAGCCTCAGTGCACCGCTACCATGCCAGGAGTTTGGCCCTGCAGTGGCCGAGTCATGCCAATAATCAATTACATTGTGTGACTCACTTATATGACCTTAACTGTGATGGTCAGTTCCAAATGTTCAATCGATATGTTGTTCTTGTGTAAAATAACCTTCAAAGGTTGCGGGGGCATTGATCTTTGTCCTTGGTAAACATCCAACTAAATGCAATGGCTAAATTTCACCAAGAAGGTTAATGACGTCTTTAGCAGGGCATCTTGTGATTCTTTAGTAGTATTGTGTAAGTGAGACAGCATATCAACGCAAAATAAACAACATAATTATACTAAATCATACACTGTCCTTGGGATACTTGCATGTCATAAAAGTCATATAGCTAATGCTGCTCTCCTGATTCAGTATGTTTTAATTCCATTATACAGGTTTCCCAAATTGAATCAGCGATCTCGGATATTCAGGGATGCTCCCTTCAGTTGTGCCAGCTTGCTAATTCTTTATTACCTTCTCTGACTGGCTGTGCTTGCATTTGTATTCAGGTAATTGAAAATCATTCGAGCCTTTATCTAATACAGTTAGTTACTGAGTTATTAGTACTAGCATTGATTTCTCTTCCACATCCAACTCATTGCTTGCCGTCTGTGATCTTCTATTTCTTTTAGAAACTCGAGGACATAAATTATGAGCACGTGTTTGATTTGGCGAAGGAGGTCGCAATGGAGCTAACTGGGAGGGGGACTCAAAGTCCTGCAAACCTGCCGATAATATCAAGTGCGTTAAGTCTGTCAACTAACCTTGAACTATACATGGAAGCTGTTTCACTTGAGAATCTCAGAACAAGGGCAATGCGAAGTGATAATCGCAATGAACTTGATCTAGTTGAGAAGATGATTCCAATGGTCAACTATATGCATGAGCGCCTTCTCAGGGATACACAATTGCTTAACATCAACGGGGTGCCTATTCCTGCTGATTTTTGTTGCCCGCTTTCCCTGGAGCTGATGTCTGATCCGGTTATTTTAGCATCTGGTCAGACCTATGAGCGGGTTTATATCAAGTTGTGGCTCGATGAGGGTTTTACCATCTGTCCAAAGACACGCCAAAGACTTGCGCATTCTAATTTAATTCCTAACTATACTGTGAAAGCTTTGATATCTAACTGGTGTGAGTCACATGACATTAAGCTACCTGATCCCGTGAAATCCTTGAAGTTGAACTTTCCTTCAGTAGCCCCATTTATTCAAGATTTGAGCGCGACAGGCAATAGCCCTCTGCATCCTAGTGTTGTGGGTAGGGGTAATATTCCTGGGTCCCCAGAAGCTGACCTGTATATGAGAAGCTTGAATAGAGCATCTCCTCCCCACAGTGTGGCCCATCAGAGCTCTGATGTACATGTGAACCGCCCCAGTCATGAGGCCTCCACTAATCAGCCTTCAGAGTATGCAAATGGCTCTGCGCCAGATATTGCAAGGCTATCTCTTGCAAGTTCTGAAGCAAGGGAGTCTAGTTTGGAAGAAAGACATGCTGGTTCAAATGTGCAAATTTCAGATCAGTCTACAGAGGACGCATCTCATCTGAACGGTGATACACACGACCATCTAGGCAGTTCTTCGATTAATGGTAGTCTTCCTAATAGTGGCCAGCTTGATGGGGATGGTGACATCGACAATGGGATGATGCGAGTTTCAAGTGATAGGACAAACTACAGCAGTGATGCATCTGGGGAGGTTGCTGACGGTGGGCCTTCTGCCTCTTCTATCCCTCAAAGGGAAAATGTAATCCTGCCAAGATTGGGCATGAGAGGCCAATTTGTTCGGCGGCAAGCATCTGACAGGGGATTCCCCAGAATAATATCTTCCTCATCCATGGATGCTCGGGGTGATCTTTCTGCCATCGAGAATCAGGTACGCAAACTAATTGATGATTTGAGAAGTGATTCTGTGGAAGTTCAGAGATCAGCAACATCAGAGATTCGCCTTCTAGCTAAGCATAACATGGAGAACAGGATTGTCATTGCAAATTGTGGGGCTATAAACTTGTTGGTTGGTCTTCTTCCTTCACCAGATGCCAAAATCCAAGAAAATGCAGTGACAGCCCTCCTCAATTTGTCGATCAATGATAACAATAAGATTGCCATTGCGAGTGCAGAGGCTGTTGATCCTCTCATCCATGTTCTGGAAACAGGGAACCCTGAAGCTAAAGAGAATGCGGCAGCTACTTTATTTAGCCTCTCAGTTATTGAAGAAAACAAAATAAGGATTGGACGATCTGGTGCTGTCAAGCCTCTCGTGGACTTGCTGGGAAATGGGACCCCACGAGGAAAGAAAGATGCAGCTACTGCATTGTTTAATTTATCCATACTTCATGAGAATAAGGGTCGCATTGTGCAAGCTGATGCTGTAAGGCACCTAGTTGACCTTATGGATCCTGCTGCTGGAATGGTCGACAAAGCTGTAGCTGTCTTGGCAAATCTTGCTACTATACCAGAAGGGAGGACTGCCATTGGGCAGGCGCGTGGTATTCCAGCCCTTGTTGAGGTTGTCGAACTGGGTTCAGCGAGAGGGAAGGAAAATGCTGCTGCGGCGTTGCTTCAGCTATGCACAAACAGCAACAGGTTCTGCAGCATAGTACTTCAAGAGGGTGCTGTGCCCCCTTTAGTCGCACTGTCGCAGTCAGGAACACCGCGCGCAAGAGAAAAGGTTTGCCACTTTCTAGAAAAAAGTTACAACTAGAAGCAAAAATATTTGCAAATCGTTTTGCTAAGAATTTGAATCTGAATTTGATCCAGGCACAGGCTCTTCTCAGCTATTTCCGCAGCCAAAGACATGGGAGCTCAGCAAGGAGATGATGATCTCACCATAACTTTTTGTAGTGTACATTGAGGCATTTCCGCGGGCTCCTCAAATGGCGGTTATTGTTGTTGACTGACGCTGTGTACTGTTTATAGTCAGATTGGGATTGTGGGTATTGTGGTGGTCGTCATTGTTGTTGAGATGGTGTACTTTTCGGGTGTTTATCTTTTTGTATAGCTTGTCCATTGGTGATTATCGCTGAGGTTTTGTTCTGTACATGCTGTGATTCACACCTTTGATTTATTGCCTGCAGTATTTAACATTCTCTGTTGTAGCTTTCTAATGCGTCTGATCTTGTGATTCTAGACTAAAGCAGTGTGTACTGGTGCTCTGTCCTCTGTGATAGAATACAAATCAGCTGTTGTTGATTCTAGGAGCCGGCCTAGCTCAACTCTGACAGGCGGATTTGTTGATGCGTTGATAGTTGGCAAATTGGAGTTGTGCATTGCAGTGGTTAACCTCATTATGCAAAATGAAATTTGCTCTTAACACACTTCTACCTTTGTGAATGAAAGAAGTGATCTGTTCCTTTTGTCACTGTTGCATTTCATCTGGTCAGCGAGACAGACGGAAGGATGCCAATAGTGTTGGCTGCGATAGTGATACATGGAGAAACTCTCGTTGACTATTTATATATAAACATAGTCCGTTTCACTATTTCGCATGACAGCCATTATTCAGGAGTATATAACATGCATGGAACCAGGAAAGTTGACTAAAAGGGACCAGTATGTAGGTCATAACACAGATGGCACATTTGGTAGCTCGCATGCTCCCAGACAGGCCCAATGGAAACGAAAAACCATTGTTTGGATATTTGGAGGAGGTATGCCTTGTGGTCAACACGGGTCTCAAAGCATTCCGGGAAGGAACGCTAAAATTGGCATTTTTTTGAGGACCCGACAGCTATGAATTTTGATATGAAGTTCACCTACTACTAGCTCGTAGGGAATGTTTTGTTCATGATGCAAGCATCCTAGCTGGAAGCTTGTCTAGCCTGATGGATGGAAGATCCCTGAAGGTAAGTTCTACCTAGGGGATGCTAGATATGCATGCTAGCCTGTGATTCTACCCCTTAAGAAAAATAAGGTACCATCTCATGTTCAGTGCAAGGAACATGCCTTGGAATGCCAAAAGTTGTTCAATCCGAGGCACTCAAGCCTTAGGTCATCATCGAGAGGGCTTTTACTGCTTTGAAGAATATGTTTAAGGTCTTTGACCAAAAACCCCTCCACACTTACGAGTCTCAAGTCAAATTGGTACTTGCTTGCTGCATTATTCACAACTAGATCTTAGATCGGGCGAAGATCACTATTTGACAGAAATTGTTTTGGCTGATAAAGTTGAGACCGGTCATGGAATCAAGCAAGGAGACAATGAAGCCTAAAAAACAAGAGGTTGGAGTGGGAAAATGCGATGTGGCAGGACAAAAGATAAGACCACCATCTGAGGAGGAGGAGAAGAAGACGAATAAATTCATGCTATGACCCCCTTTGCTGAACTCCCTTGTGATTACTGTCGTACTGTAATGTCAAACCTCCATTCATAGTAGCTAGGGACTATGATTATGAACTGTCAATCGTAGTAGCTAGGGACTATGCTTATGAACTGCCATTCGTAGTAGCTAGGGACTTTGCTTATGAACTGATGAACTGTGTGTGATGGTGGTGATAGTATGGTAAGATCGCGAGTAGAGATTAGAGGTGACCACAACCATTGTATGGATGGTACCAAACATCTAACAGTGCATTGCCAAGACCAGCAAGGCTAGACTGCAGGAAACCAATCACCGGGATTTTTTAGGCTCTAGTGATGCAACCCAGGCTATCAAACAAATTGCCAAAAGTGGCCTAGATCTTATTCCGAATGGGCTAACAACCACAAAGCCTACCCAAAGGGAGCCTCAAAATCGGCTCAGGATACCAAATGCGCCTAGATTGAACTAGTCAGTCATCGCTAGCAAAAGGAAAGGACACTACTAGGGAAAAGGCTACGGCCTGCGCACCAGCGCCCGCTAGTGGTAACACGACGGAGGTAACGGCTTATCGCCGGTGCACAGTCCCGGTCCGCATGTGGTAGCGCTGTTAACGCAGATGCACCAACTTGGTGCGTTGGCGGTATTTTTTGTTAGAATTTAAACAAGGGCTCGATCTAGATCTAGATCGAGATTTGGTCGTCACTCAGGAACCGTGGCAGTGGGCGTTGCGTGGGAGGGAGGTGGTCGTCTGAGGAAGGGCCACCAGAGAGGAGATGGTCGTCGTCGCTTAAAGTTGTCACCATCGCTAGAGAGGAGGTGGATGCCATCGCCGGAGAGGAGGTGGCCGCCATACCCAGAGGTGGTGGTTGCCGGAGGGAGAAGCTTGAGCTCGGGGTCGCCTGAGGGAGGTAGAGGCTTGGCGTCGGAGGGCGGGAGAGGATGGGGCACTGAAGGGAGAAGGTGAAGAAATGGAAGAGAGGAGGAGAGGAGGAGGAGGAGGAGGAGGAGGGGAAAGTGAGAGAGGAGAGGCACATGTTTGTTTATATAGGACTAGGTTACCGCCGGCGCATGATACGTCCCCGACGTATCCATAATTTCTGTCGTTTCATGCTTGTTTTATGACAATACTTACATGTTTTGCTTGCACTTTATGATGTTTTTATGCGTTTTCCGGAACTAACCTATTAACAAGATGCCACAGTGCCGTTCTGTTTTCTGCTTTTTTGGTTCCGAAAGGCTGTTCGGGCAATATTCTCGGAATTCGACGAAACGAAGACCAAACCTCCTATTTTTCCCGGAACACCGAAGAAGAGTCGGAGAGGGGCAGAGGGCCACCACACCATAGGGCGGCGCGGCCTGGCAGGCCCGCCGGCTTTGGTGGGGAGCCCCAGTGCCCCTGCGCCGCCTCTTCGCCTATAAAATCCCTTTCGACCTAAAAACACCGTACCTCTTGACGAAACTCCGAGAAAGACTCCGGGCGCCGCCACCATCGCGAAACTCAATTCGGGGACGAAGTCTCGTCCGGCACCTGCGGGACGGGGAAGTGCCCCGGAAGCCATCTCCATCAACGCCATCGCCTCCATCATGCTCCGTGAGTAGTTCCCCCATGGACTACGGGTTCTAGCTGTAGCTAGTTGGTATTCTCTCCCCCATGTACTTCAATACAATGATCTCATGAGCTGCCTTACATGATTGAGATTCATCGATGTAATCGGTGTTGTGTTTGTTGGGATCCGATGGATGATACATTATGATTAGTCTATCTATAAAGTTTGTGAAGTTATTGTTGCTGCAATCTTGTTATGCTTAATGCTTGTCACTAGGGCCCGAGTGGCATGATCTTAGATTTGAGCTCTATAATTATTGCTTAGATTGTATCTACAAGTTGTATGCACATGTCATGTCCGGAACCAAAGGCCCCAAAGTGACAGAAACCGGGATGGCGGTGATGTGAGGACACATGTTTTCACGGAGTGTTAATGCTTTGCTCCGGTGCTCTATTAAAAGGAGTACCTTAATATCCAGTAGATTCCCTTGAGGCCCGGCTGCCACCGGCTGGTAGGACAATAGATGTTGTGCAAGTTTCTCATTGCGAGCACGTACGACTAAATATGGAAAACATGCCTACATGATTAATGAATTGATGTTCTTTCTTAATGCCTTATCAATCCTATCAATTGCCCAACTGTAATTTGTTCACCCAACACTTGTTATTGGAGAGTTGCCACTAGTGTAGATAGCCGGGAACCCCGGTCCATCTTTCATCATCATATACTCGTTCTACATGCCAACTATTTTCTGGTACCATTGCTCTCATATTACTACTGCTGCTGCTGTGTTACTGTTACTATTGCTCTCATATCACTGCTACTTTCACATCACCCTGTTGCTAGTGCTTTTCCAGTGGTGAATTGACAACTCAGTTGTTAAGGCTTATAAGTATTCTTTACCTCCCCTTGTCGAATCAATAAATTTGGGTTTTACTTCCCTCGAATTGCGATCCCCTATACTTGTGGGTCATCAAGACTATTTTCTGGCGCCGTTGCAGGGAGGCATAGCTCTACTCATAAGTTCACCTGGGAGTACACTTTACCTCTCTCTCTGCTTTTATTTTATTTTGTCTTGCTAGTTTATTTCTGTCTAGTTTATTTGTGCTTAGTTTATTTCTGTCTAGTTTTACTTTGCTTAGTTTACTTTTGTCTAGTTTATTTTTGTCTTGTTTTATTTTCCCTATATACCCGAAAATCCATAAAAATTTGAAAAACCTAAAAATTAAAAACTGTTGTTATGGGAGAACCTACAACCTACTTGGAGCTTATAGAATGTTATAATAATTATAGAGAATCAAGAACTGATAAAATAATGAGTGCTATGATAGAAAAATTGAATACAATTGCTGAAATCTTGCTTGAACGCCATAATATAAACTGTTGCTCTCAACAGGATACTAAACATCTTAAATTTCAATGTGGCTTTAGTGAGGAATTTTTAATTAAGAACTATAATCGGAATTGCTATATTCATTATGGGTTCGAAGAGGTAGAACAATTTGTCTTATTTATGGGAGCCTCCGAGATAGAATCCTTCATGGTTGAGAATTATGAAACTTGTGTTGTTTGTAAGGGCCTTAAAGATTATGTCTCTACTATCCTTAATTCTTGCATAGAATGCTACAGTAGGAATCCTTATATCCTTGATTATAAAGAGAGCATTAATGCACAAGAATGCACTCACAATTTGCAGGAACTGTGGAAGAAGAAATTGATGAACCTGAAAGCTCATTGGATGAAAAAGAGGAAGAAATTGATGAACCTGAAAGCTCATTGGATGAAAAAGAAGAGGAGAGTGATGAACAAAAGGAGGAAGAATGGATTAGCTACCTATGTCAACCTTCTAATGAGAGTAACTCTTTATCTCTTACACTATTTGATTGTCCTCCATGCTTACCGGAAGAGGTTGAATGTTGTGTTCCTGTGGATTCTCTTGAAATAGTACCTATGAGTAATACTTGTGAGAATGATTATGCTACTGTTATTTATGATAATCCATGCTACTTTGATAAATCTTATGATAATGCTTTGTTTGTGCCTGATGTCGAAATGCATGGTACTAAAGAATTTTGCTTGGCAAATGTTTATGATAAAGCTCTAGATGATGGTCCTATGTTACTTGATAATATTAATTGTACTACTAATGAAAATGGGATTGGAGAGTTCTTGACTTATTCTATGAGTCCCATATCTATTGAGATTGATCAACTACCTTGTTATATTATTAATAAAAGTAAGTTTGAAAGTTTTAATTCCACTATTCTTGAGATTGATAAAAATTATGTGTTTGGAAATCATGAAAAGTATGCTGCATGTGATAGTTATATTGTTGAGTTTGTTCATGAAGCTACTGAAAATTATTATGAGAGAGGAAAATATGGTTGTAGAAATTTTCATGGTACTAATACACCTCTCTATATGCTGAAATTGCTGAAGTTACACTTGTTCTATCTACTTATGCTTGTCACTTTGTTCTTCATGAACTTATTCGTGTACAAGATTCCTTTCCATAGGAAGCATGTGAGACTTAAATGTGTTTTGAATTTGCTTTTTGATGCTCTCTTTTGCTTCAAATACTATTTCTTGCGAGTGCATCATTTAAAACTGCTGAGCCCATCTTAATGGCTATAAAGAAAAGAACTTCTTGGGAGATAACCCATGTGTTATTTTGCTACAGTACTTTGTTTTATATTTGTGTCTTGGAAGTTGTTTACTACTGTAGCAACCTCTCCTTATCTTAGTTTTGTGTTTTGTTGTGCCAAGTGAAGCCTCTAATCGAAGGTTGATACTAGATTTGGATTTCTGCGCAGAAACAGATTTCTATCTGTCACGAATATGGGCATATTTCTCTGTAGGAAACTCAGAAAAATCTGCCAATTTACGTGCGTGATCCTCAGATATGTACGCAACTTTCATTAGTTTTGAGTTTTCTGATTTGAGCAACGGAAGTACCATTTTAGAATTCGTGTTTACTGGCTGTTCTGTTTTGGCAGATTCTGTCTCTGTTTTTTGCATTGTCTCTTGTGGACTTTAAGTGAGGCTTTCTAGACGTGGAGAGCTGTAGCTAATGTTTTATTGAGTTCTTGCAATGTGTCACTACAGGACCAAGGTGGATTAAAGTTTTTGAGTACTAACCCCTCTAATGAAGTTTATGAGAAGTTTGGTGTGAAGGAAGTTTTCAGGGGTCAAGAGAGGAGGATGATATATGATCAAGAAGAGTGAAAAGCCTAAGCTTGGGGATGCCCCCGTGGTTCATCCCTGCATATTTCAAGAATACTCAAGCGTCTAAGCTTGGGGATGCCCAAGGCATCCCCTTCTTCATCAACTTATCGGGTTTCTTCTATTGAAACTATATTTTTATTCGGTCACATCTTATGTTCTTTACTTGGAGCGTCTTTATTTTTGTTTTTGTTTGTGTTTGAATAAAGATGGATCCTAGCAATCCTTGTTTGGGAGAGAGACACGCTCCGCTTTTTCATATGAACACTTGTTCTTCGTTTTACTTTTAATGTTCAATGATAAAAGTTGGAAGCTACAATACTTATTGGTATTTGGTTGGAAATAGAAAATGCCTCATAATGTCTTGAATAATTTGACACTTGGCAATTGTTTTGAGCTCTCAAGTAGATCATGATTAAGTTTTTTCATGTAGTTTAAACCTATTAGTGGAGAACTACCGAGCTTGTTAAAATTGGTTTGCATAATTGATCTCTCTTAAGGTCTAGATATTTTCTGGTAAAAGTGTTTGAGCAACAAGGAAGACAGTGTAGAGTATTATAATGCTTGCGATATGTTCTTATGTAAGTTTTCTTGTACCGGTTCATACTTGTGTTTGCTTCAAACAACCTTGCTAGCCTAAGCCTTGTATCGAGAGGGAATACTTCTCGTGCATCCAAAACCTTGAGCCAAAACCTATGCCATCTGTGTCCACCATACCTACCTACTATGTGGTATTTTCTGCCATTCCAAAGTAAATTGCTTGAGTGCTACCTTTAAACAATTCAAAATTTATTACCTCTGATTTGTGTCAATGTTTTATAGCTCATGAGGAAGTATGTGGTGTTTATCTTTCAATCTTGTTGGGCAACTTTCACCAATGGACTAGTGGCTTCATCCGCTTATCCAATAATTTTGCAAAAAGAGCGGCAATGGGATTCCCAGTCCCAAATTAATTAACAAAAATAGACACTCCTCCATGGTATGTGATTGTTGGACGGCACCCGGGATTCGGTTAGCCATGGCTTGTAAGCAAAGGTGGGGAGGAGTGTCATCATAATAAAACTAAAATAAAAAGGCACTCCTTCATGGTATGAGATTGTTGGAAGGCACCCGAGGATTCGGTTAGCCATGGTTTGTGAAAGAAAGGTTGGAAGGAGTGCCACCCAAAAATAAAAATAATTCATGGGAGCCGCTCTTGAAGGTTTGTCTAGCAAGGGGGTTAGAGTGCCCACTACCATTCGTTGACAACAACAAACACCTCTCAAAACTTTACTTTTATGCTCTCTTTATGTTTTTTAAAACCAAAGCTCTAGCACAAATTTAGCATTCGATGCTTTCCTCTTTGAAGGGCCATTCTTTTACTTTATGTTGAGTCAGTTTACCTACTTCCTTCCATCTTAGAAGCAAACACTTGTGTCAACTGTGCATTGATTCTTACATACTTGCTTATCGCCGGTGCACAGTCCCGGTCCGCATGTGGTAGCGCTGTTAACGCCGATGCACCAACTTGGTGCGTTGGCGGTATTTTTTGTTAGAATTTAAACAAGGGATCGATCTAGATCTAGATCGAGATTTGGTCGTCACTCAGGAACCGTGGCAGTGGGCGTTGCGTGGGAGGGAGGTGGTCGTCGGAGGAAGGGCCACCAGAGAGGAGATGGTCGTCGTCGCTTAAAGTTGTCACCATCGCTAGAGAGGAGGTGGATGCCATCGCCGGAGAGGAGGTGGCCGCCATACCCAGAGGTGGTGGTTGCCGGAGGGAGAAGCTTGAGCTCGGGGTCGCCTGAGGGAGGTAGAGGCTTGGCGTCGGAGGGCGGGAGAGGATGGGGCACTGAAGGGAGAAGGTGAAGAAATGGAAGAGAGGAGAGGAGGAGGAGGAGGAGGGGGAGGGGAAAGTGAGAGAGGAGAGGCACATGTTTGTTTATATAGGACTAGGTTACCGCCGGCGCATGATACGTCCCCGACGTATCCATAATTTCTCGTTCCATGCTTGTTTTATGACAATACTTACATGTTTTGCTTGCACTTTATGATGTTTTTATGCGTTTTCCGGAACTAACCTATTAACAAGATGCCACAGTGCCCGTTCCTGTTTTCTGTTGTTTTTGGTTCCAGAAAGGCTGTTCGGGCAATATTCTCGGAATTCGACGAAACAAAGACCAAACCTCCTATTTTTCCCGGAAGGCTCCAGAACACCGAAGAGTCGGAGAGGGGCCAGAGGGCCACCACACCATAGGGCGGCGCGGCCTGGCCAGGCCGCGCCGGCTGTGGTGGGAGCCCCACTGCGCGCCTCTTCGCCTATAAAATCCCTTTCGACCTAAAAACACCGTACCTCTTGACGAAACTCCGAAAGACTCCGGGGGCGCCGCCACCATCGCGAAACTCAATTCGGGACAGAAGTCTGTCCCGGCACCCCGGGACGGGGAAGTGCGCCCGGAAGCCATCTCCATCAACGCCATCGCCTCCATCATGCTCCGTGAGTAGTTTCCCCATGGACTACGGGTTCTAGCTGTAGCTAGTTGGTATTCTCTCCCCCATGTACTTCAATACAATGATCTCATGAGCTGCCTTACATGATTGAGATTCATTCATCGATGTAATCGGTGTTGTGTTTGTTGAGATCCGATGGATGATACATTATGATTAGTCTATCTATAAAGTTTGTGAAGTTATTGTTGCTGCAATCTTGTTATGCTTAATGCTTGTCACTAGGGCCCGAGTGGCATGATCTTAGATTTGAGCTCTATAATTATTGCTTAGATTGTATCTACAAGTTGTATGCACATGTCACTGTCCGGAACCAAAGGCCCCGAAGTGAAATCGGGACAACCGGAGGGGATGGCGGTGATGTGAGGGACACATGTTTTCACGGAGTGTTAATGTTTTGCTCCGGTGCTCTATTAAAAGGAGTACCTTAATATCCGTAGATTCCCTTGAGGCCCGGCTGCCACCGGCTGGTAGGACAATAGATGTTGTGCAAGTTTCTCATTGCGAGCACGTACGACTAAATATGGAAAACATGCCTACATGATTAATGAATTGATGTTCTTTCTTAATGCCTTATCAATCCTATCAATTGCCCAACTAATTTGTTCACCCAACACTTGTTATTGGAGAGTTGCCACTAGTGTAGATAGCTGGGAACCCCGGTCCATCTTTCATCATCATATACTCGTTCTACATGTCAACTATTTTGGTACCATTGCTCTCATATTACTACTATTGTGTATTCTTTGTTACTATTGTTGTCATATCATCGCTACTTTCACATCACCCTTGCTAGTGCTTTTCCAGGTGCAACTGAATTGACAACTCAGTTGTTAAGGCTTATAAGTATTCTTTACCTCCCCTTGTGTCGAATCAATAAATTTGGGTTTTACTTCCCTCGAAGACTGTTGCGATCCCCTATACTTGTGGGTCATCAGCGCACCACCCTCTTGGTACGCTGGCGGTATGTGCAAATTTTTCTTCACTGAAATCTAAAATCTCATGAATCTCTTTTTTCCTTTCTTATTACGAGAAATCTAGAAAATAGGTAAACGACCATATGTCACTGAAATTGGATGTAACTTTTTTTGTAGATACATTTTCATAGGATTTTTTTTTCATCGGAGATCGTATGCAAAAACCAGAGCCGTTTACCGAAACATGCGCCATTTTTTTCAAAATTTGTCAATTTTTTTTTGTTTTTTCTTCCTTACAGCTAAATTGCATAACATATGGACATCTCCAAGAATTTTAAATTTTGATGTTTCTATTGATTTCTTTTAATTCTGTCAAAACTGAAAAGGCGGTCCACGGGGGGAGGGGGCGTTATAGTGGTGTGCCAGTGGTATCAACATACCACCAGCTCACCAATATAACGGTGGGCCATCGGTAAGGTTAGAGCAACGTTGTGACGTGGCTTGGACCTGGGCAAGGCTCACCTCTAGCGCGCAAAATATTTGGTGCGCCAACGGTAATATAGCCATCAAACCTGTTTTTTTGCGCCGGTAGTAACTTGGGGCCTATAAGCCTTTTTCTAGTAGACCAGTTGTTAATCTAGCAGGCTTATAAGATTTCATTGTTTTCAATAAATGATAATGATATAATTATAAACGACATTACAATATTTTCATAAGACATTTATGAAAAAATTAAATATGCTTGGCATGTATAATAAGTGTTCATTTGTCATATGAAATGTCCACGGTACTTCAAAAATCTTTTATCTCTAAATAGCAGCTCCCCACTACCTCATTTTCCAGCTTTTTTGTGCTTCCACGTCATCGCTTATTATCCCACACGCTCACCCGTTGCTGTTCGTTCTCTGCATGTCCCGCAGTTTTTTAGATGGGCTGCGCGTCGTTTCTTCGGACGTATGGCCTGGGCATCCTAATTGGGCTGGAAGAGACTCACTTCGCTCGCTCACCTCAACGACCCGCTTTGCTCTCTCCCTTCGTCCTGTAAAAAAAATTTTGAGCGTCGTTCCTCTTCCCTGATGTTACTCTCCACCTCCGTGGTTACCTACGAATTCGGCCACAAATTCGCTCACTGCGACCTATCACCTATGCCCTCCTCTCGACAATTGCTGGTGGGAAACCGCCCCATTATTCCCATCAATCAATATTAGCCATCATTTCCCTGCAATTGCACAAGAAACTGCTAGGCTTAACTGACCCGACCCTGCCTCCATGTTTATAAAGCTCCCCGTCTTGCCATGGAGATCAAGGCGCGCCCGCCTACCCGCGTCCATCTCTGGTAGCGGTCTCCACGTCCGCTCCAGATTCTCCCTTTATTATTTTATCCCCTCGCTCATATTTGTCAGTCTGTATAAGGTTTCTATCCTGCTGAAAACTGCTTGATGTTTTGCCTGCCTTGATCTGATTGGGCTGTCATTGGATTCTTCATGGAGCTTTGATTGGATTTCGATTCGATTCTAAGATGATTCGATTCTAACATGGTCGATGAATCTTAATATGGTCATTGATGTGTCCTTTACATCTTGTGCAGTCCTCGCTGATGCAAGTCTGGAACTGAACCAATATTGTTGCTGGTTAGTTCTGCTTGATTTTTCCAATTCATGAAAGCTGTATCTGAAAATGAACTCAGTTGTAGTTATCACCTGATAGTGTTGCATTCTGATACTGTGCTTTGTGCATTTGTTTTGTAGGTCCCGTGATCACCATGTTGCACATGAAGGGAGTCTGTCTCGGTAGTCATAGTCCTCTTTCACTGCTACTTCGTTTAGTTTTCAGAATCGAAACTGAGATGTTAGCTCAATGTGCCCGTAAACAGGGTGTCCGGAGGGCAAGTTGGGCAGCTTTAGGCAACAATGCTTACACATGCCTGAATATTTTCGTGAAACTTGTGATGTTGTTGTGCACTCGCGCCCCTGGTTTCTAGTGATGCTATTGTCGCGGTATTTGTTAGTTGCTCGTCTTTTGGTAGGCGTTGAATCAAACTATACTGAAATTTGAATTATGTCTGCCATTTTGGGTTTGCATCATTGGCAAGGAGATTTTTTTTTTTTTTTGAACTGAAGGAGATGAGTTGGAGCTCTTAGGCTTGATGTAGGCTCGTTGCATGGACCGTCCATGTTGTAAATTTTGATGATGTGATATCTGTCAGGGTTAAAGCACATCAAACATTGATGTGGTGTTGCTGGCTTTGCTGGAACTGTCGTGAATTAGTCTGGCGAGCTCGAAAATGGCCATGTCAAGGTCCCGACAACTCGAAATTTTGACCTTGATTGAATCATATATTCCTTATTTTATAGTTCAGACATGCTGCACAAACTTTAATATCTTGAATCAGCTGGTCCAGCAGTTCCATTGAACTCCCTAGTAGAAAGGATTACATGTGGCTTGCTCACATGCGATCAGGCTTTTCTCAAAACATAAATTGATAAATACGATTGCTGAAATTTTCTTAGATTAGTAAGCTCCTGGAATACGTACACAAATAAATAAACAAACAAAGCTTCAATGCCCTTCAGAAGATCTCAATCTGCACATCAGGGTAGTCTTCAGGTAAAATGTTCTTCAAGACACATGCCCTGCCTCTTTTTATGTCAATACCTAACCCTGCCCTGTATCCAAAGACACGATCATATGCTGTCACCCTCGGTTCTATGGACATGCCCCTCAGAGCCACCGCATTGTCAAGGATGTACAATACCAGCTCAAGCTGACCATTTACGCCGATAAACCCTGAAACCTCGACCTGCTCAAGATGACGGTGGGTGCATGGCTGAATGTGCCAGTAAGCTTCGGGTACATCGTTTAAAAAGCCCGTCGACACATGTGGAAGCATCTGGAAATATAAAAGTTGTTGAAAGTTAGATAACAACACAATCAAGATTAAAGATAGAAACTTCATCCTCAGTTTAAATTTATCTAACCATTCGAATTACAGTTCCATGTAGTTGGATCTAGAAAAACAAGTGTATCACATACTATGGAAATTTTAAAGTAACAATCATCAAGCAGCCTGAGTTTATCCCAAAGATAAACAAGAGACATGCACCAGAGGTAGACGGACACTTACATTTAACTCGAGCCTTTGCAGGTGAGGGGCCACCTCCAGAAGATTCGCTAAACGAAGAATCCCATTTCGGTTTCTTGAGTCGCCCAGAATACCTACAGTCACCTCCAGTTTTATCAAATGATTGTACTTCACCAGGCATCTTGAGAATCCGAACACCTACAATGTCACCAAAACGGCATTTAGTTTACATACATGGAAATAAAACACTCCTGCATATCATCACGCTGGTTGGCAAAGTACCTCAGTGTTTATGCAAGTTCTCACAAACAGTGTCTCCACATCAGACAGAGTCTTTGGAAGTTCAGTTAAGACATGTTCAAGAGTGTCGTCATACCCCATGAGCGCCACGGTGGCTTGTGTTAACTTCATGGATTCACTGAGTGTAATGGGTATGGCCTCACCCGAATAGTCAAATTTCGTTAGATTGGGAGCATTGAATTCCATACCCTGCGGCAAACACTCCCGAACAGATAAATAACTTAGCCGGCAGAGTGGTTGCTGCACTTTCAGATTAGGCATCGGGCAACAACGGCTCAAGCGCAAACACTCCAATGCATTGCACTTTGACAACAGCAGATCAAGATTTCCTCCCAACATGTAAACACACTCGAGATCCAGCACCCTAAGGTTTGCAAAACCATCAAAATCGTGGGGTGGCTTCAAAGACACACAGCCAAGCTGAAGCATCTCGATGCAAGATGCACACTGACTGCTAAACATACGAACCGGCAAGGTGTACGTTTCCTCCCAAGACCTCACAGAACCCTTTTGTGCAACACCGGGCGCAAATTAACAGAAATTATAGACGCCTTCGAATCAAGCGCGAAATTGAGCCATGGATCCAGATATTTCGCGTGCCTTATGTCGAGAGTAAACGCGATCTTAAACCTCCTTAGCCTTATACCGCTGTGGGATTCCAGGATAGCATTGACACGCCGGATGAACCTGTGCCTCCTCCTCCTGCTCCTGCTCCTGCTGCCGGGCTCGCGGTTCAGGATCGTAGGACTGTCGAAGCATAAATCGGGATGGCATGTCCACAGACGTCTCCAGGTTGTCGACACGGAACTGGCCCTGACAGCATCCTTCAGTGTCAGCCTTGATACTATGTCATGCATAATACCCTGGATGGGAATAGATTGAAAATTTAGTACGAGTGTAAGTTATGAGAACAAAAAAACAAAATTAAGTTGAAACTTGATGTCCTTGGAACTACCTCAGGAAGACTATCGATAACAGGCCCAGATCGGCTTCTTTTAGCAGTACATTTGTCCGATGACGAAACAGCTGATCTCCCATTTGCAGGGTGTTGGCGTCTGCTCGACATTTTTTTTTTCGCTTGAGCTGCTGCTGCGGACTGAATTGATAAATTATGGTCAGTACCTAGTCATACTGAAATTGACATGTGCTGATAGAATCTCTCAAAACAGAGAGCAGAAAATCAGTGCCTTCTTTTAGGGATGCATGACTGTAGTAGAATTTCATGTCCTACTGTGTTTATCCATCCATCTATTGGGGTTCACTAGTTGCATCCGAACCGTCGTAATCTTACCTGCCGCTAACCGGTGCTGTGTGAGAAGGAGTCGTAGATCGGCGATTTGGTGGACTCAAATCTACGCCTCCCCTGTCTTCGGAGCTGCGGAGATTATATGGTTTCCCCCGACCGGTTTGGATACGGACACGGTTCCATTTCCTCTCCAGCGGCCTAGGAGGCTAGGAAGCTAGCGTTGCCGTCTCGTCGACCGCCTCTGTTTGGAAAATTCGCAGCGGCGCCGCGCTCCGCAGAGGCTCCCCGCGCAAAAGCCATGGCCGGGTTCAGATGCAACAGTACAGGGTCGTGTCAAACTCCCATTCACCTTTTTTTTTTTGGAAAATGCTCCATATCCACCGGAGGCTATAAACCTCCCAACCTCTGGATTCCCCACCATTAGATCCAATCAATCTGAGTCGTTAGATCAGGTTCTCTTTTCAGTTTTGCATTAAATCCCACGTTTGCTTCATTGAAGCAAACAAAAAAGCCCCGATTTTGCTTCATTGAAGCAAAAAAAAGTTCAACTAAAAACAAAAACACAAAGACCATTCGGTTGTGGACCTCGCTGGAGCACCGTACTTCGCCGAAGAACTCGTCGGAGCACCGTAGTTTGTCGGAGACCTCGTAGCAAAATATTTGTACTAAAGTAGCAACATGACATAACAATTGCATCAAAAATAATATACTATTATTGCATTGCAGCATTTGTACTAAAAACACGACCTCGTCGGAGACCTTGTAGCAAAACTTGTTGAAATATTGGGCCCACTTTTAGTGGCCCAAATTAGATTTCAGTTTTCCCTATAAATCTCAAAGCCCACATAGTGGCAGCCTTGTGAGTTTGAGCGAGTTGGTGGCAGCTCACAGTGGCAAGTGGTGGGAAGTTTAGTCCCACATGGAAAGTTGGGAGGAAGTTAGACCACCTTATAAGGTGGGTTGTTTCACCACTAGTAAGTGAGTGAGAATAGGAGTGCTACACGCGCGCTCCTCCTCCTCCTCGCTCGCTCGTCTCGACTCGACACGTCACGACGCGCGCGAGCCTATATAATCTCTTGCTCGGCTACCGCAATATACTGAATACACGAGTTAGGGTTTCCACCTCTCTCTGCTTGCGCCGCCATCGTAGCCTACTCCATCCCGCGCGACGTGCACGGCGAACGGGAGAGCAGGTCTCCGAACCGCTCGTCCTTGCGATCCCGTACGGGAGAGGGCAAATTAGGTTTTTGGGAAGCGCTCTGCGCGACTGCTCAAGCTCTTCATCACGGGTCGTCTTCCGTCCAAGTCGGGCGGTGCTGCCTACCGTCGTCTTCAACGCCTCGACCCGTCGTCCCGTCGTCAACAACGTTGTCATCAACAACGTTACTGCTGCGACATCATCTGCTACCTCCACCGCCACCTCCACCAGATCTACGTGCGACATATCTCGATCTGTTTAGCGATGGATGCTTTACCGTTTGTGTTGCTGCTACTCATGTTGATTAATGCATCTAGTATGTTCGAGTTTCACATGTTAGTAGTTGCTGTAATCATGTTTTATATTCTGGAATTAATCATGGAAATTGTGCCTAATTATCCAACAAAACTTTTCTACTAAAGTCGCAGAATAGGGAAACAATTGAAGCAACAATATTGTACCATCGTAGCATCGATGCCCACTCCTTGAAGCACCGCCTCCACCAGATGGTAGCGCCTCGCCCTGGCTTGTAGCACCACCATCCCTGGTTTGCAGCACCACCGTTGCTGGTCGCAGCATCCCTCATCGGCAAGGTCTCTGGTGAATCTCCGGCGAGTCTCCGGCCTGCTCCATCCGACATGTCTTTTTTTTTTGTATTTACGTGAACCTTTTTTTTTGTTTCAATAAAGCAAAAGCGGGACTGCGAAGAAAAAAGTCTGAACGAGTCGCAACACTCCTTCTATTTTAGTCGAACCTTTTTTACTTCAATAAAGCAAAAACGGAAGGTTTTTTGATGCGACGAAGCAAAGTCTAAATTTTAGGTGAAAATAAACACGTGCCACGCATGCAAGCACGAGGACGAGGATGGAAAGTTTGAAGCTAGGGAGGATTTCTAGCACTGCCTTTTTTTTGTTTTAGCAGATTCACTTTTGTTTTTTGCTCGGCACCGCATTTCTCACCGCCCGGCACTCAGGGTCGGCCTAAACATCGAATTTGGCCCAGCGGCCCACGGTTGTCCCACGTTCTACCCGAGTCTAGTGTTCCTCCACTCGCCTCGCCAGTCGCCAGTCCGCTCCGATCGCCAGCCCGGAGCTGCCCATCGTCCCCGCGCCTTCCTTGCCGGAACCCTACCTCCCCCCAGCCACGCGGCGCGATGCCCCCTTCCTCCTCGTCTCGCCGTCGCCGTCCCGCCGCCGATCCGCCGATCCTGCCGCCGGCGGCGGCGGCGGAGGAGGAGGAGACAAGGGACTGGGCGGAGCTGCCGTTGGACGCGATATCGGCCATCCTCCACAAGCTCGACCACGTCGACATCCTGATGGGGGCCGGGCAGGTGTGCCGCTCCTGGCGCGGCGCCGCCCGCGACGAGCCCGAGCTGTGGCGCCGCATCGACATGCTAGGCCACGCCGAGCTCTTCAACCAGCTCAACCTCCACGGGATGGCGCAGGAGGCCGTCCGCCGCAGCGCGGGGAGGTGCGAGGCGTTCTGGGGCGAGTACGCCGGCGACCACGACTTTCTCCTCTACCTCGGCGACCAGTGAGATTTTCAACCCCCCACCACCACATACAACAGCCCTTACATTTTTATAATTGGCTACAAGTTCTGTTCTCCTTGCAATTCCCTGCAATTTATTTGTACCTAGGTCTGTTCCTAGGTCTGTGCTGAAGATATATCGTGAATAGATCTGTCGTTAATTGGTGAAGATACAGCCGCACACATGGGATGCAACTAAAATATTATGTTCCTTTTTTTGGTGCTTATAGAGGCTCGGAGTATTACAGATCGACTTGTACCATTAGTATTTGTATATATTGCAGTAAGGGAAGCTACTATTCTTAGTTGATAAATACAAAGTGCTAGATGAAACTTGTCACCATGCATTGCTCTTGTACATCATGCTGCCTTATTTGCTCAGCAGCTTTTTATACATAATTCGCTGAGGAGAGGGGATGGGTGACTTACAACTAGAAGCACCTGTGGACGTAAAGCATAGATCACACATAGTTCCAACAATTGGATGATTCTGATATTGCCTCACGTTTTACTCTGGTGAATTTCTCTTATCCCGGCATTTAGCCAGCATCAGGTGATCGGTGATCTACTTATCTTCACACAGTTAAGCTACCCCATGCGACACACACATGAACCGCCCAGTCAAAAGGGATGCTGAGTTTCCAGCCAACCAAATATGTATGTCGCATCATCATCTTATGCATTGATCTGGCAATGAACTCAGCTGAGTTCTTCACGTATTGGTTTCTTAATACAATGGGGAATGTCTTCTTTGGTTTGGTTTGAAACAGAGGACAATTGGGAGTTAGGTTAACTGTTGAACAGAATGTACTCAGCTGAGCTCACATGCTACAATTTAGAATTTATGTCAATTGGGAACTTGGCAACCGTAGGCATCAACCAGTTAGCATCCCTGAAATTTCATCTGTTAAATATAACAAATAGTCATTAAGTGCATTTTCACTAAACCCATCTAAATTCTTTATCTATGACCTATGAATCTACGATGCTATGCAATTATCTAAATTTTTGAAATTTTCTTTGCGCTATGCAAGTCTGTCAAAACATATATTCTAGCTACCTGTTCTATACATCGTGCTTATGTCCTTCTATATGCATGGCATGTTTGTTGGTTATTGAGATCTGAGCGCTATATTTGCAGGGCACCATCTCTCAAGAGCCTTCGCCTTATTTCTTGCTATAATTTTTTTGATGAAGGACTTACAGAGGCTATAGTGAAGTTCCCTTTGCTCGAGGAGCTTGAGCTTTCATTATGTGCAAATGTGGGTGAGAGTGGTGTGTTTGGGGTTGTTGGCAACGCATGCCCACAACTGAAGCGCTTCAGATTCAGTAAGAACGTGTTCTATGATTTTGAAGCTAGTGGCTATGACAGGGATGATGAAGCCCTGGGGATTGCTAGTATGCGTGAACTACGCTCTTTACAGCTGTTTGGCAATTGCCTCACTAATAAAGGACTGACAGCCATCCTAGACAATTGCCTCCACCTGGAGTCCCTTGACATTCGTCACTGCTTCAACGTCAACATGGACGAAACCCTGCGCGCAAAGTGTGCCAAGATAAGCACACTGAGGCCTCCCCATGACTCAACTGATGACTATGACTTTCAGGTTCAGGAACCTGTTTGGGCGGATTCAGATCCTTGGTCGGGTGACTCTATGGGTTATGGTTCTGACTATGAGCTTGACTCTGAAGATTACGATGATTACTGCGATCCTTCCCGCTACCTTGACGGTGTGTACGAGGACGATCTTGATGAAGAAGATAGGATGATTCTCAGGGGCATGCGTGCGCTTATGAAGTAAAGTCCAGCGGGTGTTGTGATCGAAATGGCTGGATGTTTCACCTTTTTTCCGAAGCATGTGCACTATCGGGTTCCCTATGCTGGCATGATCTGTACTTTGCTGCTTGTGCAAGCGGCATGGATCTGCGTCCATATCGACTTCTCCTAGAATATCGTGGACAATGTTCTGTAATTTGTCCAACCGCCTTGTGGAACATCTTGTGTTGTAGGAGTCCTTTACCCTGCAGTTTAGTTAAAGTCGCTATGAAATAGTTTGCATTGCACCTTGTAGTGTGTGGAGCATGTCGTGTGTTAAGAGTCCCTTACCTTGCAGTTTAGTGACTTACTCGCTGTGTAAGTACTGGTTTGTTTAGTGTGAAAAAGACTCAACATGTTTGAGCAATGCATGTCCCTGTGGTGGATACCAACTCTGTGTGCACCCTTCGCGTTGTTGCTTCCTGAGCTCGTAAGTCGCGACTCCCAAACGACTTTGCTGCTTGGTTTGTTGCAGCTCTTGGTGCTGCAGACTGGAGCTTCACGGCGACTGTGACCTCAGTTCTGAACTTCTGATTGCATTGGTATGCACCAGTGGGATTAATCCATATGTAAAATGGCCACATCACAAGATAATTGTTCCCCTGGCATGGCACTTTTCTTGTGCTTTGGTTCAAGGACACCTGTGGCCTATCTTTCATGCTACAAGCCTAAAACCACTATGCGTGCACAACGCACGTAGCCACATGATATGCTTAAACCGTCTCTGATCATCTACCTACGGCCATGTCAAAGATGTAACTATCATCCTTGAGGCAGTTGTAGATCGGGGGACATGGTTTTCGTATGCCTATTTTGAAATGGTTAGATCTTCAATGGTATCAATGTACTTAAACGATCACCACTTTAGCCAATGGAGAAGCACTACCGGTGGTGTTTGAGGCTAATGGGCACAAACACAATATGAGATATGAGCCGCGGTGGGCAATATTTGTCAATTCCATTCCCAATCACCAAGACACCAAACAGTTATAGTGCTAAATACTGTAGTTGCTAGGAATGATGTGTAGAGGACATTTGTCATTTTGCAAGCCTAATTTGTTATTGTGCATGGTCTGGCTCAATTTTGGGAACAAAAAAGACGCTTTAAAGGATCATAACAATTTTTGTGATCTTAATATGATCGTCGAGCATTAGTGGGATAAAGATTTCATCCACAACTATGTCTTAATAGGAAGGTTGGTGCATCCTCGTAGGAGAGAAGATCACACCAAGCGCTTTCAAGTTTTCGATGACAAATCAAGATGCGGATACTCATGAAAGGCTTAAAAAAATCTCATCGAGTCATGGAACAGCCAACGAAAGCATCACTTCTACTCGTAAGTTTCTATATTTGTATTTTTCTTGACAAACTTTGTGTGTGCTTGATGAACATTGTGTTGTATACTCCCTCCGTCCGTAGAGCGTCTAAAGATTAATCAAAAGTCAAATCTTTCTAACTTTGACTAAATATTTAGGCAAAATTATCTACATCTACAATATTGAATGGACACATTAAGAAAATATACTTTATGGCGAACATATTGATATTGATTTAGTATTATAATTTTTTATATTTTATTTATAAAACTTGGTCAAATTTAGAAAACGTTGACTTCTGAGTAATCCTTAAATGCCTTACATTTTGGGACTGAGGGAGTACTATTTATCAGAAATGAACTTTTGATCCCAGGTTCATGCACTTCCTTTAGCCAAAAAAAAGAAATTTCAAAATATTAAAAAATTCGGAGATTTTTTTTAGCCCGTATAACATTTTATGTCATCACTTATAGTTTCATAGTAAAATGATAATTTTTGTGGCCTGTCAAAAAAAAAGACAAACAAATGCCCAGTAAAAAAGCCTTATTTTAGCATTGATTTATATTTTTTTTTGCACAAGCCACATAACAACTTGCTTTTTCCTGTAACGACTTCATAAACATGTATGATGTTGAGATGTATGCGGAACATTTTGTTTTGAAATTTTTAATATGTTTAAAGTGTATTTTAAATAAAGGAAGCATATGCACGCATGAGCAAAAGTACCATGTCTTTTTATATATATTTAATATGTTTAAAGTGCATTTTGAATAAGGGGAGCATATGCCCCTAGAGCAAAAGCACCATGTCCACTATTTATTTCCTACTTTTGAATTTTATTTTAGTTGATTTGAAGTTAGAAGTCGTTTGGAAGCCAGGCTTTCATTTCGTTTGTAGAATTTTAAAATGAATACATGTATTCATTTCATTTACATTGTAATTCCATAAATAGACACTTGTTTGGTTGCCACAGGAATTACAAATGACAGCAGAATTCAATATTGAATTTGTAGATGGTTTCCATAGAGAAACACAAATGACAGGTCTCAGCTTGGAATTGTGTTTACCCATGGCATCATTTTGCTGGATTTCCTAAATGAAATGACGGTCAATTCTGTTAACCAAGCAACCCATCTATGAAATTCCAAAATGAATTCCAGGATTCCAGGCTCAAATGATGAATACCAAACGACCTCTTACTGTATTTAGGAGTAGTTTCGATTGCACACGCAAAAAAAAAAAGTGAGTCAACTATCTCATATTGTCGCTCCAACCAAACGTGATGTTCACCGGACGACGCTCGGCACTACCGGAGTCTTCTCACTTCTTCGCTCTCGCCACCGTTCACGGCGTTCAGTCGCCACCCCCAAACTGCCCATCATTCCCGCGCGGCCGCGCCTCGGCCGCAATCCTCCAACGGCGAAGGAGACGAGGGACTGGGCGGAGCTGCCGTTGGACGCGATATCGTCCATCCTCCACAAGCTCGACCACGTCGACATCCTGACGGGGGCCGGCCAGGTGTGCCGCTCCTGGCGCGGCGCCGCCCGCGACGAGCCCGAGCTGTGGCGCCGCATCGACATGCTAGGCCACGCCCAACTCTTCAACAAGCTCAACCTCCACGGGATGGCGCAGGCGGCCGTCCGCCGCAGCGCGGGGAGGTGCGAGGCGTTCTGGGGCGAGTGCGCCGGCGACGACGGCTTCCTCCTCTACCTCGGCGACCAGTGAGATTCTCACCCCGGCCTCTACCCCGCCCCCTAGTCCCCCAATTTTGGGGGCTTCCGTTTGATTTGTTTCCAAATGGCACATGAGTCTGTTCCTCATTCAAAAGGAATGCTGAGTTTCCGTCCAACCAAAAATTGATGTGGCGTCGTCTATGCATCGATCTGGCAATCAACTAAGCCTGTTCTTCACACATTGGTTTATTTCGAACTAGAATACAGTTTGAGTTACCTGGTGAAACAGTCTAATATTTTGAGTTTTTTAATTGTTAAACCGAACGAACTTAGCTGGATTAATATGATGGAGTGCAGAATTTGTCCTAATTTGCAGCCTGCAACTACAGGCATCGGCAAGTTATCGTCCTGGAATGTTCTCTGCCAAAATGTAGCAGTTAATCATTATGTGAACACTGAACAAAACCCTCTAAATTCTGTATCTATGATGCTATGCAAACCACCTGATTTCATGAAATGTTCTATTTGTGGACTGTAATTGGAAGTATGCAAGTCTGCCAAAACATAGATCCTAGCCACTGTACTTGTTGTAAACAGTGTGCTTATACGCCTTTATATCTCCATGACACATTTATTGGTCATTGAAGTCCAAGTGCTATATTTGCAGGGCACCATCTCTGAAGAGTCTTCACCTCATTTCTTGCAAAGATGTTTCTGATGAAGGATTTACAGAGGCAATACAGAAGTTCCCGTTGCTTGAGGATCTTGAGCTTTCGTTGTGTCCATATGTGGGTGAGAGTGGTGTGTTCAGGGTTGTTGGCAAAGCATGCCCACAACTGAAGCGCTTCAGACTGAATAGGGACGGGTTCTACTATCTTGACAGTAGAGACTACGACATGGATGAGGATGCCCTGGGGATTGCAACTATGCGCGGGCTACGCTCTTTGCAGCTGTCTGGCAATCGCGTCACCAATAAAGGATTGGACGCCATCCTGGACAATTGCCGCCACCTGGAGTCCCTTGACATTCGTCGCTGCTTCAACGTGAAGATGAACGGCACCTTGCGTGCAAAGTGTGCCAGGATAAGCTCACTGAGGCTTCCCCATGAACCCAACTGATGACTGCACTTCCAGGTTGAGAGCCCTTTTTGGGTGGGTTTAGTGTTCTTTTCGGTTGATTATATGGGTTCTGGTTCTGACTGTGACCTTGGGTCGGAAGATTACAACGATTGCTGTGATCCTTCCCGCTACCTTGATGGTGTGTACGAGGACGAGCTTATGAAGTAAACTCCGTCGTATGTTGTGATTGAAGTGGCTTGATGTTTCATCTTTTTGCCGAAGTATCTTCACTACTCTTGGTCTTGGCATGACCTGTACTTTGCTGCTTCTGCTAATGACATGGATCTTCTATTGTGTCAAGTCCTAGAGTATCATATACACTGCTCCGTGCATTGTCCAACCATCTTGTGGAACATTTGGTTTGTTAGGAGTCCTATTACCCTTGCAGTTGAGTCGAAGTTGCTGTGCAATATGCTTTGTAGTTGTGAAAAAGACTAAACCCGTTTGATCAATACTTGTCCCTGTGATAGATGTCGGCTGTTGTGCACCCATTGCCTCGGCCGGCTTCGTTTCCTGCAGCTTTTTTTCTTGATAAATGATTGCAGCAGCTCTTGGCGCTGGAGGTTGGAGCTTCCCAACGATTGTTGTATGACCTCTGCTTGGATTTTGTTGGTATGGACCTGTGGCGACTTGCTCCCCTGCTATGAGTCTATTCTTGTGCCTTGGTTTAGGTTTGCCATTGGACACGTTTTTTTGTAAGAACCGTACTACCTGATATGCTTATACCGTGTAGGAGTTTTTTTGTTAGACCTGGACCAGTCCCTGGTTTGTTCCCTGGGTCCATCACCACCCGGAGGGCGACCGTGGCAGCGCTTTTCCTATCTGTGGCGGCCGGTGGGCGACAGCAACTCCTCCACTTCAGATGAAACTGAACCTTGTCTGTATCCAAACCCTATAAATCTCGAACAGCTCGGGAAGGCCAGATCGCCGATGTTTCGACATGTTGCAAGGTTTTACGATGTTTGTTGTGTACTTATGAGCGACATGGTACGAATATGTTTCTTTGCTATTATATCTTTTGTTCACATAAGTTGGTTTTCCCTACGGTGGGTGTTGTGAGTTTGCGACACATTTTTTAACTGCCTTTGTAGCAGCAAAAGAGGATTAGTTGTATACACACATTTTCTTTTGCTACATGGGGTGGGTTCAAAAATGTCGAACCACTTTTCTTTTGTCCGTGTCGGGGTTGGGGTGGGGTGCAAACGATGTTGCGTGCGTATGGAAAAATGTTGCATGCAAAAGCTTGATGTGCGACAATGGGGGGACTGAGATGTACCATTTTAAGCGGATCCAACAAGTAGGAAGACGGCTATGTTTTCAAAGTTTTACCCGATTGTCGCCTACCACTCGCTAGTTTCAGTTCAACATTCCTTGTACTCCCTCTGTCCATCATCAGTGTAAAATGTTTTAGTTACTTTTAAAGTAGACTACATACAAACCAAAATCGGTGAACTTACACATAAAAATAGACTAGATACATTTTTTTGTGTGACATGGATACAAACTAAATTTGGTACACTGGTGCTATTCTGGCTGTATTGTCTATAGAAAAAAAATTGTTACCGGCCAGGCGGCCACACAGCAGGCCCGTATGTCAGCAGACTAGCCACACAGCAAAGCAGCCGATCCCTCCCCGTTCTTCCCAGTTCCGGCCACTGGAAAAACATGGCGGAGATTGCCGGCGACGAGACCCCGCCGCTACCTTCGTCTTCCGGCGCCGGCGAATCCTCTCTCTACTCGTCCCCACCCTCGCCCACCGCCCCCGCAGGCGACCAGCCGCCGCCGCCGCCGCGCACGACGAAGCCCGGCACGAAGCGCCTCGTCCTCACCGCCTCCGTCTTCCTCTCCTTCCTCGTCGGTACTAATCTCCACCCCTCCAAATCCACCATAGTTTCACTGTTTTTCTCTTCCTTCTCCGTATAACCCTTCCTCTCTCCGCAGGACTGCCCTTCCTGCTCAAATCCACCGAGATCCACCGCTCGCCGCTGCCCTCCGACGCGATCGCCGACCTGTCCCGCCGCCTCCACTCCCACCCACCCTCCTTCCCCCGCGGCCTCCACGCGGTCTTCCTCCGCTCCGGCCCCGGCTCCCCCGCTTCCTCCCTCGCCGATCAGCTCGAGCGCGCAATCTCGACCCAACCCCACGGCCTCGCCGCCGGGAACATCTCCGTATCAGTCACTGTGCAGTCGGACGGCAGTTGCTCCAGCAGCAGCAGCGCTGCGGCTCCGCCTTGGCGATGCGGGTCCGTGACCGCTGCAGATTCGGTCCGCGGCGACGAGGTGTTCGATGAATTGCTGCACTCCGCATTGGGTGGTGGTGGTGGTGGGGATCGGATGAAGGTGTACACTGTTGTATTCGTCGAGAGCGATGACGAGAAGGGAACGGCGGTTGTGATCGGGAAGCACCGTCAGGCATGGGTGGTTGGGAAGGTTGATGAGGCAGAGGCGGTGTCACTTGTTGGCAAGGTATTCATCAAGTATTTCCTGAATGGTGGTGTTGAGGAGGGTGAGGCCGGCATTGGGAAAGGAGAGTTCATGCCAGTTGGTTCAGACGGGAATGTTGTTCTTTCGTTTAGCTTGCTGAATGCCGATCCAAATGATTGGGTCTATGATTGGTAAGAACAAAAACTTGAGACATCTGATAGCAAATCATTGATGCTGGTGATTTTCCTTATTCATCTGGAACTCTGCATTCCTAGAAAATTTCAAGATGTAACTTGTCCTGAAATGTGATAAACCATGCATGTACATCTGATAGCTTTACTTATTTAGAATCAACTGCAGTTTCTGTCATTGTAGCTAGCTGATTTCATACATACAATTCGGTATCCTATTATTGCTGCCAATGTTGGATTTCTTACGGTTATGCACCCCATATGTAGGGATTTTGAAAATATTGGTGAGAGGATGCTGAATCCTGTGGTTGAGGCATTGCGACCAATAGCTGATATTAATGTAGAGAGCCAGGTGAATATTTGCCTTATTTGGGCTAAACTTGCATCCTCTATCTCATGGAAGGTGCCAATATTAATAAGTACTGTACAACTGTTCCTTTTCTTTTCAGGTTTTGTACCACACTCCAAAGTCGTCCTTTTCTCATTCTGATGATAAACTGGGTGGCAATGTCCTTAGTATGGGAGACATCCCTTTCTTTGTATGTTCCTGACTTGCTTCTGGTGAAGTAATCTAGCCTTACTCATTGCTGCATTATTTGGATAACTGTGTGTTAATGCCTGTTCAAGCTTCAGCTGCACTAATTTAATTGTTGCAATAAAATTAATAGGTAAACTCAAACGAGTGGCACTTGGATACATCGCTTTCAGCTACAGGACGATCAAAAGTTCTTCAATTTGTGGTGTATGTTTTTACTTTTAGATCAGACCAGCATCTTAAATTTTTATTGCTACACTTTGCATGCCATGATGCAATTTATGTTCCTAAACATATTTAAAACAGGAGTATGACTCTTGTCCCTTTTTCATGTCCCCTGCTACTATTTGCCTCTCTTTATAATTATACTCTTTTCCTGTGACAAACTCCTGAGGTGATCCCATTGTTTTTTTCCACCACCGTGGTAATTGCCTAATAGTTCTTTTCCCCTCTTCTGTAAATAGTACGCTTTCAATAACATATCATAGTTTTAATTCAGAATTCTGATTTTCCAAGTATACAGGGACATAGGATGATTTGCCAGGTTTAATATTATTGTATGAACTTGTTGAATGCTCATTTATTCATCTAATTTTTTATTCTGTAATAAACAGGTATGTTCCATCTGCAAGGGAATGCCCTTTGTATTTGCAGCTTCCAGATGGGGAGCTTTCAAAAACTAATGCGTTTATTTCCCCAGTAAGTACCTTTTACCTTGTTTGTGTTGTCCATCTTAACATTTCCTTGACAGTATTATCCTCTTAATTAGATGTGGGGAGGTGTTGTTATTTGGAACCCACCAGGCTGTTCACTTGGTTCTAAGAAGACGAGTGGGACTCAGACCAAAATGTCATCACAGGTATGTGGAATTCACCATCTTTTGTCTTGCCTTTTGTATATGTTTGCTAGAGCATTATATGCTGATGCATTTATCTGCAACAGGAACTTATGGAGACTCTAGAAATCTTCATTGGACAGCTAAGGCAATTATTTGGCCTAAAGGCCAATTATCATGCCCAAGGCATGGATGTGACAACTAAATTCCTAGTTAGTGAAAAGGGGTTTGCACAATGGTGAGAATATCTCCCTGCTTGTCTAATAGGATAACATGGAACGGGTTCATTTTATTATGGCAGAACACAGTTTACAAAATCTGGAATGTATATGATATATGTGGTCACATCGGACTAGAGATCATATTTACTACTCCCTACGTCCCATATAGGTTGTCTGATATATGTGGTCACATCGGTGGGACGGAGTTAAGTCCTGGTTACGACGATTTGCAGTTGCTCAGATTATCGGTACTGTAGTAAGTATAAATTAAGGATTATGCAATCACTTCGTGTTTAGTTTATGAAAATCTGTCTTTTCTTTACCATATAACTTCCTGCTTCAATGTCCATCAGTTGTGAGTTCAGAAGTTCACTTAGTTTTGGTAAATTGCCGAACTCGTTGGTCTCTAAGGTTCTTTACAGAAGTTACTGTCGATCTTCTTTTGCAGGGAACTAGATTTATTGTACCGACATCATGCATGTTCCAATCTTTTGTCATGCCTCGCCACCTTGGAGTCTCTTTCCAGCTTGGTACATCCGAAGCTCTCAATGAGATATATAACCTATCCTTCACAGAGATATATATACACTAATGTTGCTTTTGTTGGTAGGTTCAATCGCTCCCAAGAATGATTGTTATGGATGAAATTGGGAGGCAGGTTTGTTCCTCTACCACTCTTGAATAGATATCTCATGGTTCTGTGTAGCACTGTTTCGTTTTTTGGGGTACACTTTTTGTCTCTGATTAAGAAACAAAATATTCAGATACAACTTCGCATACTTCATAAACCTGAACATTCATGGTGTCCGTTGTTATTTTTTGTACCTTCTTGCATACGTTTACACACTTGACTTGTACGCGGAACACGGTTGTCTTTTGTTTAGTGTAAATCCCTTCATAAGTTTATAGTTCGGCAAAGTTGACTTCTGACAAGTAATATTTTCCAGGTTGAGCTTTCTCTTGAAGCTGCAAGTTTAGCTCAAAGAAACGCCAGTCTTGGAATAAGCGATTCTTCAGCAGGCAAGCCGAGGACACACTTCATATTCCCCAAGTTAACCAGAGATTCGAAAGATTTTTGTTAACATTGTGATGTTGTGCAGTGTCTGCAACGAGAGCAAGGGCATTAGCCGAGGATGCATTTTTCCATCCATCCATTAGCTCAATCAGCTATGCTTCGGTGGAGCACTACTTTGCGATTTACATGGTAAGTATTTCACTGAATTGTAGACCTCTGGCAGTTAAATTTACGGTAGGTTGGTACTTTTGATTTCTCTATCTTAAGCATAAACAAGAGCAAGAGAGTTATTGATCTATTCTTCAACCTTGGATTTTGAACCAAGGTTATAGCATATCTGAGCTGTGTAATGTTGACGTGGAAGTTGTTTAGACTAATAACTCTGATGGTTCGTGTCCCTTCCATGCTGCATTACCCATTCAACATTCCAAGCCTTGAGATATTTCTGTTGCATATTGAAACAATTGACGGAGCTTTGTTGAGTACAAACTACTCTGCTGTAAGAACTAGAGAACCCTGTTAATGTTGACGTGTTTCACCTTTTGCAGCCATTCTTCGCACCTGTTACTCTGCACGTGCTGCTGGCGGCAATCAAAGAGCTGAAACGCTACAAGGTGGAGCGAGGGAAATACTCTGCGTTCCTTGCTTCCCAAGCGACGACCTCGTGATCCATCAGGCGTCAGTCATGGATCTCACAAAGTTTGGCAGGTGATGGAAGGTGGACACGATGGTCTATGGTGGCATCCTTTCGCATCCGAGACATGACAAGGATATGGTTGCACCGTCACGACGATCCTAGGCACATACGTAGGGTCTACTTGTGTGCATTTGTAATGTAAATCTGTAGTTTATGGTAGGTTTTGCTGTAGATTCAGTTCGTAGAATTTGACCCAGTTTATTTTAGAGGATTCGGCCCACTCACATGAAACGCATGCCAAATGTGAAATTTGAATCGGTATCATTTTTGTAGAATGAATCGTGTATCATTGTCCTGTGAGTCACTGTTTGCATAGGCGAGGTTCACAAAAGAAGATGGTACCGGTACCCATTCTACGATCGAGAAAGGCAGCATCCAGTATGCAGTTTTGGGCTGTGTGTGAAGGCCCACAGAAGAAGTGGAGGGCAAGCCACGAATAACCGCACGTGAAAAAACCGCACCTTTGGGTAGTTACCGTGTCACAGACAGAGGAACCGCAGCGCAACGGTTGCGGCAAACACGCTCGCCTTCCTCCTCCGCTGCCCAAACCCCTCACCAAGCCAAACCACTCTGCTCCGCGACGCCTCCCGAACAAAAACCTCTCCTTTGCTCTGCAATGCGCGTGTAGCACCGCCGCGGAAACCACCCCCCGGCCGGCACCGACCGCGATGCCGTCATCGCCGCCGCCGCCGCCCGGCCCGTCGGGCGAACTGGTGCCGCCGTGGCTGAGAGCCCTGCCGCTGGCGCCGGAGTTCCACCCCACGGAGGCCGAGTTCGCCGACCCCGTCGCCTACATCCTCAAGATCGAGCCCGCCGCCGCGCCCTACGGCATCTGCAAGGTCGTCCCGCCCTGCGCGCAGCCGCCCCGGAAGACCACCCTCGCCAACCTCGCCCGCTCCTTCTCCGCACTCCCCTCCTCCTCCCCCGCCACGGCCCCGTCCTTCCCGGCCCGCCACCAGTACGTCGGCCTCTACGCGCGCCGCCCGCTGCCCGCGGTGCAGACCGCCTGGCTATCCGCGCGCCGCTACACGCTGCAGCAGTTCGAGTCCCGCGCGGCCGCCGCGCGCGGCCCGCTCCTCGCCCGCCTCGGCGTGCCGGCCTCCAAGCACCTCTCCCCGCTCGACCACGACGCGCTCTTCTGGCGCGCCGCCGCCGCCGACCGCCCCGCCACCGTCGACTACGCCAGCGACCTCCCCGGCTCCGGCTTCTCCTCCGCCCCCTCCTCCCGCGCCGCCGCCCAGCGCCACGTCGGCGACACGGCGTGGAACCTGCGCGCCGCCGCCAGGAGCCCCGGCTCGCTGCTGCGGTTCGCGCGCGACGAGGTGCCCGGGGTCACCACGCCCATGCTCTACGTCGCCATGCTCTTCAGCTGGTTCGCCTGGCACGTCGAGGACCACGACCTCCACAGCCTCAACTACATGCACTTCGGCGCCGCCAAGACCTGGTACGGCGTGCCGCGCGACGCCGCGCTCGCGTTCGAGGACGTCGTGCGCCTGCGCGGATACGCCGGGGAGGTCAACCCCGTAGGTGAGGCAGACGCACCCTTTGTTTCTACATCTTCTTCCGTGTCCTCCTCTGCTGTTCTACCGATTGCAATGTGATTTTGCGGATCTGGGGGGTGCAGAGACCTTCGCGACGCTGGGGCAGAAAACAACCGTCATGTCCCCGGAGGTTTTCGTGGAATCAGGGGTGCCCTGCTGCAGGTTGGTGCAGAATGCAGGGGAGTTCGTCGTCACGTTCCCGGGATCATATCACAGCGGTTTCAGCCATGGTGAGCACCTGCACTAGTTAAAATCCTCCTTTTACATGCTGCATTGTCTGTTTGATGCATTTGCAATTTTGCATGTCGTCCATCCAATGCATGCCACAATGTCAAACCTTTCGTCAAAAAGTTGAGGTAAACATATATATGACTGCCAGGCAATCTTTCCAAATTCGATATCCATGTGGTGTCAACCTGTTATTGAAATTTGTAGACTTGGAATAGTATTACAGTTTTGCATGTGTTTTGTTATTCAAGTATTATAAGGTGCAACGATAAGAACCACAAACGCGTTCCAAACTTTTTGAGTTTGAGCACAGAGGACTGTATGGCATTATGGAGGGGAATTTGAGAATGTGCTAGAAACAAAGATCATCCTAGGCTTATAGTTATATTTACGTATCCCTGTTCCGACTTTGTTTATGCATCTTGACATGTGGTCTTTGTCCGTTCATCTCATCTAGGCAAGATGTGCATTTGCAATGAACCCTCTGGTGCACATGACTCATGAGGATCTTTGTTCCTATGGCACGCCATTGGAAAAGTAATCTTGAATTGTTATTCTGCCATCGCTCAATTGCAGCTAACCCCAAGAGGATCGTTTCTATCTGGTCAGGTTTCAACTGCGGTGAGGCATCAAATATAGCTACTCCTGAATGGTTGACAGTAGCAAAAGAGGCAGCAATCCGGAGGGCATCAACGAACCGACCCCCCATGCTTTCGCACTATCAGCTGCTTTATGAACTTGCACTGTCAATGGGCATCAGGTATTCAAACACAACTTCCTTGCTTCACGACCCGCACTTGTTTTTGTGAGATAATTTGTTTGCCTCCTGCCTCCTACAGAAAATACCGACATCATAAGTTCTTATGAGTGTTCACTGTTCAACTTATATTATGTTTTCACCGGAAAATAATTCGACGGCAGGTGTGCAATGTGTAAGCTCCATGTGTTAACAGATATATGCTTCTGTGATCAGTGTTGACAATGTATGGTGTTTCACTTTCAGTTTCTCTGTCCCAGGCAAGGAAGTTGTATTTTATTTTCAACTTCTGTCTCTTACAGTAGCTATGACTTAATGATAATGCTTCAGTCTGGTGCCCTTTGTGTTCATTTATATTGGAGCTGTTCTCTAAGATAGCTCTTTCCGTGCTTGGAGTTGGCATCAGGTATTCAACACCAGTTGCATGCTTCATGGCACACTTGATAATTTGTTAGCCTCCTGCCTACTTAAAAAAATACCAATCTTATAAGTCTTTATTATTGTCCAACTTGTGTGATGTTTTCACCTGAAAATAATTTGGCAGTAGGTGTGCAATCTACAACATCCATGTGTTGACTGATATATTTGTGATCAGTGTTGACAATATTTGATGTTCCAGTTTCAGTTTCTATGACCAGGCAAGGAAGTTGTATAATTTTCACTTCTGTGTCTGACAGTAGCCATGACTTTATGATAATGCTTTAATCTGGTAACATCATTCATGTATATTACCGCTGTTTATGCTCCATGTGCCTGGAGCTGGCACCAAGTGCTCCATTTTGTATATTTTTTGACCCTTTACTCACTTTTTCCAACTATTATATTTATAGGGACCCATCCATTGGGGTAATGGAACCACGGAGTTCTAGATTAAAGGAAAAGAAGAAGGGCGAAGGAGGGCAATTGGTCAAGAAGTTATTTGTCCAAAATGTTATTCAAGACAATGAACTGCTTAGTTGTCTTCTGAATGATGGATCTTCTTGTATTGTTCTTCCTATAACTGCTCATGATGGTCCTGTTCTTTCAGCTCTGCGCTCAAGATACCAATTAAGAACTAAATCCAATTTGTCAGATAACCTATGTAGTAGTGGAGAAACTCTGGAAGCCTCGAGATGCTTACCGCAGAATGAAGCATTTGATTTGAATGGTGAAATTAGAAACTGCAGTGCTTTGTCTTCATCCAAAGAAAGGTCATTACCAGTCTGCTCTGGAAAGAAATACCCACCAGCAAGATGTATGCATGATTGTGTAAATCTCTCTAGTTCACCTGACACACATAATGCAGAAGGTGATGAGGTGGATGTAATCAGTGCTGCTGGGCTCTTAGACCAGGGTTTATTATCCTGTGTCAGCTGTGGGATTTTAAGTTTCTCGTGTGTGGCTGTCATCAAACCAAGAGAGTGTACATCAAACTACTTCATGTCTTCTGATTATAATTTGATTAATGATAAGCCTTTTGCACCTGGAGGGAGTCATCTGGCAAATGCAACAGGAAGAGAAGGGACTAGTGGTGGCATTCTAAGTAAGTTACACGTCTTGCAATTTATACCATCAACTTTTTAGCTTTGACTTATCTTCCCTTTTTTTGCTGTAATTAGCATGGGCTTGTTTATTGAAATAATTATGTTCTGAGTTACTGTGACATGATTTCTAGGAAGTAGTCAAAAAATTATTAATGCTTAATCCGTTAGAACATAGAGCACTCAAAATTCAGTTGTTAAGATAGATGCAGATTTGGTGCTCTGATTTTACTTTCTTGTTAAAAATAATCCGTTTTAAAATTCCACAGATAAGAACATTTAAGTATAACATTAGCGGGATTAGCCTTGAATCTTTATTCCCTGACTAAGCCACTTTGCCAGTTTAATCCCTGAATATTGTTGCTATTTGTTAGAGACATTATCCAGAAGGGGGCAGGGTTACAGGCTTCATTGCTTGTTGCCTCAGGACATGGGCCGATTTTTGATTTATATTTTTTCTTATTTGAAATAGTTCCGTCGTGTCTTTCTTATGATGGAAGTGAATAATTTGTGATACATATGTACGATTTTATTGCTCATCGCGTGATAGTTGTTGTTTATGTATCATAGGACTATTGGACTGACACGTTAATTCTGAATAGAGACTGGATGTAACTTGCGTAGATCTACTTAGAGTTCTAGTTTATTAGCTATGCCGAAGTGGATTTCATCCTAGTTTCTTTTGTCTTATAGCATCAAGAATTTATATCTGATGCAATGTATGTATTCCTAATCAACACGCAGGACCCGGTTTTGAACCGTATGGCAATGAAATGCTTTCTGATGCTGAACCTGTCAACGGAAATTCTGCTCTTGATCCTCTGGTGGCTGCTTATGGAGATCAATCAGATTCCAACGAAGATATTCGGAACAAAAAACTTAAGGTCTCTCATGAATCCATGGAATTATCAGGGCAGATGACTGAACCACAGCACAATGGCTCAAGTAATATCTGTTGTTATGGAACGAAGATTTCCTCAAGTAGCGACAAATGCCACCAAATTCCATCATCCCAGAGCTCTCTGTGTATTGGTGGCTCAGGTATTTCAGATGGACCAAGAGGTGTTCGCACAAGAAACAAATATAAACTTAAGCAGGCTCTGTCTGAAGGTTTTCAGCTAAAGGATAATCGTCTGACAATGGAACAGAAGGTTCTACCTGAACCGTCAAGCCCAAATAAGATTCTGAAGGAGGGGCCACTTGATGCCAGCGGCACAGATTATCATTGTATATGTAACAGCACCGCAATCGTTATGGATGACCCTGGAACCTCTGCTGCTACAATGAACAACTTAAATAAACCAATTGTGAAGTTTGATAAGGATTCATCAAGAATGCATGTATTTTGTCTTGAGCATGCTGTTGAGGTTGAGAAGCAACTTCGAGCAATTGGTGGTGCAAATGTTATTCTTTTATGTCGTCCAGGTCAGTCATCAAGCTGCTTACTCGATTGCAATGCACCTTTTTAGGTCCAACATTTTTTGAACTTGTGGTATCCTCTCTAATGCTGCATGCACCCAGTATGAGCGAGCAATGGCTCATTCTGATCGTACTTGAATACGTTAATGCACGAGCCATCCAAGACATGGTACTAGGTTGCTCCTTTTTTCTGTTTAGAGCACATTTTACTTACATCCGCTTTGGTAATGTCACTAGTAAAAAGAAAATTTAGACCTGCTGTGCTTGAGGAGTTCATAACACTGAATAATCTCCCCGCAAAAAAAAAAAAAACTGAATAATCAACATTGATTTCTAGGTTCTGAAAATTGACTTGTTTGTTACGTTTTGGACAGAATATCTTAAAATAGAAGCAGAAGCAAGGTCGTTAGCTGCAGAAATGGAAGTTGAGTATGACTGGAAGGACATCCATTTCAGGGAAGCCAAAAGGGAGGACAGGGAGATGATACAAGAACTGCTGCAGGATGAGGAATCAATACCAACAAGCAGTGATTGGACTGTAAAACTGGGAGTTAATCTTTACTACAGTGCAAATCTGTCCAAATCTCCTATACACAACAAACAAATACCATACAACAGGGTCATCTATAGGGCATTTGGCTGCAATTCTCCAAACAACTCACCGGAAGATCTGAAAACTTGCGAGAGGAGTCAAGGCAGGCAGAAGAAAATAGTCATTGCTGGCAGGTGGTGTGGGAAAGTATGGATGTCAGACCAGGTCCATCCAATCCTAGCTCAGAGAATTGAAGGCAGTGAACTGGAAGAGAGTGACAATTCTGGTGGAGTGGCAGCCTCCAAAAGAAGCACTGCAACAGCTGTAATGAAATCAAGCAAGAGAAGGGAGAACATGACTCTGGAGGAAACAGATACCAAGAGGCCCAAACAAACTGAGGAGTACAGCCCCGGAGCATTAAAACGTGTTGCTCAAGTGTCCTCTCCCTCACCAACTGGAGCTGTTGTCCGTGTTAGCTCCAGGATTGCCAATATATCAAGCAAGGTAAAATCAGAGATGACAGAAGAAGATGATGATGATCCTGCTAGCCGTCCAAAGTCAAAGGTTACTTTCCATTCGCGAACAAGAGCACCACAGAAGACTGAAGTCGAAGCAAGGAAGCAAATGAAGATAAGCAGAGGAGACAGTATGACGGCTCCAGCTGCTCCAAAGGATGAAGAGGAGCACCCATACTCTGCAGAGGGTTCTCCTGTGAGCTCTGACAGTAATTGGGATTTGTATCCGCGTAAGCACCGAACCAGAACAGAAGCAAAGATCCAACTGAAGAAATCTACAGGAGAGAAGAAGAGGACTCCAAGAGATTCAGTGCACGCCGAAGAGTACATGTGCAGCATTGAGGGCTGTTATACAAGCTTCGACACGGAAAAGGAACTCTCCATGCACGAGCGCGACGTCTGCCCCGTCAATGGCTGCGGGAAGAAGTTCATCACGCACAAGTACCTGCTGCAGCACCACAAGGTTCACACGGATGACCGTCCGCTGAAGTGCCCGTGGGAGGGCTGCGGCATGGCGTTCAAGTGGGCCTGGGCAAGGACGGAGCATCTCAGGGTTCATACGGGCGACAGGCCCTACGTTTGCCATGAGCCAGGGTGTGCACAGACGTTCAGGTTCGTGTCAGATTTCAGCCGTCACAAGCGCAACACAGGCCATTCACCCAAGGGGACGAGAACGAAGGAATGATCGGTCAAGGCAGGAGCAAGTTATGATGGTATACCAGGAGCGACAGTGGTAGGATTGTGTATATTTCAAGCAATGCCCGGAGCCCATGGTAGTCTGCTCACGGTTTCTTTAGCTTAGCACTCAGTATATTGTTATTTCCTGAATTGTATTAGCTAGCACCGCAATCGGTGTGCTTGCTATGTTCATAATTCCGTTCATTGATCATTTCAATGATTGCTAATTTACCTTAGTTTAGTACTTACTTATGTCTGATGTATTGACATTACCACCAAATGCACGGTTAACTGTCATATTCAATCTGATCTCTCTTTTAGCTTCACTTCTTTGCTTGTGTTAACCTTTGGCATGTAGATGATGATTTAACTGTGTTTTTTTTTTGTGGGGAAAATTTGACTGAGGTTATGATACGATGCTCCCATTCAATCTGATCTCTCTTTTAGCTTCACTTCTTTGCTTGTGTTAACCTTTGGCATGTAAATGATGATTTAACTGTGGTTTTATTTTTGTGGGGAAATTTTGACTGAGGTTATGCTTCCGTTCTAGTGAGCTTGTGGCAGACGCGACGATGGTGCAGAGGAACAAGGCATAGATCCGTTGGCTGTCGTGGTTCTGTTTGTGCTGTTGGGCTGCCAGCCGGCTTGTGGGATGTTGCATCGCTTTGGCGCTATCAGGCTTGAGACATGGGAGTGCGACTCAAATACCGCCAGGTGCGTCAGGCACGATGCGTATGCGTATCCATGGGATACCTGAAACTGAAAAGTGATCATGGAACGGGCAAACAGTGTAGCACACTACTGAGTCCTGACCTAGATCGTTTAAATTCGTTCTTCAGATTAAGTTCAAATCTACTTCATTCTCACACCATTTACATGTTTGTACAGAAAATGTCAGAACATATGAATGCATCGAGTGACGTAACCCAAGTTTTTAGAACTGAAAGCTGTTGCTGGATCGGCACAGTACTCCTTTTTTTTTTTTGAATGGGGCACAGTACTCCTAGTTAGTACTCCTTGATGCATTTTTTTTATAAAGGGCGCTACTCAAAATATTCAAATATTACACCCAGCCTCTGCATAGCTAAGATGCACATAGCCATTCGAGTATCAAGTCTAAAAACAAATATAATAAGAGGCAGAGAAAAAGAGCCAACTAGACTGAGCTTCGTTGGCTTCAATTCGCCTAATATGCAGCCACCCATGTTGGAAAATAAACTCCTTGGCCGTGTTCTCCAACCGTGTAGATACCTCCATAAAGAGGTCTCGGTCCTCCAAGCGTTGAAGTGGCGACCATGAATGGAGCAAAGCCGTACATCGGTAAATGACCTCCTTGTTAGCCATGCATATGGAGTAGAGAGCAAATTTGCCTACCGCTGCCCTTCATGCCGCCACTGCCACCGGCAGCCCTCGCCGCGGTGGCGGGCCCAGCTCTCGAAGGTTGTTTGGGGGGCAGACTTGCCGTGGAGAGCCGCCATGGCTGCTAGGGTGGAGATGGTGGGCGCGCGCATCGTCGTGCAACGATCTGTGCGGCGTACCTAGTCGGGGAGGTGGTGGAGGTCCTCTCCCGGTAACGTTGACCAGCGGTGGAGATACATGGCTGGGCCGGTTGGTGGTAGAAACCCTAGATCTTGATTTGGGTGTCTCCCGTGCCGCCTTCCCGGTCCTCTTCGTTGTGTGGTTGGACCGGCTCAAGTGGGGATCGCCCCTTCTCTTCCGCCACCATTCTCGTTGCTGGCTTTGCCCTTTGGGCCGCTGGTAGGGGTTGGTGCTGCGGATCTTGCAGGTTTTCAGCGGGTGGCGTGGGGGCTGCTTTCTTGGTTTCAATAAAAGAGGCGGTTCTAGGATCCCTCTCACGCCATGGCGAAGATCTTCTTGTTGCATGTCTTCGTTGATCTGGCCGAGTGTCGAGTTCCTGAAGGCTCCGTCGGCGAACTCCAAATGGACGGCATGCCTGGAGTTTGCCGGACCGGATGGTATTCGGTCGCGCACAACCATGTTTTTTCTGGTCGTTTGGTTTCAGAAGGAGCGAGGCGAAGCTCTGCGGTCTGTTGCCACCATGGGACATGTCTTTAGTTCCAGAATGAAGTCAGTCGTGAAGAATGGCATGGAAGCCAAGAGTTGTGGACTAGTAATGGTGGTTCGAATCCTAGTGACGATGAGGTTTTAGCTTAGTGATTTGCAACTTGGAGCAGCGGCATCGACAAGTGGGGGCGATATGAGATATTCAGAGTATGAACTTGCAGGGTGAACACCCAAGGCCTGGTTTTAATTGGTGTGCCTGGCAATGGCCTTATTGAAGGCATTGTTTTGTGGGCGCAAACGTTTCTCCTAGGTGAAAACTTATGATCTAGGATCAGGTGATGACCGCGTTTGTGCGTTGTTCACTTCTTGGAGGTGTCGCTTTTGGAGAGGATGGATTTTTGGTGTTGTCCTGGTGGTGTTGGGCCGCTGCTACAATTGTAGCGGGAGTAATTTTTCTTTCATTGCATGTGTGCACCCGTATTATCATTAGTGCACTCTGTTGTTGGAGAGAATCTGTGTAATTGGTATTTTCGCAATATTAATATATTTTCTTTATCAAAAAAAAAGAGATTAGAGCTTGCAAAATTACTTGTCGCAGAAATAATTCCTCGGAAGGAGTAGGGCTTCTTCCTAATGCTAACCCTTTTAATCAGATGCATTCGCGTGCCTGTCTCTTGAGAGCAATGCCGGCCGCCGCAGATTACTATACCCCGCCGAGCCTACATCCGGCCGGCGCAGTTAAGACAGTGGCCGATCACCTCGGCCTTCTCAACCGCCATTAAGACCGTGGTTGATCCTCTCGGCCGACTCAACGGCCACCCCAAACACAACAGCAGATAAGTACGTGATCAAGTACAGTATCATCTACGACCCCTAACTGCATCTACCAATTCTACATATACGGCGTAGCATCCATAAAACTGCACACCTAGCTACGATTCATTCACGTACGGCGGTGATCCAATCAGATCCAGGTCCAGCGTACGTATGAATACTCCCTGCACCTCGGCCACGAAAAGCGAGTGATCCTCCGTGAATCTGCCCTGAATCTTCGTTGCCGCCCAATGAGCTTTCTGCACACGCAACGCAACTTGCCATCAAGCTGCAACCATCCCGAGCTGACATCGTTCCTATGAGCTTTCTGTTACCTCGTGTCTTTCCCGCCGCAAAGCAAGCCGGAGCTGTTCGTACCGTTTTCCACACTCGTGCTCCATCCAGCTAACCATCTTCTCCACCTATAAATACACATCCTCCCTTCTCTTCCACCATCATCGATCTCACACTCCAAGCAGTAGCTGCCTGGGTGATCAGATCAGTACTGCAGTACTGCGATACTACACCTCACTAGATCGTGGTACTAGCAGCCGGTACTGGTCGGTCGAACACCATGGGGCAGCTCAGCAACAAGCTTCTCCTGTTGGCGGCCATGGTCGCGGCGGCACTGGCCGTGGCGGAGCTATGCGGCGCCATCCCGATGGAGGACAAGGACCTGGAGTCGGAGGAGGCGCTATGGGATCTGTATGAGCGATGGCAGAGCGCGCACCGCGTGCCTCGCCACCACGCCGAGAAGCACCGCCGCTTCGGCACCTTCAAGTCCAACGCCCGCTTCATCCACTCCCACAACAAGCGCGGTGACCGCCCCTACCGCCTCCGCCTCAACCGCTTCGGCGACATGGCCCGCGACGAGTTCCGCGCCACCTTCGCCGGATCCCGCATCAACGACCTCCGCCGCGACCTCCCCGAGGCGCCGGCCATCCCCGGGTTCATGTACGCCAGTGTGAACGTCACCGACCTGCCCAAGTCCGTCGACTGGCGGCAGAAGGGCGCGGTCACCGGCGTCAAGGACCAGGGCAAGTGCGGAAGCTGCTGGGCCTTCTCCACCGTGGTGTCCGTGGAGGGCATCAACGCGATCCGGACCGGCAAGCTGGTGTCACTGTCGGAGCAGGAGCTGGTCGACTGCGACACGACAGACAACAACGGGTGCCAGGGCGGCCTCATGGACAATGCCTTCGAGTACATCAAGAATAACGGCGGGCTCGCCACCGAGGACGCCTACCCGTACCACGCCGCCAACGGCACCTGCGACGCCGTGAGGGAGAAGAAATCCCCCGTCCTGGTGCACATCGACGGTCACCAGGACGTGCCGGCCAACAGCGAGGAGGGGCTTGCCAAGGCCGTGGCGAACCAGCCTGTGTCCGTCGCTGTCGATGCCAGCGGCCAGGCGTTCCAGTTCTACTCTGAGGGGGTGTTCACCGGCGACTGCGGGACAGAGCTGGACCATGGCGTGGCCGTGGTCGGGTATGGCGTGGCGGACGACGGCACGGCGTACTGGACTGTGAAGAACTCGTGGGGGACGAAGTGGGGGGAGAAGGGGTATATCAGGATGCAGAAGGATGGAGGCTCCGATGGCGGGCTCTGTGGCATCGCCATGGAAGCGTCCTATCCCGTTAAGACCCAGAGCAAACCCAAGCCCATGCCCAGGCGCGCGCTCGGAACTAGGGAGTCCCAGTGATGATCCAAAGCAAGGTCGATGTATGTATCATTTCTAGCTATATTATTAGGGTCAAATAAGTTTGAATCAAGCTGTTCTGCTTGCACGCAGCAAAATAGTACGTCGGACGAGGTCGATCGATATCAATTTGGATTTCTAAATATAATAGTAATAATGTAAATTTGAAGATCTGTTGTCTCTGATGCTAAAAAAGACTGTTGAATATACCGTATATGGTTTAATTGAGTGTGTGTTAGATAACTTTGTAGAGGATGGTGTGTGTGTGCATGTTACAGGTTGACAATGGCACGATTTTTATGTTTCAAGTTAATGTAGGAATTGCTAAGAATTTGAAATTTATAATGTGCATGTTTGAGCAGAAACTCAATTCGGCTCCCGGGTGCGTATGATCCCTCTACCATAAAAACATATTTTCAAGTGTTAAAAAATTTTGACAAAAAAATTTACATGTACATCTCCATAACATATGTGTATTCGTCAAGTTTCACGAAAAAATGATATTTTTTGTAGTCTAAGCGAAAAAGAGAAAATTTATCTTGTGACAAGTCTTTGTTTCAGCACCGAATTTTGTCTTTTTTACACACGCCACATGACATGTCGATTTTTCATGAAACGACTTTGTAAGCGTGTAGCACATGAAGATGTACGTGCGAAATTTTTGTTTTAATTTTTTTGACATTTTAAAATATGTCTAACATGTATTTCAAAATAAAGGGAGCATACGCTCCCATGTGCCAAAACATCACTCCCTTGTTTGAGCAGCTATCAGGCTTTTAAAAAAACATAAAAGTGTTTCTGTTTTGGTAAAACAAGAAATAGAAGTGATGAATATGCATCTATTTTCACATGTGTAGAGGGTATAATTCCTTTTAGATATTTATGTGTACCTCAGTACCTCTTAATTACGTAAGATTATGAATGGCTAATAACCATGAAATCCAAGATAGTATCTAAAATCAAGCTTGGAGCTTGGTGAACCTTTTGAAGGAATAAATACTTTTTGAAAGTAAATGGATCTATAAAATTAATAGACTTGGATATAATATCCTTGAAGAAGCTCAACTTGTCAAAATATTGTTTACGACAAAGTTCAAAGAGTTGACTGCGATAAAATTAGATCTTTAGCAGCGATGCTTATAGTCTATGCGGATTGTTCTAGTAATCGTTACATATTTCTTTTATGAGATATGTTAGTAGGATGGCAAAATACATTCCTTAACAGAAGTGTGTATTAAAAGTGTATACAAGATACAACTGAGAGTTTTGCTAGTCCGTAGAATACTAGAAAGGTATACAAACTTCAATGGATGAAGTGAGTATCACGGAGTTGGAATCTTCACCGGATAAAATAATCAAAGAGTTTCTGATTTCATCAGAAACGATCAAGATGCTTGCATTTGCAAGAAATTAAGTGGGAGCGCTGAGACATATTTTAATACTTTATGTAGATGACATATCGTTGATTAGAAATGATGTAATTATGAACTTGATTTGATTAAAATGTTTCATTGAAAATTAACTTCAATGAAAGGATATGGACTAAAACATATTTAGCGTCAAGATCTATGAAGATAGATAGAAGCGTATAATAAGTTTAAGTCAAAGTACATAGAATAAATATTGAAGTAGTTCAATATGAAAACGTCAAGAAGGTGTTGTTTTCCATGTGGAGATTTAAACATGACTTGATTGTATTTGACACTCAATGAGTAAAAACACATGAAGTGATTTTAGATCACGAATAATATGTACACAATCAGATGTCCTATTCTCTAAGGTGTTACGAGCATATATCAGAATGGTTCATATGATGATCATTGGACAACAGCAAGAATATCCCTGAGTGCTTTGTCAGAGCCGAGGATATAAATATATGGTTTTATATGGGATAATGATAAAACAAATCGTTGTAAGGTGTTACACCGATATTAGTTTGGTCACATATAAAAATGAATTTCAATCTTAATTAGGCTAATGTGTTCATTAAAAGGTAGCACAATGGGCTAGAAAGAGTCTATGCTAGATTTAGATGAGTTCTAAATATTGTGACAGATTCTACAAACGAAGGCAGAGTATCTCATTATTTTTGAAAATGACCGAGGGTATTTGAGTCGAGGAGTTCTTTGAGAACTTGGTGTAGTTCCGGTAGTGTCAAAACTATGAAACTATATTATATGTGACAATATTGGTAACATATTTCAGCCCGCGGAATTAAGGTTCCACCAGAAGACCAAACATATACGATTAATGCCGACTCATTTAAAAAACTGAGTGATGCGTAGAGATGCAAATGAATTGCAAAATACATATGTTTCTAAGAATGTCAGATTCATTGACTGAAACCTTTTACATAAGCAAACATGATAAGCACCAGAAGGTCAAGGTGTTATATCTTTACAAATGTAAACTGGATTATTGACTCTAGTGCAAGTGGGAGACTGTTGGAGATATGCCCAAGAGGCAATAATAAAAGTGTTTATTGTTATATCTTAGTGTTCATGATAAATGTTTATATCCCATGTTATAATTGAATTAACCAGAAACATTAATACTTGTGTGTTTTGTAAACATAAAGGAGTCCCTAGTAAGCCTCTTGTTAAACTAGCATGTTGATTAATAGATGATCATGAACATTGGATGTTATTAATAACAAGATAATATTATTAGGTGAATGATGTGATGGACATATGATCAAGTCATTAAGTTCGTTGTGCTTCAAGCTTTAAGATACATAGTAACCTAATCCTTTGACCATGAGATCATGTTAATCACCTACACCGGATGGAATCTTTGATGACACCAAACACTACTTCGTAAATGGGTTGTTATAAATGTGGCATTAAGTGTTCGGAAAGTATAAGGTTGAGGCACGTGGATCAAGAGTGGGATTTGTCCAACCAAATAACGGATAGATATACTCTGGGCCATCTCGGTGGAATGACATCCAACTAGCTTGCAAGCATGTGATTGGATCACAAGGGATGTCATATCACGGTACGAGTAAAGAGTACTTATCGGTAACGAGGTTGAATTAGGTATGGAGATACCGACGATCAAAATTTGGATAAGTAAAATATCGCGAGACAAAGGGAATCGTTATTTTATGTAAATGGTTCTTTCGATCACGAAGTCATCATTGAATATGTGGGAGCTATTATGGATCTCCAGGTCCCGCTATTAGTTATTGATCGGAGAAGAGTCTCGATCATGTCTGCATAGTTCTCGAACTGTAGGGTGATACACTTAAAGTTTGATGTCGTTTTAAGTAGATATGGAATATGGAATGGAGTTCGAATATTGTTCGGAGTCTCGGATGGGATCCATGACATCACAAGGAGTTCCGAAATAGTCCGGAGAATAAGATTCATATATAGAAAGTCACTTTCCAAGTTTCGAAATGATCCGATACATTTATGGAAGGCACTAGAATGTTCTAGAAGCTTCCGGAATAAATCACTATGGAAGGTGGAGTCCCGGATGGACTCCACCAACCTTAGCCAGCCAACCAAGAGGGAAGGTGGAGTCCATGGTGGAGGATACGCGTAGATGTACACGTCCGTTGGGAACCCTAAGTGGAAGGTATGATGCGTATAGAAGCAAGTTTCCCTCAGTATGAAATCAAGGTTATCGAACCAATAGGAGCCAAGAAGCACGTGAAGGTTGTTGGTGGAGGAGTGTAGTGCGGCGCAATACCAGTGAAACCGGCGCCAACGTGGAACCTGCACAACACAATCAAGATACTTTCCCCAACGTAAGAGTGAGGTTGTCAATCTCACCGGCTTGCTGAAACAAAGGATTAAACGTATCGAGTGGAAGATGGTGTTTGTTTGCAAAGAACAGTAAAAACAATGATTGCAGTAGAATGTATTCAGATATAAAAGAATGGACCGGGGTCCACAGTTCACTAGTGGTGTCTCTTCAATAAGATAACTAGCATGCTGGGTGAACAAATTACAGGTGGGCAATTGACAAATAAAGATTCAATACATATCAATGATGATTACTATGAGATTTAATCAGGGCATTACGACAAAGTACATAGACCGCTATCCACATGCATCTATGCCTAAATAATCCACCTTCAGGTTATCATCCGAACCCCTTCCGGTATTAAGTTGTAAACAACAGATAATTGCATTAAGTATGGTGCGTAATGTAATCAACACAAATATCCTTAGACAAAGCATCAATGTTTTATCCCTAGTAGCAACAGCACATCCACAACCTTAGAATTTTCTGTCACTATCCCAGATTAAATGGAGGCATGAACCCACTATCGAGCATAATTTCTCCCTCTTGGAGTTACAAGTATCAACTTGGCCAGAGCCTCTACTAGCAACGGAGAGCATGCAAGAACATAAACAACACATATATGATAGATTGATAATCAACTTGACATAATATTCTAGATTCATCGGATCCCACCAAACACAACATGTAGCATTACAAATCGATGATCTTGATCATGTTAGGCAGCTCACAAGATCTAAACAATGATAGCACAAGCGGAGAACACAACCATCTAGCTACTGCTATGGACCCATAGTCCAAGGATGAACTACTCACGCATCAATCCGGAGGCGGGCATGATGATGTAGAGCCCCTCCGGTGATGATTCCCCTCTCCGGCAGGGTGCCGGAGGCGATCTCCTAAATCCCGAGATGGGATTGGCGGCGGCGGCCTCTCAATGTTTTCCGTATCGTGGCTCTCGGTATAGGGGTTTCGCGACGAAGGCTATTTGTAGGCGGAAGGGTAGGTCGAGGGCGACGAGGGCCCACACACTAGGGCCGCGTGGCCGGGGCTGGCGTGCCGCCGGCGTGTCGGCGCCTCGTGGCCCCACTTCCTTTCCCCCTCGGTCTTCTTCGTGTAAAAATAGGACCCTGGGCGTCGATTTCGTCCAATTAGAATATTTCCTTACTAGGATTCTGAAACCAAAAATGGAAAACAACAACCACTTTGGCATCTTGTTAATAGGTTAGTGCCGGAAAATGTATAATCTGTAAGTATGTATAAAACAATCAAGTATTGTCATAAAAGTAGCATGGAACATAAGAAATTATAGATACGTTTGAGACGTATCAAGCATCCCCAAGCTTAGTTCCTACTCGCCCTCGAGTAGGTAAACGATAACACAAATAATTTCTGAAGTGACATGCTACCAACATAATCTTGATCAACATTATTGTAAAGCATATGAGATGAATGGAGTGATCTGAACAAAAGATTGCTAACAAATATAATGACTAAACAAATGAATCATATAGCAAAACTTTTCATGAATAGTACTTTCAAACAAGTATCAATAAGACTTGCATAAGAACTAACTCATAAGCAATAAATTCAGAGTAGAATGAATTGAAGCAACACAAAGGATGATTAAGTTTCAGCGGTTGCTTTCAACTTGTAACATATATATCTCATGGATATTTGTCAACATAGAGTAATATAATAGGTGCAATAGTTAAACATGTAAGAATCAATGCACACAGTTAACACAAGTGTTTGCTTCTAAGATAGAAAGAAGTGGGTAAACTGACTCAACAATAAAGTAAAAGAATGGCCCTTCAGAGGAAGCATGGATTACTATTTTTGTGCTAGAGCTTTTGTTTTGAAAACATAGAAACAATTTTGTCAACGGTAGTAATAATTCATATGTGCTATGCATAATACTTCCTACAAGTTGCAAGTCTCATGCATAGAGTACTAATAGTGCTCGCACCTTGTCCTAATCAGCTCGGAAGACACGGATTATCATTGCATAACATATGTTTCAACCATGTGTCACAAAGGGGTACCTCTATGCCGCCTGTACAAATGTCTAAGGAGAAAGCACGCATTGTATTTCTGCGATTATTCTCAACTTAGACATCCATACCGGGACAACATAGACAACAGATAATGGACTCCTCTTTTAATGCTTAAGCATTCAACAACAAATAATATTCTCATAAGAGATTGAGGTTGTATGTCCAAACTGAAACTTCCACCATGATACATGGCTTTAGTTAGCTGCCCAATGTTCTTCTCTAGCATATGCATACTCAAACCATTTGATCATGAAATCGCACTTACTTCAGACAAGACGAACATGCATAGCATCTCACATGATATCCAACAAAGGTAAAAGTTGATGGCGTCCCCAAAACATGGTTACCGCTCAACAAGCAACTTATAAGAACTAAGACGCATAACTACATATTCATCACCACAATAGTTTTTAAGCTATTTGTCCCATGAGCTATATATTGCAAAGATAAAGGAATGAAATTTTAAAGGTAGCACTCAAGTAATTTACTTTGGAATGCAGAAAAATACCACATAGTAGGTAGATATGGTGGACACAAATGGCATGGGTTTTGGTTCAAGGTGTTTGGATGCACGAGAAGCATTTCCTCTCAGTACAAAGTTTGGGCTAGCAAGGTTGTTTGAAGCAAACACAAGTATGAACAGGTACAGCAAAACTTACACAAGAACATATTGCAAACATTATAAGGCTCTACACTGTCTTCCTTGTTGTTCAAACACTATACTAGAAAATATCTAGACTTAGAGAGACCAATCATGCAAACCAAATTAAACAAGCTCTACGGTAGTTATTCATTAATGGATTAAACTACATGATGCAAGAGCTTAAACATGATCTATGAGAGCTCAAACAATTGCCAAGTTGCCAAACCATATGCAGCATTTTCGATTCCAACCAAATAGCAATTTAAAAGCAATTTAGCCTTCGCCATGAACATTAAAGCACAATTAAGAACACAAGTGTTCCATATGAAAAAGCGGAGCGTAATATCTCCAATATAAGGACGATGGGATCCAACTTTATTCAAACCAAAACAAAAATAAAAGCAAACCGACGCTCCAAGTAAAGAACATAAAATGTGACGGAATAAAAATATAGTTTCACTAGAAGTGACCTGATAATGTTGTCGATGAAGAAGGGGATGCCTTGGTCATCCCCAAGCTTAGATGCTTGAGTCTTCTTAAAATATGCAGGGATGAACCACCGGGGCATCCCCAAGCTTAGACCTTTCACTCTTCTTGATCATAGTATATCATCCTCTTCTCTTGACCCTTGAAAACTTCCTCCACACCAAACTTCAAGCAAACTCATTAGAGGGTTAGTGCATAATCAAAAATTCACATGTTCAGAGGTGAAACAATCATTCTTAATACTTCTGGACATTGCACAAAGCTTCTGAAAGTTAATGGAACAAAGAAACTCATTCAACATAGCAAAAGCGGCAATGCGAAATAAAAGGCAGAATCTGTCAAAAACAGAACAGTAAAGATGAATCTGGCAGGGGCACTTAACTTGCTCAAATGGAAAAAACTCAAAACTAATGAAATTTGCGTACATATATGAGGATCACGCTCGTAAATTTGCAGATTTTTTTGATTTTTTTACGACTCGAGAGTCAATGACAACAATCTGTTCTGCACAGCAATCCAAATATAGCATCAACTTTAGCATAGAAACTTTACTTGGCACAAAAACATGATAAGGAGAGGTTGCTACAGTAGTAAACAAATTCCAAGACTCAACCATACAGTAAATAAAACATGGGTTATCTCCCAAGAAGTGCTTTTCTTTAACGTCTTTCAGCTAGGCGCAGAAAGTGAAAATCAAGTAACATCAAGAGAAGAAGCATCAACATCATAACTTGTTCTAATAATAGAATCAAAAGGCAACTTCATTCTCTTTCTAGGGAAGTGTTCCATACCTTTCTTGAGAGGAAATTGATATTTAATATTACCTACCCTCGTATCAATAACAACACCAACGGTTCGAAGAAAAGGTCTTCCCAACACAATAGGACAAGATGCATTGCATTCGATATCCAAGACAACAAAATCAACGGGGACAAGGTTATTGTTAACCGTAATATTTATCAATCCTCCCCAAAGGTTTCTTTTTACCATTATCAGCAAGATTAACATCCAAATAACAATTCTTCAATGGTGGCAAGTCAAGCATATCATAAATCTTCTTAGGCAAAACAGAAATACTTGCACCAAGATCACATAAAGCATTAAATTCAAAGTCATTAAATTTCATCTTAATGATGGGCTCCCAACCATCTTCTAACTTTCTAGGAATAGAAGCTTCAAGTTTTAATTTCTCTTCCCTAGCTTTAATGAGAGCATTTGTAATATGTTTTGTAAAGGCTAAATTTATAGCACTAGCATTAGGACTTATAGCAAGTTTTTGTAAGAACTTTATAACTTCAGAATATGACAATCATCAAAATCTAAACCATTATGTTCTACAGCAATGGAATCATTGTCACCAATATTTTGAAAATTTCAGCAGTTTTATCACAAGCAGTTTCAGGCAATTTTGCGCGCTTTGCATTAGGAGTAGAAACATTGCCAACACCAATTATTTTACCATTGATAGTAGGAGGTGTAGCAACATGTGAAGAATCAATATTACTAGTGGTGGTAATAGTCCATACTTTAGCTACATTATTCTCTTTAGCAAGTTTTTCTTTTTCTTCTCTATCCCACCTAGCATGCAATTCAGCCAACATTCTAATATTATCATTAATTCGAACTTGGATGGCATTTGTTTTAGAAAATCTAGCATCTTTAACTTCCTCAGGCATAACTTTCAATTTTAAAAGATCAACATCAAGAGCAAGACTATCAACCTTAGAAGCAAGAATATCAATTTTACCAAGCTTTTCTTCAACAGTTTTATTGAAAAGGTTGTGTACTAATAAATTCTTTAAGCATGACTTCAAGACCAGAGGGTACACTCTTATTATTATTGTAAGAATTACCATAACCACTACCATTATTAGAAGGATATGGCCTATAGTTGTTGTTACCATAATTATTCCTATAAGCATTGTTGTTGAAATTATTATTCTTAATGAAATTCACATCAACATTTTCTTCTTGAGCAACCAATGAAGTTAAAGGAACATTATTAGGATCAATATGAGATCTACCATTTGCAAGCATAGACATAATAGCATCAATCTTATCACCCAAAGAAGAGGTTTCTTCAACAGAATTTACCTTCTTACCTTGAGGAGTTCTTTCAGTGTGCCATTCAGAGTAATTGATCATCATATCATCAAGTAATTTAGTCGCGGCGCCCAGGTGATGGACATAAAAGTACCTCCAGCAGCTGAATCCAATAGGTTCCTCGAGGAAAAATTCAATCCTGCATAAAAGGTTTGGATGATCATCCAAGTAGTCAGTCCATGGGTAGGGCAATTCTTTACCAAAGATTTCATTCTCTCCCATGCTTGAGCAACATGTTCATTATCAAATTGTTTAAAGTTCATTATGCTACTTCTCAAAGATATAATCTTAGCAGGAGGATAATATTTACTAATAAAAGCATCTTTACATTTAGTCCATGAATCAATACTATTTTTAGGCAAAGAAAGCAACCAATCTTTAGCTCTTCCTCTTAATGAGAAAGGAAACAATTTCAGTTTTATAATATTACCATCTATATCCTTATACTTTTGCATTTCACAAAATTCAACAAAATTATTAAGATGGGCACATCATCAGTACTAACACCAGAAAATTGCTCTCTCATAACAAGATTTAGTAAAGCGGTTTAATTTCATAGAATTCTGCTTAGTAGCAGGTGGAGAAATAGGAGTACATATAAAATCATTATTATTTGTGCTAGTGAAATCACACAACTTAGTATTTTCAGGAGTACCCATTATAGCAGTAATAAAGTAAACTAGGCAAGTAAAGACAAGTAACTATTTTTTTGGTGTTTTGATATAGAGCTAGTAAACAAGACAGAAAGTAAAGTAACTAATTTTTTTGTGTTTTTAATATGAAGCAAACAAGACAGTAAATAAAATAAAATAAAGCAAGACAAAAACAAAGTAAAGAGATTGGAAGTGGAGACTCCCCTTGCGGCGTGTCTTGATCTCTCCGGCAACGGCGCCAGAAATTTAGCTTGATACGCGTAGATGTACACGTCCGTTGGGAACCCCAAGTGGAAGGTATGATGCGTATAGAAGCAAGTTTCCCTCAGTATGAAACCAAGGTTATCGAACCAGTAGGAGCCAAGAAGCACGTGAAGGTTGTTGGTGGAGGAGTGTAGTGCGGCGCAACACCAGTGAAACCGGCGCCAACGTGGAACCTGCACAACACAATCAAGATACTTTGCCCCAACGTGAGGTTGTCAATCTCACCGGCTTGCTGAAAACAGGATTAAACGTATCGAGTGGAAGATGGTGTTTGTTTGCAAAGAACATAAAAACAATGATTGCAGTAGAATGTATTCAGATGTAAAAGAATGGACCGGGGTCCACAGTTCACTAGTGGTGTCTCTCCAATAAGATAACTAGCATGCTGGGTGAACAAATTACAGTGGGCAATTAACAAATAAAGATTCAATACATATCAATGATGATTACTATGAGATTTAATCAGGGCATTACGACAAAGTACATAGACCGCTATCCAATGCATCTATGCCTAAATAATCCACCTTTAGGTTATCATCCGAACCCCTTCCGTATTAAGTTGTAAACAACAGATAATTGCATTAAGTATGGTGCGTAATGTAATCAACACAAATATCCTTAGACAAAGCATCGAGTTTTATCCCTAGTAGCAACAAGCACATCCACAACCTTAGAACTTTCTCACACTGTCCCAGATTAAATGGAGGCATGAACCCACTATCGAGCATAATTACTCCCTCTTGGAGTTACAAGTATCAACTTGGCTAGAGCCTCTACTAGCAACGGAGAGCATGCAAGAACATAAACAACACATATATGATAGATTGATAATCAACTTGACGTAATATTCTAGATTCATCGGATCCCACCAAACACAACATGTAGCATTACAAATAGATGATCTTGATCATGTTAGGCAGCTCACAAGATCTAAACAATAATAGCACAAGCAGAGAAGACAACCATCTAGCTACGCTATGGACCCATAGTCCAAGGATGAACTACTCACGCATCAATCCGGAGGAGGGCATGATGATGTAGAGCCCCTCCTGATGATTCCCCTCTCCGGCAGCCGAGGGCGATCTCCGAATCCCCCGAGATGGGATTGGCGGCGCGGCCTCTCGAATGTTTTCCGTATCGTGGCTCTCGGTACAGGGGGTTTCGCGACGAAGGCTATTTGTAGGCGGAAGGGTAGGTCGGGGGCGACGCGAGGGCCCACACACTAGGGCCGCGCGGGCCGGGGCGCGCCGCCCGCGTGTCGGCGCCTCGTGGCCCCACTTCCTTTCCCCTCGGTCTTCCGGAAGCTTCGTGTAAAAATAGGACCCTGGGCGTTGATTTCGTCCAATTCGAGAATATTTCCTTACTAGGATTTCGAAACCAAAAACAGCAGAAATAAGGCACTTCGCATCTTGTTAATAGGTTAGTGCCGGAAAATGTATAATAATGATGTAAAGTATGTATAAAACATTCAAGTTTGTCATAAAAGTAGCATGAAACATAAGAAATTATAGATACGTTTGAGACGTATCAGTGGACTCCACCACCTTGGCCGGCCAAGGTATAAGGAAAGGGAGCAATCCCAATCCACCTAGGTTTCCCCATTATGGCAGTTTTTGGAGTTGGACTAAAAATTGGTTTTGGGGTAACCTAGGGGGTTCCACCTATATAAAGAGAGGGAGAGAGGAGGGGGCAGCACATACTTGGCCGCACCACCCAAGGGGCACCAAGGCCGGCGCCCAAGAGCCCCCCTCTCCCAAACGCTAGCTACTCCCTCCTCCTAATTCTCCCACGGTGTTTACGACGAAGCGCTGCCGAGATCTCCACCACCACCGTCACCACGCCGTCGTGCTGGTGGGATTCCGAGGAGGATCTACTACATCTGCTGCCCGCTGGAACGGGGAGAAGGACGTCGTCATCAACACCATACGTGTGACCGAGTGCGGGGGTGCTGCCCGATTGTGGCACCGTCAAGATCTTCTACACGCATTTGAAAGCGGCAAGTGATCAACTACATCAACCATGAGATTTATCTCGTTAACGCTTAGCGATCTTCGAGGGTATGTTGATCTTCACCGCGTTGCTACCATCTACTAGATTAGATCTTGACTTGTTATTCGTTCTTGCGATATAATTTTTTTTTGTTTTTCATGCTACGAATTCCTACAGTACCCCGGTCCACTTTTTATCATAAGAAACACCTTTATATTGCTTTTATCTTGATTTCTATTTGCTGCACTATTTTAATTCGAAAATACAAAAAAAAAATAGTTTTCATATTTGCATCCAAAACCCCAAAATCAATCAACCCTTTTACTGTTTTTACTTAGTTACTTTATTTTATATAGTTATACTTTTATTACTACTTGTGTTTTATTTACTTACGTGGAATCTTGTGCTTGACAACCACAAGGTGGAGTTGGGGACACAAGGATTTATTTTACTTTGCAGGGTTGCTAGAAGAAGAGATGGACATACAACTCTTTGCTCATTTCTCCGAGAGTTCGATATAAACCGTTAAGTAACCCTTATGGGGAAAATTGCTTCCTGGACTACACACTCTGCACTTGGAGTTCCAATGTTTCAAGAGTTTATGTTGGTTTTGTAAAGCTCCATCAAGACTAACTCATTATTATATATCTCTGTCATGTGGGTGGACAAATCCCGATGTTGATACATGCTACCCAACAAGTACTTCCTGAGAGACCAGAAAGACACCTTTATGATCACTCATTTATGAAGTGACGCTTGATGTCCCGAAAGTATTCTTCTGGTACTAGGGAGTAACATAATCTCATGGTCTAAGGATTGGGATATTTGACATTGGAAAGTTGAAGCAATTTAAACATAGTGATACAATTTAATTGCTTTGCTTAGTTAGGTATGTCCATCATGTCATTCTTATAATGACATGGCCCCGTTATTAATAGACAACACATGTCCATGGTTAGGTAACCTTAACTATTATTAATCAACGAGCTAGTCTAGTAGAGCCTTACCAGGGACACAGAGTTGTTTATGAAACCACACATGTATTATGTTTCTGGTTAATATAATTTTATCATGGAGTATAAATATATGTTTATCATGAACAATTAAATATGATAATAACAATATTAGTATTGCATGTAGGGAATATTTCCAACTGATGTTCCATAGAAATTTGTGATGTGCTACCTCGTTATGTGATACCTGATTGAAGTGCTACAATTTTTGCCCCCCCCCCCCACAAAAAAGTATTGAGGTGGCACCTAGTGTTGTCATACCTTCTCGAGGTGCTACTATTTCTCTGGAGAAATCGCGGTGCGGTAGCTCGTCTTCCCCTAGCTACTCCAAGGACTGCGATCCGCTCGCCCCCAACTTCTACTACACCAACTATCAAAACATCTCCCAATCAATCGACTCTAGTTGATGATGTGCTAACTCCAACTAAAACCAAACATGTTGTGATGACTCCACTGAAACTAAACCCATTCTGCTAACTCATGTTATGACTCCTATGTTCAATACTCTTCTAGATGCTGATGTGTAGTCTGCTTTTACAAATGTTGTTATGTTGTGCAAACTGATACTCCAAATGTTGCTATGGTAACCCCTTCTGCCACAGCTCACGTGCATGCTTGGGATTCGATTATTCCCCCATATCCTGGTCCAGGCTCTAAAGGTTCTTCGAAGAAGAGAAAGTATTCTAGTGAGCCACATTTCGTGTCCTTATCACATGTGATCATTGCACATTGCACTACTTAACTACTCCATTCTACTATATGCATTCATTACAAATGTGGATCTCTACTATTTTATTGGTCCAAGCACAAAAATAAGATAAAGTTATCAAGCCCTTGAGTTGGAAAAATTGTGAACTCACCATATGTATGTCTTCTATGTGTATTGCAGTTTAAATTATATGTGTGGTTATTGGAGTAAGTATGTTTTCTTACAGGAATGCATATTGATGATATATTACCTTTGTGTAGATTGTATCTAACCAAAGAGTGGGTTTGCGAACGATGAAAAGTGATAAGATAGTTGCATTTGGGAAACTTACTTCTGCCGACAAGAATGTCCTATGGGGTGATGGACAACCGGTAGGGGATTACTCTATCCTGGTTGAAACTGTTGTGGAGACGAATGTGCCATTTCCTAGGCTATTCGAAAAGACAAAAAATTGAGATAAGCTCAACGCATCACCATTTCTTGGACATCTGCAAATGTATGTGAATAAAACAATGTTCAAGAAATCGTTAATCTTAACTTATCGATCGGCCTTAAAATGAAGATTAATCGTTATCGGCCGATTAATCAATTTTATCGGTTAGCCATTTATCGGCTTATTTTTTTTTGTAAATCCTAATTTTGTACACTAAATTTTCTATAATATGCTATGCAAAAAATAATATTTAAACATTGCACATAAGTATTACTTTGATTCCTTGCATTTGAATCAATAATAATGGAAAATTTGTGCTAATGCACAATTCCACAAAATCATAGGACGAAAATATCAACTGCCATACCAAATGTCACTGAAATTTCACCGACGATCCGCCGAAATATCGGCCATGAGAATGAAAATCGGGCGAAATATCGGCTCTCATGCAGAAAGTTGGCCGAAATATCGGTGGCGCGATAAACAAGCCGATATGCCAAAATCTTATCAGTTACCACCCGATTCATGATAAATCGGCCAATAAATCGGTATCTCGGCCGATTTTTAGAACAGTGGAATAAAAAATCTCAGCTTTCAGATTTACCAAATGCATATCCTGCCTTATGTCATGTATTGACTTGTAGGTTATGAAGGCAGATGGAGCTTCTGAGTTGAACAATAAGACTACTTCAACTCTTGGATTAGATAAAAGTAAGTCCGACCCTCCAGATAGTATACTCCCTCCGTTCTGAAATAGTCTACATTCTAGCTTCAAAATTTGTTCTGAAATACTCTACATTCTAGTTTTTAGTCAACAACAACACTGAAAACGAGGTGGTTTTAATCTCTTTATTGGATGCTGTTATTTTCAATGTAGTTTGGATTGGTGGTTCAAATATCTAAGTAGTACTAATAAATGCACTACTAATTTGTCTCATTTTTTCTAGAATGTAGACTAAATCAGAACGGAGGGAGTACACAACAAATATACATGTTTCTTTCACTGCAGAAAGTGGTTTACACTTCATTTTATTCCTTGTTCAGTAGGAGTTTGCCCCCTGACAGAACAATTGAGCCAAGCAATCAATAGTCTTCATCGTATCTCTTGTTACTCTAGACAAAATGAGTTTCCTGTTGGTCAATGGATTGTGTGAGTCAAAATGTGCGATATCGCAGTTCTAACTTGCCACAGAAACTTATATGTGATGGAAGTATCAAACCTTATTAGGATTGGTTCCGCCTTTTCTTTTGGTGCTATGATGTATGAGTGGTACTACATGAATATGGGATATGTTCGAATTTCTGTTTTGACTTCTGTAGTTTATGTTATGATTTTTAGTGAATTCTACTCATTAAAAAAACCATAAATGTAAAAAAGCATGCTAAAAAATAGCACCATAAACTATCATAGGGGCACTAATTTTCTGCCATGCACGCAATTACGTAGGCTGGCCCACACACGCTTGCCACAAAAACTTTTATGTGTCGCGACAATGTAGCGAGGCGTTAACCATCTTTCGCACTAGAATTAGCTCGGCGTACCGGCATGCGCCACGCAAAAAAATCGCTATGTCTGCACTATCCTCGAAGCAGTTATCTCTAGCGGCTTTTATTTGATGCCTTTGCATGAGCCTAGTGATTTTGTGTGTTCCTCGATGTTTAAAACCGTCAGGGCCTACTGATGTCTACGTGTGCTTCTATTCTTGTAGACAGTGTTGGGCCTCCAAGAGCAGAGGTTTGTAGAACAGCAGCAAGTTTCCCTTAAGTGAATCACCCAAGGTTTATCGAACTCAGTGAGGTAGAGGTCAAAGATAGTCCTCTCAAGCAACCCTGCAATTAAGATACAAGAAGTCTCTTGTGTTCCCAACACACCTAATACACTTGTCAGATGTATAGGTGCACTAGTTCGGCGAAGAGATAGTGAAATACAAGTAATATGGATGATTATAAGTAACAATTGCAATCTGAAATAAAGATGGCAGCAAGCAAACATGTAACAGAACTTGTTGGAAACGGTGTTTCAATGCTTAGAAACAAGGCCTATGGATCATACTTTCACTAGTGGACACTCTCAACAATAATCACATAATAAATAAATAACTTCTCCTCACTTATGCTACTTTCAAACACTCTCTTGTTGGATAATAAACACCATTCATTGTGTAGGGCTACAAGAGCTCCCTCAAGCCGGAGTAAACAAGCTCCACAACATCCGGAGTTCATATTAAAGTAACCTCTAGAGTGCATAATAGACCGTTGCAATTTAGACCGAGTACTAACATAGCATACACACTGTCACCAATAGCTATGAAAGGGGGAATAGATCACATCAATACTATCATAGTAATAGTTAACTCTATAATCTACAAGAGATTACAATCATAACCTACGCCAAGTACTACATGATGCACACACCGTCACCTTTACATCATGGAGGAGGAATAGACTACTTTAATAACATCACTAGAGTAGCACATAGATTACTAGTGATGCAAAGCTCATCATATGGATCTCAATCATGTAAGGCAGCTCATGAGATCATTGTATTGCGGTACATGAGAGAGAGATTAACCACATAGCTACCGGTAAAGCCCTCGGCCTCGGGGGAGAACTACTCCATCCTCATCATGGGAGACAGCAACGTCGATGAAGATGGCGATGGTGTCGATGGAGATGACTCCAGGGGCAATGCCCCGTCCCGGCGGCATGCCGGAACAGAGACTCTGTCCCCTGAAACGGAGTTTCGCGATGGCGGCGGCGCCCCTAGAGTCTTTCTGGAGTTTCGTCAATTGTTGTCGGGTTTTTAGGTCGCGAGGGATTTTATAGGCGAAGAGGCGGCGCAAGGGGTGCAGGGGCCCACCCATAGGCGCGGCGCCCCCTCCTGGCCGCGCCGTGTGGTGTGGGGGCCCTGGGCCTCCTCTCCGGCTCCCCTTCGGTGTTCTGGTCCGTCTCGGTGAAATAAGATGTTTGGCTTTTGTTTCGTCGAATTCCGAGAATATTGCCCAAACAGCCTTTCGGAACCAAAAACAGCAGAAAACGAAACTGCACTGGACATCTTGTTAATAGGTTAGTTCCGGAAAATGCATAAAATCATTATAAAGTGTGAGCAAAACATGTAGGTATTGTCATAAAACTAGCATGGAACATCAGAAATTATAGATACGTTGGAGACGTATCACCTACATGCACTGTTGTAGTGGACCACTCCTTGGCATCATCTTCTCATTTAATATATGATATCTTCCTTTCGGTGCAAGCCCGTTGATGGCGTGTAATTCACACGTTCGTTGGGAACCCCAAGAGGAAGGTATGATGCGCACAGCAACAAGTTTTCCCTCAGAAAGAAACCAAGGTTTAATCGAACCAGGAGGAGCCAAGAAGCACGTTGAAGGTTGATGGTGGCGAAATGTGATGCGGCGCAACACCGGGATTCCGGCGCCAACGTGGAACCTGCACAACACAACCAAAGTACTTTGCCCCAACGAACAGTGAGGTTGTCAATCTCACCGGCTTGCTGTAACAAAGGATTAACCGTATTGTGTGGAAGATGATTGTTTGCAAGAAAACAGTAAAACAAGTATTGCAGTAGATTGTATGCGATGTAAAGAATAGGACCGGGGTCCACAGTTCACTAGAGGTGTCTCTCCCATAAGATAAAAGCATGTTGGGTGAACAAATTACAGTCGGGTAATTGACAAATAGAGAAGGGCATAACAATGCATATACATGATATGATAAATATAGTGAGATTTAATTGGGCATTACGACAAAGTACATAGACCGCCATCCAACTGCATCTATGCCTAAAAAGTCCACCTTCAGGTTATCATCCGAACCCCATTCAGTATTAAGTTGCAAAGCAGCAGACAATTGCATTAAGTATGGTGCGTAATGTAATCGACAACTACATCCTTAGACATAGAATCAATGTTTTATCCCTAGTGGCAACAGCACATCACAACCTTAGAACTTTCTGTCACTGTCCCAGGTGTCAATGAAGGCATGAACCCACTATCGAGCATAAATACTCCCTCTTGGAGTTAAGAGCAAAAACTTGGCCAGAGCCTCTACTAATAACGGAGAGCATGCAAGATCATAAACAACACATAAACAATAGATTGATAATCACCATAACATAGTATTCTCTATCCATCGGATCCCGACAAACACAACATATAGTATTACGGATAGATGATCTTGATCATGTTAGGCAGCTCACAAGATCCAACAATGAAGCACAATTAGGAGAAGACGACCATCTAGCTACTGCTATGGACCCATAGTCCGGGGTGAACTACTCACTCATCACTCCGGAGGCGACCATGGCGGTGTAGAGTCCTCTGGAGATGAATCCCCTCTCCGGCGGTGCCGGAGGCGATCTCCTGAATCCCCCAAGATGGGATTCGCGGCGGCGTCTCGGAAGGTTTTCCGTATCGTGGCTCTCTGCTGGGGGTTTCACGACGGAGGCTATTTGTAGGCGAAAGGCAGGTCAAGAGGCGGCACGAGGGCCAGATGACAGGCGGCGTGGCAGGGCTGGGCCGCCTTTGTTGTGCAGCCACCTCGTGGCCCCACTTCGACTCTCCTTCGGTCTTCTGGAAGCTTCGTGCAAAAATAGGACCCTGGGCGTTGATTTCGTCCAATTCGAGAATATTTCCTTACTAGGATTTCTGAAACCAAAAACAACAAGCGGCTCTTCGGCATCTTGTTAATAGGTTAGTTCCAGAAAATGCGTAAATACGACATATAATGTGCATAAAACATGTAGGTATCATCAATAAAGTAGCATGGAACATAAGAAATTATCGATACGTTGGAGACGTATCAGCATCCCAAGTTATTATGCTCGTCGAAGGTAAAACGATAACAAAGATAATTTCTGAAGTGACATGCCATCATAATCTTGATCATACTATTTGTAAACATATGTAATGAATGCAGCGATCAAAACAATGGTAATGACATGAGTAAACAAGTGAATCATAAAGCAAAGACTTTTCATGAATAGTACTTCAAGACAAGCATCAATAAGTCTTGCATAAGAGTTAACTCATATAGCAATAAATCAAAGTAAAGGTGTTGAAGCAACACAAAGGAAGATTAAGTTTCAGCGGTTGCTTTCAACTTATAACATGTATATCTCATGGATAGTGTCAACATAGAGTAATATAACAAGTGCAATATGCAAGTATGTAGGAATCGATGCACAGTTCACACAAGTGTTTGCTTCTTAAGGTGGAGGGAGATAGGTAAACTGACTCAACAATAAAAGTAAAAGAATGGTCCTTCAAAGAGGAAAGCATCGATTGTTGTATTTGTGCTAGAGCTTTTATTTTGAAAACATGAAACAATTTTGTCAACGGTAGTAATAAAGCATATGAGTTATGTAAATTACATCTTACAAGTTGCAAGCCTCATGCATAGTATAATAATAGTGCCCGCACCTTGTCCTACTTAGCTTGGACTACCGGATCTTCGCAATGCCATGTTTCAACCAAGTGTCACAAAGGGGTACTGATGTCTACGGGTGCTTCTATTCTTGTAGACAGTGTTGGGCCTCCAAGAGCAGAGGTTTGTAGAACAGCGCAAGTTTCCCTTAAGTGGATTACCCAAGGTTTATCGAACTCAGGAGGAAGAGGTCAAAGATATCCCTCTCATGCAACCCTGCAACCACAAAGCAAGAAGTCTCTTGTGTCCCCAACACACCTAATAGGTGCACTAGTTCGGCGAAGAGATAGTGAAATACAAGTGGTATGAATGAATATGAGCAGAGTACGGCGCCAGAAATATTGCTGCTGCTGCATTGATGGTAGTAATATTGTAGGAAGTAACAAGCAAAGTAGTAACGCAGAGTAGTAACGCAGTAAAACAAGTAAACAAGCAATAGCAGTATTTAGGAACAAGGCCTAGGGATTAGACTTTCACTAGTGGACACTCTCAACATTGATCACATGACAGAATAGATAAATGCATACTCTACACTTTTGTTGGATGATGAACACATTGCGTAGGATTACACGAACCCTCAATGCCGGAGTTAACAAGCTCCACAATTAATGTTCATATTTTAGTAACCTTATAGTGTAAGATAGATCAAAAGACTAAACCAAGTACTAGCATAGCATGCACACTGTCACCTTCATGCATATGTAGGAGGAATAGATCACATCAATATATCATAGCAATAGTTAACTTCGCAATCTACAAGAGATCATGATCATAGCCTACGCCAAGTACTCACATGGTGCACACACTGTCACCTTTACACACATGGAGGAGGAATAGAGTACTTTAATAACATCACTAGAGTAGCACATAGATGAATAGTGATACAAACTCATATGAATCTCAATCATGTAAGGCAGCTCATGAGATCATTGTATTGAAGTACATAGGAGAGAGATTAACCACATAGCTACCGGTACAGCCCCGAGCCTCGATGGAGAACTACTCCTCCTCATGGGAGCAGCAGCGGCGATGAAGATGGCGGTGGAGATGGCAGCGGTGTCGATGGAGAAGCCTTCCGGGGGCACTTCCCCGTCCGGCAGGGTGCCGGAACAGAGACTCCGTCCCCCAGATCTTGGCTTCGCGATGGCGGCGTCTGGAAGGTTTCGCGTACCGTGGCTTCCTCCGTCGGGGTTTTTAGGTCGGGACCTTTAAACAGCGAAAGGGGAGCCTCGGAGGGGCACTGTGGTGCCCTCACCACCAGTGTGGGCGGCCAGGCGGGCCCGCGCCCAGGTGTGGTGTGGGGCCCCCCTGGCCCATCTCTGGCGGCTCTCGGTGTTCTGGATGGTTCCGGGAAAAATAGGAACCTGGCGTTGATTTCGTCCGATTCGAGAATATTTCGTTACTAGGATTTCTGAAACCAAAAACCAGAAAACAGCAACGGCTCTTCGGCATCTTGTTAATAGGTTAGTTCCGAAAATGCGTAAATACGACATATAATGTGCATAAAACATGTAGGTATCATCAATAAAGTAGCATGGAACATAAGAAATTATCGATACGTTGGAGACGTATCAGCATCCCCAAGCTTCCTACTCGCCCTCGAGTAGGTAAACGATAACAAAGATAATTTCTTAAGTGACATGCTCTCATAATGTTGATCATACTATTTGTAAACATATGTAATGAATGCAGCAATCAAAACAATGGTAATGACATGAGTAAACAAGTGAATCATAAAGCAAAGACTTTTCATGAATAGTACTTCAAGACAAGCATCAATAAGTCTTGCATAAGAGTTAACTCATAAAGCAATAAATCAAAGTAAAGGTATTGAAGCAACACAAAGGAAGATTAAGTTTCAGCGGTTGCTTTCAACTTATAACATGTATATCTCATGGATATTGTCAACATAAAGTAATATAACAAGTGCAATATGCAAGTATGTAGGAATCAATGCACAGTTCACACAAGTGTTTGCTTCTTAAGGTGGAGGGAGATAGGTAAACTGACTCAACAATAAAAGTAAAAGAAAGGTCCTTCAAAGAGGAAAGCATCGATTGCTATATTTGTGCTAGAGCTTTTATTTTGAAAACATCAAGAGAGTATAAAAGTAAAGTTTTGAGAGGTGTTTGTTGTTGTCAACGAATGGTAGCGGGTACTCTAACCCCCTTGCCAGACAAACCTTCAAAGAGCGGCTCCCATTTTATTTTATTTTGGGTGGCACTCCTTCCAACCTTTCTTTCACAAACCATGGCTAACCGAATCCTCGGGTGCCTGCCAACAATCTCATACCATGAAGGAGTGCCTTTTATTTTAGTTTTATTATGATGACACTCCTCCCCACCTTTGCTTTCTCAAGCCATGGCTAACCGAATCCTTCGGGTGCCGTCCAACAATCACATACCATGGAGGAGTGTCTATTTTTGTTAATTAATTTGGGACTGGGAATCCCATTGCCAGCTCTTTTTGCAAAATTATTGGATAAGCGGATGAAGCCACTAGTCCATTGGTGAAAGTTGCCCAACAAGATTGAAAGATAAACACCACATACTTCCTCATGAGCTATAAAACATTGACACAAATCAGAGGTGATAAATTTTGAATTGTTTAAAGGTAGCACTCAAGCAATTTACTTTGGAATGGCGGAGAAATACCATGTAGTAGGTAGGTATGGTGGACACAAATGGCATGAATATTGGCTCAAGGATTTTGGATGCATGAGTATTCCCTCTCGATACAAGGTTTAGGCTAGCAAGGTTATTTGAAACAAACACAAGGATGAACCGGTGCAGCAAAACTCACATAAAAGACATATTGTAAACATTATAAGACTCTACACCGTCTTCCTTGTTGTTCAAAACTCAATACTAGATATTATCTAGACCTTAGAGAGACCAAATATGCAAACCAAATTTTAGCAAGCTCTATGTATTTCTTCATTAATAGGTGCAAAGTATATGATGCAAGAGCTTAAACATGAGCACAACAATTGCCAAGTATCACATTATCCAAGACATTTTACCAATTACTACATGTAGCATTTTTCAATTCCAACCATATAACAATTTAACGAAGAGGAAACTTCGCCATGAATATTATGAGCTAAGAACACATGTGTTCATACGAACCAGCGGAGCGTGTCTCTCTCCCACACAAGGATGAACTTATTCAGAGAACTAAGATAACAAAACAAAAATAAAAGCACACAGACGCTCCAAGTAAAATACATAGGATGTGACTGAATAAAAATATAGTTTCAGGGGAGGAACCTGATACTTTGTCGATGAAGAAGGGGATGCCTTGGGCATCCCCAAGCTTAGATGCTTGAGTCTTCTTAGAATATGCAGGGATGAACCACCGGGGCATCCCCAAGCTTAGAGCTTTCACTCCTCTTGATCATAGTATATCATACTCCTCTCTTGACCCTTGAAAACTTCCTTCACACCAAACTTCAAGCAAATTAGAGGGTTAGTGCACAATTAATAATTCACACATTTAGAGGTGGCACAATCATTCTTTACACTTCTGGACATTGCATAAAGCTACTGGACATTAATGGATCAAAGAAATGAATCCAACATAGCAAAAGAGGCAATGCGAAATAAAAGGCAGAATCTGTCAAAACAGAACAGTCCGTAAAGACGAATTTAAAGATGGCACCAGACTTGCTCAAATGGAAAACTCAAAACTAATGAAAGTTGCGTACATATCTGAGGATCATGCTCGTAAATTGGCAGATTTTTTCGAATTTTCTACAGAGAACTGTGCCCAGATTCGTGACAGACAGCAATGCTGTTTCTGCGCAGCGATCCCAAATATAACATCAACTTTAACATAGAAACTTTACTTGGCACAAAAACATGATAAGGAGAGGTTGCTACAGTAGTAAAAAACTTCCAAGACTCAAATATAAAACAAAGTACTGTAGTAAAAACACATGGGTTATCTCCCAAGAAGTTCTTTCTTTATAGCCATTAAGATGGGCTCAGTTTTTAATGATGCACTCGCAAGAAATAAGAGTTGAAGCAAAAGAGAGCATCAAGAAGCAAATTCAAAACACATTTAAGTCTAACATGCTTCCTATGCATAGGAATCTTGTAAATAAACAAGTTCATGAAGAGCAAAGTAACAAGCATAGGAAGATAAAACAAGTGTAGCTTCAAAAATTTCAGCACATAGAGAGGTGTTTTAGTAACATGAAAATTTCTACAACCATATTTTCCTCTCTCATAATAACTTTCAGTAGCAACATGAGCAAACTCAACAATATAACTATCACATAAAGCATTCTTATCATGAGTCTCATGCATAAAATAATTACTACTCCCAACATAAGCATAGTCATTCTTATTAATTGTAGTGGGAGCAAATTCAACAAAGTAGCTATCAAATATAGGAGGTATATTGTAATCATAATCAAATTTATCCTCCATAACAGGTGGTAACAAAAGACTACTATCATTATAATCATCATAAATAGGAGGCAAAGTATCATCAAAGTAAATTTTCTCCTCAATGCTTGGGGGACTAAAAATATCATGCTCATCAAAGCCAGCTTCCCCAAGCTTAGAATTTTCCATAGCATTAGCAACAATAGTGTTCAAAGCATTCATATTAATATGTTCCATGGGTTTTTTAATTTTCGCATCAAACCATCCATGTCTTAAATCAGGAAATAGAATAAAAAGGTCATTGTTGTCCATTATGCCTAACTAGTGTAAACAAGAAACCAAATGTCGCAATTGCAGAGTCTAAAGGAAATAGCTTTGAGCACACGCACAATGGCGCCAGAAAAGTACTGTTACCTGGAACCGGAGTATGAGTGCCTTTTACCTTTCCTCCCGGCAACGGCGCCAGAAAAGTGCTTGATGTCTACGGGTGCTTCTATTCTTGTAGACAGTGTTGGGCCTCCAAGAGCAGAGGTTTGTAGAACAGCAGCAAGTTTCCCTTAAGTGGATTACCCAAGGTTTATCGAACTCAGGGAGGAAGAGGTCAAAGATATCCCTCTCATGCAACCCGCAACCACAAAGCAAGAAGTCTCTTGTGTCCCCAACACACCTAATAGGTGCACTAGTTCGGCGAAGAGATAGTGAAATACAAGTGGTATGAATGAATATGAGCGAGTACGGCGCCAGAAAGTAGCTTCTGCGATTGATGGGTAATATTAGGAAGTAAACAAGTAGTAACGCAGCGTAGTAATGCAAAGAAACAAACAAGCAACGATAGTATTTAGGAACAAGGCCTAGGGATTAGACTTTCACTAGTGGACACTCTCAACATTGATCACATGACAGAATAGATAAATGCATACTCTACACTTTGTTGGATGATGAACACATTGCGTAGGATTACACGAACCCTCAATGCCGGAGTTAACAAGCTCCACAATTAATGTTCATATTTTAGTAACCTTTAGTGTAAGATAGATCAAAAGACTAAACCAAGTACTAGCATAGCATGCACACTGTCACCTTCATGCATATGTAGGAGGAATAGATCACATCAATATATCATAGCAATAGTTAACTTCGCAATCTACAAGAGATCATGATCATAGCCTACGCCAAGTACTCACATGGTGCACACACTGTCACCTTTACACACATGGAGGAGGAATAGAGTACTTCAATAACATCACTAGAGTAGCACATAGATGAATAGTGATACAAAACTCATATGAATCTCAATCATGTAAGGCAGCTCATGAGATCATTGTATTGAAGTACATAGGAGAGAGATTAACCACATAGCTACCGGTACAGCCCCGATCGATGGAGAACTACTCCCTCTTCATGGGAGCAGCAGCGGTGATGAGGATGGCGGTGGAGATGGCAGCGGTGTCGATGGAGAAGCCTTCGGGGCACTTCCCCGTCCGCAGGTGCCGGAACAGACTCCGTCCCCAGATCTTGGCTTCGCGATGGCGGCGGCTGAAGGTTTCGCTGCGTGGCTTCCTCCGTCGGGGTTTTTAGGTCAGACCTTTAAATAGGCGAAGTAGCCGGAGGGGCACCAGGGTGCCCTCACCACCAGGGTGCGGTCGCCCGGGGCCGCGCCTGTGTGTGGGGCCCCCTGGCCCATCTCTGGCGGCTCTCGGGTGTTCTGGATGGTTCCGGGAAAAATAGGAACCTCGGCGTTGATTTCGTCTCGATTCGAGAATATTTCGTTACTAGGATTTCTGAAACCAAAAACAAAAACAGCAACTGGCCTTCGGCATCTTGTTAATAGGTTAGTTCCAAAATGCGTAAATACGACATATAATGTGCATAAAACATGTAGGTATCATCAATAAAGTAGCATGGAACATAAGAAATTATCGATACGTTGGAGACGTATCAGGTACCTCCATGCCGCATGTACAAAGGTCTAAGGAGAAAGCTCGCATTTTGGATTTCTCGCTTTTGATTATTCTCAACTTAGACATCCATACCGGGACAACATGGACAACAGATAATGGACTCCTCTTAATGCATAAGCATGTAGCAACAATTATTATTCTCATATGAGATTGAGGATATATGTCCAAACTGAAACTTCAACCATGATTCATGGCTTTAGTTAGCGGCCCAATGTTCTTCTCTAACAATATGCATGCTCCAACCATTAAGGTGGTAGATCCTTCAGACAAGACGGACATGCATAGCAACTCACATGATATTCAACAAAGAATAGTTGATGGCGTTCCCCATGGTTATCGCACAACAAACAACTTAATAAGAGATAAAGTGCATAAGTACATATTCAATACTACGATAGTTTTTAAGGCTATTTTGTCCCATGAGCTATATATTGCAAAGGTAAATGATGGAATTTTAAAGGTAGCACTCAAGCAATTTACTTTGGAATGGCGGAGAAATACCATGTAGTAGGTACACTACAAGAAAAGTTCTGATAGACAACGTCCCAAAATCGTCAACTAAGGGGCATTTTTCGTCGCCTATGGGCCTAACCCGACGATATGGGTTCCGTTGTCGAAACTGCGTCAGGCAAAGTCCAACGACGATTTTTTCGGTCCGTCGCGCTTGAGCGCCCTTCCGCCACGGAAAATCGGACCGTTGCGGAAGTGTTTTCGGAGCCCGTTGACCGCCGACGTCATGCAACCGACACGTGGCGTACGTCGTTAACCGCCTAACGGCGTTAACCTGGCTGAAACTCCCGTGGTAGATGGTAGGCCACACGAGGCTCTGCCACGTCTTAAGCGGGCCGGGCCAGATGACATAGTTTGACCGGTCAACTATATAGCTGGGTGGTCCATTAGTTACGTGGCCGGCCAAACCTCTAAGGTTGATCAAGTCAAAACTTAAATGGGCGGCCCATTTAACATGTGGGTCCACTTACAAACAAGCCGGCCCAAGAAGCAAGTGGACCGGCCAAAAACACAGGGGTCCACTTTCCGTTAAAGGGCCGGCCCATTTAGTGTGGGGTCCACCGTATAAGTGGGCCGGCCCAACAAGCAGTGGGCCGGGCCAAACACGGTGTGGGTCCCACTTCGAAAGGGTCGGCCCATTTCGTTTGTAGTCCACAATACAAGTGGGCCTACCAACAAAATAGTGGGCGGCAAAACACAGGGGTCCCACTTTCTTATAAAGGGCCCATTTAGTATGTGGGGTCCACCATATAGCAAGGGGTGGCCCAAGAAGATAGCGGTCGCCAAAACACAGTGGGTCCCACTTTTAAAGGGCCGGCCCAATTAGTATGTGGGGTCCACCATATAGCGAGTGGGCCGGCCCAACAAGAGTGGGCTCGGCCAAAAACACAGTGGGTCCCACTTTCCTCTTAAAGGGCCGGCCCATTTAGTATGGGGGACCATATAGCAAGGGTTTACCACAACAAATGTCGGGCCAAAACACATGTGGGTCCCACTTTCTGTTAAAGGGCCGGCCCAATTAGTATGTGGGGTCCACCATATAGCAAGTGGGCCGGCCCAACAAGATAGGGCAGGTGGGTCCCACTTTCCTCTTAAAGGGCCGACCCATTTATTATGTGGGGTCCACCAAAAAGCAAATGGGCTGGCCCAATCCACTAGTGGTCGCCCAAGAGTTGGTGGGGTCCACCTTAAAGCAAGTGGCCCGCCCAATTAGTGTGTGGGGTCCACCGTAAATCAAATGGCTGGCCCAAGAAGTAAGTGGGCCAGCCCGTTTAGTTGCTTATATGCCGGCATAATATGCGCTTTAGGATTTTGCGGGCACATATGTGATTTCGTTTAATTGGGCCGTTTAAGGGATGGGAATTCGTGATTTAGATACTGAGAATATTTACGCAGATTTTTCTGTCGGATAGCCTCACTTACCACAAGCACCAAAGAAAAAATGCGCGAAAGAACTATAAAAACTAACTAAATATTACATCAGCTGCAAGGCATTGAAAAAATATTACAGAACCCAGAGAAATTGAATGGTAATTAAACCTAGCAATACAATGAAGCGATCCGGCAATCTTTTAAGTTGTCCATGCAGCACCTATATCTGAAACAAAGACATTACAAGTTAAGACAGCAACAATGGAAAGGCAATGACACTACAATATTGTTTGGCAAAGAATTTGGAACTCATCATTTCGTCGTTATAACAAGATCATTGTAATGTGCACAATAAGCAAACAAAGAGTGCATGCCGCATACCAACAACCAATATAACAGAGCATGTTAGAATGAAACAGCAGACTTACTACTGTCGAGTCCCATGCAAACCAACATGTTCAGGGAGTACAAAATTGGCATGAACAACATAGTAGCAGGCTATAAATTTTGTAACAACGACTGAGCAAGATGAAGTTATGATGGCTACATCTACAGAGCAGGGAATGTAAACCAAAAATAGAAGTTACGATGGCAAAAGCTAAAGAGGAGGGAATGTGAACCAACATGTGCCAAGTGCAATTACTTCATTTTGGCCGTGAACTAAATAATACTCCTGAACTTATAGTGAAGGGGATGCAAATCAAGATGTTTCGGGATATAAACTTGTAATGAGCAACACATGGAGGATAGTTAATGCTGGAGCTTAGGATGGACCAGATACAGAATATAGTGGGATCACCTGTGAACTTGTATAAGAGGGAATGCAAACCAATATGTTCAGCTTTCCATATGTGAGCGTCATGCCAAGTCAGAGAAACAAGTCAATAATGCAGCTTTTGAAGAACAAGATGGCACGCAAAATTATTATCTAGTAGTATGACAAGTTTATTTGTACTACAGGCTAGATAGCAGAGTGATAGCATGCCAAACTAAGTCCTTACTTTGTTAGCTTACAATGAACTAGATACAAAACAATGGCATCACCTGTAGTACAGGGAATGCAAGCCAACATGTTCATGGAGTAAAAAATTGGCACAAACAACATAGTAGCAGGCCATAATTTTTGTAACAACGACTGAGCAAGATAAAGTTATGATGGCTAGATCTACAGAGCAGGGAATGTAAACCAAATATAGAAGTTATGATGCCAAAAGCTATAGAGCAGGGAATGCGAACCAACATGTGCAATTACTTAAAATTGGCCATGAACTAAATAATAGCAGGATGTTACTATAATACCTACAGTATAATTTTTGTAACAACGACTGAGCAAGATAGAAGTTATGATGGCTACATCTACAGAGCAGGGAATGCAAACCAAAATGTTCAATCGCTTAAAGTTAGCAATGAAGTAGAAAATAGCAACGTGTTACGGTCATAGCTAGGAATGAACTAAAAGAGCTTCAGACAAACAAGCATCTGAACCCAGAACATGGCGCTAAAACAAGGGACTTACATTAGGAGAAGCACTCTGTGGGAGTCACAGCAGATCTTCCTGGGGTTGATAGATCCGGTGATGAAGTACGCTACATGTGCTACTTGGGGTTGGAGAGACGGCCATTACACTTCATGGTTACTCATCTCGTCTGCAAAAACGTAACGGCGCGTCGTTAGCACAAACAGGTTCCCCCAAGATTAAACAAGAACTTGCAGGCAAGCAATAGAAAAGCGACAGTAGAAGAGTTTAGATCATACACGGCGCCGGTGAAGCAGATCCGGTTCATGCACAGCGGTGTCGGTGAGCAAGATCCGATGCGGTGGACGACGGATCCGGCGAAGCGGCTCCGGTGGGGTGGACGATGCCGCAGCTGAAGCGACTGCGGTAGACTGCTGGATGAGCATATGGTTTCGAGGTTCGGCGGGGATGATCCGGTCCGGTTGATGACGGCGTCGATGAAGCGGCTCCGGCAGGCAGCCGGATGACGAGGATCGCGAGGCCTCGGGTAGGCCAGGGAAGTCCGGCGGGGATGTTCCGGTGCGGTGGTCGTGGAGGTGGGAGAGAGAGGGACTTGGGAAGTTCCGGTGGGTGGTCTCAGAGGAGAGAGTGAGGGAAATGAATTTTTTTTCGGGGAGTTTCCGGAGCTAGGGAGGTGGTGATCGAAAAAAATGACGGGTAGACCCCCCACCAACCGACTTATACATGGACATTGTTGTCATCTTTACGAGGGTAGAATGGGAAGTTAGAGGCGTGTGAAATATTTGTATTTTTCGAGCGGGAAGTTTTGCCGCTGGAATGAGATTTCGAATTTGGCTATAGTCCAAGTAATAATACAAAAATATGAGACCGTACTAGTACGGCCAAATGTCACATCAATTCATCATCACGTTGAAAATCGGTTACGACGATCATAATTATTGGCCGTTGGCACAACAGTTCTCCAACGCTTGATCCAACGGTCAAAGCTCCTTTTTTTTTAAGAGAACGGTCAAAATTCATTGGATTCGCTCGGGAACAGCGCGCGCCAAAACGAGTCAGACGAAGATGTTTCTAGAGTTCTCACGGACGCGTCTTGGCGATACATTGAATGCAAATCTTGCAAGGTCAAAAAAAATGCAAATCTTGCAGGATCGTATGTGGCTGCTATGAGCTGAAGTACTCCATGAAACCGTGAACATACATGTAGATGGGAATCCCATGTAGACGATCTGAAGAACGACCCGCTGCATCTTTCACAAATCCATCTACATGACATGATAAACTTTAATTAAGAAGCAGCCACGTAACAATTATTGCCCAAAATCTAACGGGTTCGACAATAAGCTGGTAATTCTCTATTATATATAAACACCAAAAAAATATAGCAAGTAAGAAAGGAGTGTCAATGCCACCAGGACTTACAAAAAAAGGGAATTAGCACTTTGTAATCTCTTTGTTTTTACACATACCTTCTGCTCAGGAATCCAGGGCCTAGGGTCACATCAAGTCATAATCAGAAACCAAAGTCGGTTCCCATGTTCTCCAATTCAAAACGCGTACAAAATATTTCAGTGTGTGAAATAATGTTGAGATTTTGAATTAGAGGGTTGTTAAGCTATTGATTATATGGAGTCGAAATTTGGTAGCATACATAAGTATCTCTGTTCACAACTCACCTGTACAGAAGCAGGAACAGCTGTTGTGTTGCAGCACAACACAAAGGAGAAGCCACTGTTCCGTTCATTGCACTCAATACAGCGATGAATGAACCAGACCAGTTGACAAGCTTCTAGACCAGTATGTAGAAAGATGGAAATCAATGGATCACAGAAAATCATCAGTGTCAAGCTTTAATGCACTAGCCAACGCGACCAAAAGTCCGAACTGATGGAAAGGGCTAGGCAATCCACTTTATACATCGCAACAAAAAGTCCAAACTGACAGAAAAGGCTAGACCGGGAGAAGAGAAGAGAAGGTTTGTGAAAGCGATGACTCGAACTTGAGACTATGGGCTCTGATACCACGTCAAGCTTCATCCACGAGCCAACGGAACCACAAGTCAGAACTGATGGAAAGGGCTAGGCAATCCACTTATAATATTAACAATCAGCAGGGTTCCGGTTCAAAAAAATCCACATCACAACAAGGAAACGACCACCAAGATCATAGCAATTGCAGATAAATGCACCTACGAAATATGCTCAGACTAAGGAACCATTTTACAAGACAAAGGTAATGACCTGTCACTGTCCCCGTTCATCTCCAATTATCTAGCAGATACTCTTCTTACTACTTACTAGCATTCCTAACCTGCTCCAGTAGGGCCTCCTTCTGTGCTGCTATCGTTCTAAAATTGTCGACTTCTAGTCTTAGCGCAGCTGATGCAGCTCGTTCTACTTGGAGTTGCTCCTTTAGAACTTGAGCATGCAAATACTTTGACTTGGACATGGACTTGCACTTCAGCAGTCCAGCATTCCGTAAGAAAGTGTTTTTGGCAATGCCTTTCTTTTTTATTGCCATAGAAAATGCCTTCACACATTCTTCATCGGTTTTTTCCAGACCGTTTTTACCGGTTTTTGCCATCTCTAATTTCATATCTTCCTGCAAAAAATTCAGTTCGTACACATGTGTAAACATGATAGTTACTACAGAGAAACTTGCTGATAGTAGATTTATCATGTGTATGACCTACTTTTATTCCTACAGTTTGGCATGTCTGATTCACATCACATGAATTTTAATAAACATATATAATATCATATTGACATGTACTTTACTACTCCTATAAGTTGGGATGTGAGTCGTCACAAAATTTCAATCTTTGAGAAGACTTACAAGAACACTCTGTGCGACTTCTCCAATCACTTCAAGTTTGTTCTTCTGGCATGCTTCAAAAATCTCTGGCAGAGTCATCTCTTTGTTTGGTTCCCTTTTACTTGCATTATGTAACATCTGCATTTTAGTACTACCATTTATAAATCGAATAACGTGGTTGAAATGGAGGATCATAATATAAGCTGCACACTGGTGTATATACTCTGCATGATCTTTTACTAAAATATTTCTAAATAGCAGTATAAAACAACATGTCCTTACTTTTTGCCGAATGTGCACTATAAGGTTACGAGATCCCGTACGGCTAGGTAAAAGTAGTTTACCGCGGTTTTCCTGATTCTGTTTAGCCAAATTCTGCAAAAAGGAGACTAGTGAGACACTGCTATAAATAAGAATCCAAGATGTGATCTGGTCTCAGTCTTACAAATCATACCATATTCTTTGGATCAGACCAGTGCTTCACAAGATCTCCCCACTGTTTGTCAGTCATTTGCTTAAAAGGAGATATAGTTGGAACACTCCCAGTAATCTTTCCAGTGAAGTATTTCTTCTTTAGCCTGCTGCGATACTGGCGCAGACAGTCTGAGAATAGACTGTTGAGAACATGCTTTACTTCCTCTTGGTCCTCATCGAACTCGAACCTTAACTGTTCACAACAATATAAACCGTTGGTGTGATATACATAGATCCAACAACAAGCTAGAAGGAACGGGACGTGCCAATGTGGTATACTAGTATGAGTAACATTACCAAGAGAAAGATGACTTACGTGTAACCTGTGCACTAATTTTTCAAAATGCGCAGAGGTGTCTACGTGCTCTTTCCATGTTGGGAAGATAGGAATTTCATTCCTGACGAAAATTCCTACATCCGATGCTAATTTACAAGATTCTTCTGGGTCCAGTGGCCTTCTGCCACCTACGATAGATGAAAGGCGAAATCTTGATTCCATCCCAGCAAGCTTAGCTACGAACATTTTCCCTACTGTTGGGCCCCTCGTTTTTCTTGATCGTGGTGCAACTACAAAGTTAAGCATTACATCAAGCTATCAAGGTAGGTATAACGGAGAATGAAACTATAAGCATTATATATATATCTCTATAAAGTATAACTTTATAACGGAGAATGAAACTATAAGCATTGGAAAATGTACCTTCTTCGGTGTGGGGCTCATCCTCAGGGGAGTTGTCTATGGCAGGACTAATATGGGTCAGTGGGAGATCATCAACAGTTTGTTGATGTTGTGCTAGCAGTGTTTGGCCAGTTGTGGTTGTGTCAGCTGGGACTGGTACAGTGTGTCCTTGGGCAGTATTTCCTACCACAGCTACTGCTGATCCCAATTGTGGCTGAGAAGTTGCCGTGGAAACTTGTTCTGCTGCCAATTGTTGTTGAGAAGTTGCTGTGGAAACTGGTTCTGCTGCCAATTGTGGCTGAGAAGTTGCTGTGGAAACTGGTTCTGCTGCCGATTGTCGCTGGTTGACTGGATTGGTAACAGGTGGCTGATTCAACCGCTTGGGGTGTTCACCACGTTTTTTTATTTCAGTACTCTTAGAATTTTCGTTATTTTCTTCAACTGGTGCCATGAATCGCTGAGACTGTCTAGTAGCAGAAGCAGGTTTCTTTTTTGGTTGCAGCTGTTCTATCACCGATTCAGGTGCCTGTTGAATGGTCTTCCTCTCATTGGTGGTTCCTGCGAAATTCTTACTTGAAGCTGCAGATTCCTAGCACACATAAACGATATTTCAGTCTACATAAGTCCCATATATGATGATATGCAAATGGAATAGAATGAAGAACAGTAAAGGATGACGTGCATGCTGAAACATATATATGATGCATTAAGGAGACCTAGAGGTGGCATGTGAACATGTTTGGTGGGATTCAGGATACAAGTATACAACACATGGAAGTTGCAAAACAGATATCTCAAAGTAAAAAAACACAGAAATCACCTGGTGGGGTTGAGGAGAATGGTCAGGCAAGGCATCTTCCTGAGTCAGCTCTCCAAGAGGCTCAGCATGATCAAATTGTGAATCATAACATTGTTCTTTATCTTTGGGAAGGGGAAAGGGTTCTTCTCCGATTTTGTTCAGGTTTGCACTAGAGGCAATAGCGTTACACATGTTTGTGCCCACACGGCTTGCATATCTTATACATATATTCCGTATCCGTTTCTCTTTTAATTCATTCTTCTGTATTGCAATAATATCTAGCATGCATTACAAAAAAAATGCTAATGAGATGGCGGTGCAAGTAAGCAAAAAAATACTTTTCGAAATCACATGCATAACGAATGCGGCCATATCAACCTTCTTGGAAGTCGGCGCGTGTACGCTTTGGTTTCCTGCCGTCGACCATGGAAGCGCCCATCTCTCCAGTCCGGTGGACGGAAGGAGTCGGGGATTAAGATACGAGAACCCGGCGATGGTGACTGTCGCTGACAAGGCGGCGGTGGAAGTCGGCTACGGAGGAGCTCGTATGGTACAGTGGTCGTCGGTGGGGGTGGGGGAGGTGGAAGCTACTCCGGCTTGCTAAAAAGCAAGGGAGACGGCGGAACGTCGTCGGTCACTACGGTGGCCGATGAGAAGGCAGTAGTGCTGGTGTGGGAGTGGGACAGTGGGCCGGCGCCGGCGTGTGAGATGATCCGGTGGGTCATGCAGGGTGGAAGCGTGAGAGAGAGATGCGGGGTTCGGCGCCGCCGGTGATAGGTCTGAATTGAGCGGTCCGGGGGGATAAGATCGACACTGTACTTATTTCACATCGCTTTGAATTTTGGAAGGTGGGGATTTCGGCGGGAATTTTGGGGCAGAGTTGAAATTATTACTGGTTGCTGGAAAACTGTGGAACCCTAGCCTACGAAATCCCAAGTCTGAAGCTGAGGGCCCTTTTGCTGTGGCTTTTTGGCTTTTGGATTTTGGAAGCCAAAAGAATATAATATTTGTTTTTGGCTTCCAAAATCCAAAAGCCAAAAAGGCAAAAAAAAGGCACAACAAAAGGGCCCTGAGTATGTTCGGGTTCAAGGGGATATGCTTGTTGGTTCTTGGGTGCATATGATCTCTTTATTTCGAAATTCATCTTCTATACATTTTGAAATGTCAAAAAAGAATAAAACGAAAAATGCATGTGTACTTCTTCGCTTGCTTTATACACATAAAATATTTCAATGGAAAAATCGAATAGTAATTTGGGCTATGTAAAAAAGAGTTACTCCGTAAAAAAATTGTGCTAACCATAAGGCTTTTTATGAGACATGTTTTCTCTCTTTTTTTACATCGACCATGAAAAAAACTTGTTTTTTTTACATCAACCATGAAAAATACTTTTTTTACATCGACCATGAAAAATACTAGGAATTTGCTAAGAGCATCCACAACGTGTAGCCAAAAGTGGTTCCATATTTGATTTTTGGCTTTTTGAACTAGTTCCATACATTGTAGAGGTAGTTCCAAAACCAGAAAAACAGGGAACCGGAGCAAATAGGTGCTCCGATGCCAAATTTCACTTTTGGCATTTGGAACTAGTTCCCTACATTGTGAGAGTAGTTCCATATTGGCTTTATGAGTTGTTTTAGCTTGATGGCGGGACCCACGTTATAAATATTTGGAACCACTACATTGTGGAGCTATTGCTATATTTCACACCAAAGCCAAATTCACCATCGTATCAGATTTGGCAATAGCAACATTGTGGATAGCCTAAAGTTATATTTTCCATCTTGTACACAATTAAAAATATCTTTAAAACAAACAAATCTCTAATGTCTAGGTGTACCATCTCTACTAGTACTAGTATATATACACGTGCCTTGCACGTGAGGGCTCTTTTTTTTAGTGAAACAACTTCGACGCAATAAGAATTCGATCTTTTTTTAACAAAGGAGGGGGGCCCAAGGGCTTGGATACCATTAAGTGCAACAGAGGGGTACATATTACAGATTGCAGTCAATAGTCACTTGGGTTGAAAGCCAATGCAAGCCCGCCTACATGATAGCAGGATTTTGTGAAGCTTTTTAACTTAATTGGTCAAACATGCGAAGCATGTGCCATTTACTTGTACAACTTTATCGGAAAAAAATACTTGTACAAGCTAGTTCCCCTAAGTACTACCAGCACATAAGTAAACAAAAGAACCAGGGACATCATCAACTGAAAACAACAATCTATTCATATAGCGGCTCTTGCATCACCCTTTGAAAATCATCTACCTGCAAAGATGAGTGCAGAGTTTCTGCTCGTGCTTTCACCTGTTCCAAGATCGTCCAGTTGATCTCATGGACATCTGCATCAGCCAAAGCGGTAACCAAGTTGCCAGCCACTAGCTTCTGCAGATCAGCAACAGCATGTAGGCCATCTTGAATTGTAGAATTCCATCCTCGGTTCATTTCTTTGTTCCGCCAAGTGGCCACATCCAAGTCCTTTTGAAGACGCCTAATCTTAGCTTCCCCAGTGCCACATCCTTCTGTTTTGTTCCTACAAACGTTTGCATCACTGGAACTCTGGACATCTGTGCTACAATGCTGCTTGGCAGGGACATGAGCAGTCACTTGCTTCTGCGATTTGCCATGCATAAAATCAATCAGCAGATTAAAAGGAAATATGTTGGTTGATTCATGTCACCACTTTCAGCAACCCATGAGTTTCTAAACCTTAAATGGAGTCTAAAACATTGCAATAAAAGGGTGGGTGCATCATTTGGATGCAGAGGCCGGGGCGACCCTATTTTCAAGAAAAAATTAGGAAATCTGAAATCTATATCTATATCTCTACCATCTATACCACTCCACTCCTGTTGACAGTTTGATCTCTTTCAGTACATTAGATTATGTCATGTTTAAAACACTATTATAAAATTACCTCCTTAATGTTGAGCTCAGGAGGATCCAGATGTGCTGATCCTAGGCGGCCACTCAAATGATTGCTTGCTAGAACAATAGGACCAAATCCCGCCTCCTTTCTACCAATGTCTGCATCACTGGCGCGCTCACTGTCTTTGTTAGGAACATGAGCAGTGGCTAGCTGCTGCAAATCAAAGTTCATCAAATCAATCAGCAAACAAGACATATGAAATTTGAGCAGTGCGGCTAAATACCTTCTTCAGCAGCTGCCCCACGGAATCGTCCTTTTGGCGGCACATCACACGTTTGAAAAATCTCGGCAACGACTTGGGGTGCGGTGATTTTGTCCCATTCCACAGTATGCCGAGCTTGGCTGCAATTATCATATTCTGCAAGATATTTTGCCTCCGAGATTCTTCGTAGGCATTCTCGAGGGGAATATCTAGCAGGCATTACAAAAAAAACAGATGCTAATAACAAGCAGTGGAAGCAAGCAATAAACTAGTCTCGGAAATCAAATACGGAGTACATAACAAAAGCTGCCGGACAAAGTGTTCAACCTTGGTCGACTGGGGAGGTGGCGCGTTGGCCGTTCGGTTTGGTTCGGTGGATCATGGTGGCGCTTTGTGTACCGATCTCGCCGGCCGGTAAGATGAACCAGTGAGTCGGGGAAGCAGATCCGACGAAGCGGACGGAGTGTGGTTGACGGCGTCGCTGAGCTGGCTCCGGTGCGGTGGATGTCGGCTACGGATGGAGGACTGAGAGGGAGCGAGACGGACTAGGTGCGAGGTAGGGAGAGAGGCCCTTGCTTGTCCGTGGGTGGGGCTGGATATAGGGGAAATGAAAGCGAGGTAGGAAGATAGCATCCTGCTAATTTATGGTGCTGAACTAGAAAATCCCGCCAATATATGGTGCTGAATTGCGGGCGGCTCATAGCTTGTGCACAAATAAAATGGGAAAATCCAAAAAATGTAGTTCAACAAAAAAAACTCTAGTAGGCAAAGTCGCTAGCTCGCCATGAGAAGATGCACTCCGCCAACAAAATGTCATGACAAGCTAGTTTGCTATGGATCTTGCATTAACCCTGCTCGATAAAATGGTGGGCAAAAAAAGACAAGCTAAATCAAAAATAATGGTGGTAGAAAGATGTAACTCTCAAATGTAAACTCTACTAAACAGGGCCAGCTCAAAAATATGCCTCATATTATTAGTACTTCCTCCGGTCCATATTAACTGCCACTAACATACATCGAGAAACAAAAAAGAGAAATCTGTCATGAATAGTTCCCGAATTCAAATCTGAGTTTCTCTGTAGACTATTCCCATCTGAGTTTCTCTTTTTTGTTTCTCGATGTATGTTTCGAATTTTGATCTGAAATTTTTAGGGGTTATCTTAATATGAGCTGTGAACGTGCATGATTTGTTTCAGATTTTTTTCGCAATGTTTAAATTTGGATTTAGGCCGCATGTCACCTCGCTACCGCTCGAGAAATGGAGCCCCTCTCCGCTGGGCTCCATAAAAGCTTCACTGTTCGTGTCAGACTGTTGAAGACACTGGCAAGTGCATGTCAGGGGGACAGAGAATAAATTTCGTCCACGCGTCGGCGCGTGCTGTCTACCCCAAACCCTAAACTCTGTCTTTATGAAGTCAAGCATGCATGAAGAGAAGTGGTTTTTGGTTTCAAACATGGAAATTTCAAAAACCCTCTCAAGAGCTACATTTTGGAGTGACTAATTTTTCATATTCATGATTTAAACTTGTTTAAATGGGCATAAAAATAGGCATAAAATTCAAAATAAATCAAAATAAATGAAAAACCAAGGCACATAGTCTTCCTATGTCATATAGTAAGCATTCAATTAAGTTGATAAACAAGGTCTAGACATATTCGAACCAGAAAAATCATGTATCTACCCCCTAACCCTAAACTCTGTCTTATGAAGTCAAGCATGAAGAGATGTGGTTTTTGGTTTCAAACATGGAAATTTCAAAAACCCTCCCAAGAGCTTCATTTTGGAGTGACTAAGAAGCATACATGCTTACTTTTTTATATTCATGTTTTAAACTTGTTCAAATCTTGGTCAAACCTAGGATTTGACCAAGATTAAAATGGGCATAAGAATTCAAAAAAAAACAAAGCACATAGTCTTGTATGTCATATAGTAAGCATTCAAGTTGATAAACAAGGTCTAGACATATTCAAACCAGAAAAATCATGGAAATTTCAAAAACCTCCCACGAGCTTCATTTTGGAGTGACTAAGAAGGATCGATGCAGGTTACGTTTCATATTATTCATGTTTTAAACTTGTTTAAATCTTGGTCCAACCTAGGATTTGACCAAGATTCAACAAATGGGGATAAAAAAATGAAAACCCAATGCACATAGTCTTCTTATGTCATATAATAAGCATACAATTAAGTTGATAAACAAGGTCTAGACATATTCAAACCAAAAAAAACATGTATGTGGCTACCCCTAACCCTAAACTCTGTCTTATGAAGTCAAGCATGAAGAGATGTGGTTTTTGGTTTCAAACATGGAAATTTCAAAAACCCCTTCCAAGAGCTTCATTTTGGAGTGACTAAGAAGCATACATGCTTACCTTTTCATATATATTCATGTTTTAAACTTGTTCAAATCTTGGTCAAACCTAGGATTTGACAAAGATTCAAATGGGCATAAAAATTCAAATAAAATGAATACCAAGGTCTTCTTATGTCATATAGTATGTGCGCATTCACTTAAGTTGATAAACAAGGTCTAGACATATTAAACCTAAAAAATCATGCATGTATCTACCCCTAACCCTAAACTCTGTCTTATAAAGTCAAGCATGCATGGTGAAGATAAGTGGTTTTTGGTTTCAAACATGGAAATTTCAAAAACCCTCCTAATTAAGAGCTTCATTTTGGAGTGACTAAGAAGGATACATGCTTACTTTTACATATTCATGTTTTAAACTTGTTTAAGTCGTGGTCAAACCTAGGATTTGACCAAGATTTAAATGGGCATAAAAATTCAAAAACAAAATCAAAAACCAAAGCAAGTCTTTGCATGTCATATAGTAAGCATTCAAGTTGATAAACAAGGTCTAGACATATTCAAACCAGAAAATCATGTATATATCTACCCCTAACCCTAAACTCTATCTTTATGAAGTCAAGCATGCATGAAGAGAAGTGGTTTTAGGTTTCAAACATGGAAATTTCAAAAACCATCCCAAGAGCTACATTTTGGAGTGACTAAGAAGGATATATAGATGCTTAATTTTGCATATTCATGATTTAAACTTGTTCAAATCTTGGTCAAACCTATGATTTGACCAAGATTCAAATGGGCATTAAAAATAGAAAAATGAAAAACCAAAGCACATAATCTTCTTATGTCATATAGTAAGCATTAAAGTTGACAAACACAAGGTCTAGACATATTCAAACCATACAAATCATGTATCTACCCCTAACCCTAAACTTTGTCTTATGAAGTCAAGCATGAAGAGATGTGGTTTTGGGTTTCAAACATGGAAATTTCAAATACCCTTCCAAGAGCTTCATTTTGGAGTGACTAAGAAGCATACATGCTTACCTTTTCATATTCATGTTTTAAACTTGTTCAAATCTTGGTCAAACCTAGGATTTGACCAAGATTCAAATGGGCATAAAAATTCAAAAAAAATGAATACCAAGATCTTCTTATGTCATATAGTATGCGCGCAATCAATTAAGTTGATAAACAAGGTATAGACATATTAAACCTGAAAATCATGTATCTACCCCTAACCCTAAACTCTGTCTTATAAAGTCAAGCATGCATGGTGAAGATAAGTGGTTTTTGGTTTCAAACATGGAAATTTCAAAAACCCTCCTAATTAAGAGCTTCATTTTGGAGTGACTAAGAAGGATACATGCTTACTTTTCATATTCATGTTTTAAACTTGTTTAAATCTTGGTCAAACCTAGGAAAATCATAAATATATCTACCCCTAACCCTAAACTCTGTCTTATGAAGTCAATCATGAAGAGAAGTGGTTTTGGGTTTCCTACATGGAAATTTCAAAAACCTCCCAAAAACTTCATTTTAGAGTGACTAAGAACGATACATGCTTCCCTTTTCATTTTCATGTTTTAAACTTGTTTACATTATCTTGGTCAAATCTAGGATTTGACAAGATTCAAATGGGCATCAAAATAAAAAAATCAGAAAAATGAAAAACCAAAGCACATAGTTTTCTTATGTCATATAGTAAGCATTCAAGTTGATAAACAAGGTTTATACATATTCAAACCAGACAAATCATGTATCTACCCCCTATCGACCCTAAACTCGGTCTTATGAAGTCTAGCATGAGGAGAAGTCGTTTTGGGTTTCAAACGTTTAAGCCAAAAGCCCCATTTCAAATATTTCAAACTTATTCAAATTTGGTTCAAATTTGAAAGACACACAAGTTATAGCACACATAGTGCATACATTCTCACACATACTGCACTAGATGCTAACCCGGCCTATAGTTTGAGGCCATTGGATGAGGTCGAAAAAAATCTTGGATTAGAAATGGGGTTGTTCGAACCCCGTAGTTGGATTTTTTGAACCTTGATCTGTAGTACTGGGCAAAACCCTAGTTTAACCTATTTAATTATAGATTCGTAGGTCGATTTTTCTACCTTTTTATTATTACTATGCAACACATGTGTGTTTGCCCGTCGAGTGAAACTCGGAGGAAGAGGGATCACTCGGAAGGAGAGAAGAAGGGAGAGAATTATGGTGTCTTTTTTCGGGTGATGATGTTGACTTTTGTGCAGGGTTTGTCAGTGAGCAGGAGGTGCGAGCAGCGAGCGAGCGAGCGAGTCGAGCGAGGCCGAGAATGAGAGAGATTTTTTTTTTTTTAGAGGGACGACCGAAGGATCCGTAGGACCCACAGACTTCCAATACGCATCCTGATGCGTCTTTCTCTTGACAAAGAAAATGGCTGGGAGTTTGCGTACCTATTGCACGTGACTTGTGCTCACTGAAGTGTGGGACCTCACGCATGGGCACCACACGTAAGTGACAGACCTGTTGGTGTAAAAACTCGGTTGATTATTATAGTGCATTAGAACAAAGTTTCCTATGGATTCAAGGGTAGGAAATCCAAGTTAACTCATTTACATGACATTATTTTTTCCATGAAGCAAAGTTAACGCACCTATCAATTGGTACATTTTGGAGTGACTAAGAAGGATCCAGGCTTACTTATTCGTTTTCACGTGTAAAACTTGTCTAAATCTTGGTCAAACAAAATTGGCAGAAAATTCAAAAAAAAAACAGAAAAATGAAAAACCAAAGCACATAGTCTTCTTATGTCATGTAGTAAGCATTAAAGTTGATAAACAAGGTCTAGACATATTCAAACCATACTAATCATGTATCTACCCGCTAACCCCTAAACTATGTCTTAAGAAGTCAAGAATGAAGAGAAGTGGTTTTGGGTTTCAAACATGGACATTTCAAAAACCTCCCAAAACTTCATTTTAGGGTGAGTAAGAAGGATACAGGCTTCCCTTTTCATTTTCATGTTCTATACTTGTTTAAATCTTGGTCAAACCTAGGATTTGACCAAGATTCAAATGGGCACAAAAAATAAAAAAAAGCACATAGTGTTCTTATGTCATATCATAAGCATTCAAGTTGATAAACAAGGTCTAGATATATCCAAATTAACCAGACAAATCATGTATCTACCCCTAACCCTAAACTTGTCTTATGAAGTCAAGCATGAAGAGAAGTGGTTTTGGGTTTCAAACATGGAAATTTCAAAAACTCCCAAAATTCAGCTTCATTTTAGAGCGACTAAGAAGGATCGATGCTTTTACCTTTTCATTTCCATGTTTTAAACTTATTTAAATCTTGGTCAAACCTAGGATTTGACCAAGATTCAAATGGGCATAAAAATTCAGACAAAAAATCTAAAGAATGAAAAACCAAAGCACATAGCCTTCTTAATTATGTCATATAGTAAACACTCAAGTTGATAAATAAGGTCTAGACATATTCAAACCAGAAAAATCATGTGTATATCTACCCCTAACCCTAAACTCTGTATTATGAAGTCAATCTCTAGGATTTGACCAAGATTCAAATGGGCATAAAATAAAAAAACATAAAAATGAAAAACCAAAGCGCACATAGTCTTCTTATATGTCATATAGTAAGCATTAAAGTTGATAAACAAGGTCTGGACATATTCAAACTAGCTAGACAAATCATGTATCTACCCCCTAACCCCTAAACTCTGTCTTATGACGAAGTCAAGCATGAAGATAAGTGGTTTTGGGTTTCAAACATGGAAATTTCAAAAACCTCCCAAAAACTTCATTTTAGGGTGACTAAGAAGGATACAGGCTTCCATTTTCATTTCCATGTTCTATACTTGTTTAAATCTTGGTCAAACCTAGGATTTGACCAAGATTCAAATGTGCATCAAAATTCCAAAAAAATCAGAAAAATGAAAAACCAAAGCACATAGTTTTCTTATGTCACATACATATATATAGTAAGCATTCAAAAGTTGATAAACAAGGTCTAGACATATTCAAACCAGACAAATCATGTACCCCTAACCCTAAACTTTGTCTTAATTATATATGAAGTCAAGCATGAAGCAGAGAAGTGTTTTTGGGTTTCAAACATGGAAATTTCAAAAACCTCCCAAAAAGCTTCATTTTAATTAGACTGGCTGGTTAATTAAGAAGGATCCATGATTAATTACCTTTTCATTGTCATGTTTTAAACTTGTTTAAATCTTGGTCGAACCTAGGATTTGACCAAGATTCAAATGGGCATAAAAATTCAGAAAAAAATCGAAAGAATGAAAAACCAAAGCACATAGCCTTCTTATGTCATATAGTAAGCATTCAAGTTGATAAACATGGTCTAGACATATTCAAACCAGAAAAATCATGTATCTACCCCTAACCCTAAACTCTGTCTTATGAAGTCAAGCATGAAAAGAAGTACGGTGGTTTTGGGTTTCAAACATGGTAAATTCAAGAACCTCCCAAAAGCTTCATTTTAGAGTTACTAAGAGAAAGATCCAGACTTAATTACCTTATCATTTTCACATGTTAAACTTGTTTAAATCTTGCTCAACAAACCTAGGATTTTACCAAGATTCTCAAATGGGCATAAAAATCAAAAAATGAAATACCAATGCACATAGTCCTCTTATGTCATATAGCTAGTAAGCATTCAAGTTGATAAACAAGGTCTAGACATATTCAAACTAGCTAGACAAATCATGTATCTACCCCCTAACCCCTAAACTCTGTCTTATGACGAAGTCAAGCATGAAGATAAGTGGTTTTAGGTTTCAAACATGGAAATTTCAAAAACCTCCCAAAATTCAGCTTCATTTTAGAGCGACTAAGAAGGATCGATGCTTTTACCTTTTCATTTCCATGTTTTAAACTTATTTAAATCTTGGTCAAACCTAGGATTTGACCAAGATTCAAATGGGCATAAAAATTATTCAGACAAAAAATCTAAAGAATGAAAAACCAAAGCACATAGCCTTCTTAATTATGTCATATAGTAAACACTCAAGTTGATAAACAAGGTCTAGACATATTCAAACCAGAAAAATCATGTGTATATCTACCCCTACCCCTAAACTCTGTCTTATGAAGTCAATCATGAAGAGAATTGGTTTTGGGTTTCAAACATGGAAATTTCAAGTACGTCCCAAAAGCTTCATATATTTTAGAGTGACTAATTAAGAAGGATCTTGGATTACGTTTTCATTTTCATGCTTGAAACTTGTTTAAATCTTGGTTGAACCTAGGATTTGACCAGAATCAAATGTGCATAAAATTCTTAAAAAAATAGAAAAATGAAAAACAAAAGCACATGGTCTTCTTATGTCATATAGTAAGCATTCAAGTTGATAAACAAGGTTTAGACATATTCAAACCAGACAAATCATGTATCTACCCCCTAACCCTAAACTCGGTCTTATGAAGTCTAGCATGAGGAGAAGTCGTTTTGGGTTTCAAACGTTTAAGCCAAAAGCCCCATTTCAAATATTTCAAACTTATTCAAATTTGAAAGACACACAAGTTATAGCACACATAGTGCATACATTCTCACACATACTGCACTAGATGCTAACCCGGCCTATAGTTTGAGGCCATTGGATGAGGTCGAAAAAATCTTGGATTAGAAATGGGGTTGTTCGAACCCCGTAGTTGGATTTTTTGAACCTTGATCTGTAGTACTGGGCAAAACCCTAGTTTAACCTATTTAATTATAGATTCGTAGGTCGATTTTTCTACCTTTTTATTATTACTATGCAGCACATGTGTGTTTGCCCGTCGAGTGAAACTCGGAGGAAGAGGGATCACTCGGAAGGAGAGAAGAAGGGAGAGAATTATGGTGTCTCCTTTTTCGGGTGATGATGTTGACTTTTGTGCAGGGTTTGTCAGTGAGCAGGAGGTGCAGCGAGCGAGCGAGCGAGCGAGCGAGTCGAGCGAGGCCGAGAATGAGAGAGATTTTTTTTTTTTAGAGGGACGACCGAAGGATCCAGAAGGACCCACAGACTTCCAATACGCATCCTGATGCGTCTTTCTCTTGACAAAGAAAATGGCTGGGAGTTTGCGTACCTATTGCACGTGACTTGTGCTCACTGAAGTGTGGGACCTCACGCATGGGCACCACACGTAAGTGACAGACCTGTTGGTGTAAAAACTCGGTTGATTATTATAGTGCATTAGAACAAAGTTTCCTATGGATTCAAGGGTAGGAAATCCAAGTTAACTCATTTACATGACATTATTTTTTCCATGAAGCAAAGTTAACGCACCTATCAATTGGTACATTTTGGAGTGACTAAGAAGGATCCAGGCTTACTTATTCGTTTTCACGTGTAAAACTTGTCTAAATCTTGGTCAAACAAAATTGGCAGAAAATTCAAAAAAAAAAGAAAAAATGAAAAACCAAAGCACATAGTCTTCTTATGTCATGTAGTAAGCATTAAAGTTGATAAACAAGGTCTAGACATATTCAAACCATACTAATCATGTATCTACCCGCTAACCCCTAAACTATGTCTTAAGAAGTCAAGAATGAAGAGAAGTGGTTTTGGGTTTCAAACATGGACATTTCAAAAACCTCCCAAAACTTCATTTTAGGGTGAGTAAGAAGGATACAGGCTTCCCTTTTCATTTTCATGTTCTATACTTGTTTAAATCTTGGTCAAACCTAGGATTTGACCAAGATTCAAATGGGCACAAAAAAATAAAAAAAGCACATAGTGTTCTTATGTCATATCATAAGCATTCAAGTTGATAAACAAGGTCTAGATATATCCAAATTAACCAGACAAATCATGTATCTACCCCTATCGTCCCTACTTCGTCTTATGAAGTCAAGCATGAAGAGAAGTGGTTTTGGGTTTCAAACATGGAAATTTCAAAAACCTCCCAAAATTCAGCTTCATTTTAGAGCGACTAAGAAGGATCGATGCTTTTACCTTTTCATTTCCATGTTTTAAACTTATTTAAATCTTGGTCAAACCTAGGATTTGACCAAGATTCAAATGGGCATAAAAATTCAGACAAAAAATCTAAAGAATGAAAAACCAAAGCACATAGCCTTCTTAATTATGTCATATAGTAAACACTCAAGTTGATAAATAAGGTCTAGACATATTCAAACCAGAAAAATCATGTGTATATCTACCCCTAACCCTAAACTCTGTATTATGAAGTCAATCTCTAGGATTTGACCAAGATTCAAATGGGCATAAAATAAAAAAAACATAAAAATGAAAAACCAAAGCGCACATAGTCTTCTTATATGTCATATAGTAAGCATTAAAGTTGATAAACAAGGTCTGGACATATTCAAACTAGCTAGACAAATCATGTATCTACCCCCTAACCCCTAAACTCTGTCTTATGAAGTCAAGCATGAAGATAAGTGGTTTTGGGTTTCAAACATGGAAATTTCAAAAACCTCCCAAAAACTTCATTTTAGGGTGACTAAGAAGGATACAGGCTTCCATTTTTCATTTCCATGTTCTATACTTGTTTAAATCTTGGTCAAACCTAGGATTTGACCAAGATTCAAATGTGCATCAAAATTCCAAAAAAATCAGAAAAATGAAAAACCAAAGCACATAGTTTTCTTATGTCACATACATATATATAGTAAGCATTCAAAAGTTGATAAACAAGGTCTAGACATATTCAAACCAGACAAATCATGTACCTACCCCTAAACTTTGTCTTAATTATATATGAAGTCAAGCATGAAGCAGAGAAGTGTGGTTTTGGGTTTCAAACATGGAAATTTCAAAAACCTCCCAAAAATCTTCATTTTAATTAGACTGGCTGGTTAATTAAGAAGGATCCATGATTAATTACCTTTTCATTGTCATGTTTTAAACTTGTTTAAATCTTGGTCGAACCTAGGATTTGACCAAGATTCAAATGGGCATAAAAATTCAGAAAAAAATCGAAAGAATGAAAAACCAAAGCACATAGCCTTCTTATGTCATATAGTAAGCATTCAAGTTGATAAACATGGTCTAGACATATTCAAACCAGAAAAATCATGTATCTACCCCTAACCCTAAACTCTGTCTTATGAAGTCAAGCATGAAAAGAAGTACGGTGGTTTTGGGTTTCAAACATGGTAAATTCAAGAACCTCCCAAAAGCTTCATTTTAGAGTTACTAAGAGAAAGATCCAGACTTAATTACCTTATCATTTTCACATGTTAAACTTGTTTAAATCTTGCTCAACAAACCTAGGATTTTACCAAGATTCTCAAATGGGCATAAAAATCAAAAAATGAAATACCAATGCACATAGTCCTCTTATGTCATATAGCTAGTAAGCATTCAAGTTGATAAACAAGGTCTAGACATATTCAAACTAGCTAGACAAATCATGTATCTACCCCCTAAAACCCCTAAACTCTGTCTTATGACGAAGTCAAGCATGAAGATAAGTGGTTTTAGGTTTCAAACATGGAAATTTCAAAAACCTCCCAAAATTCAGCTTCATTTTAGAGCGACTAAGAAGGATCGATGCTTTTACCTTTTCATTTCCATGTTTTAAACTTATTTAAATCTTGGTCAAACCTAGGATTTGACCAAGATTCAAATGGGCATAAAAATTATTCAGACAAAAAATCTAAAGAATGAAAAACCAAAGCACATAGCCTTCTTAATTATGTCATATAGTAAACACTCAAGTTGATAAACAAGGTCTAGACATATTCAAACCAGAAAAATCATGTGTATATCTACCCCTACCCCTAAACTCTGTCTTATGAAGTCAATCATGAAGAGAATTGGTTTTGGGTTTCAAACATGGAAATTTCAAGTACGTCCCAAAAGCTTCATATATTTTAGAGTGACTAATTAAGAAGGATCTTGGATTACGTTTTCATTTTCATGCTTGAAACTTGTTTAAATCTTGGTTGAACCTAGGATTTGACCAGAATCAAATGTGCATAAAATTCTTAAAAAAATAGAAAAATGAAAAACAAAAGCACATGGTCTTCTTATGTCATATAGTAAGCATTCAAGTTGATAAACAAGGTTTAGACATATTCAAACCAGACAAATCATGTATCTACCCCCTAACCCTAAACTCGGTCTTATGAAGTCTAGCATGAGGAGAAGTCGTTTTGGGTTTCAAACGTTTAAGCCAAAAGCCCCATTTCAAATATTTCAAACTTATTCAAATTTGAAAGACACACAAGTTATAGCACACATAGTGCATACATTCTCACACATACTGCACTAGATGCTAACCCGGCCTATAGTTTGAGGCCATTGGATGAGGTCGAAAAAATCTTGGATTAGAAATGGGGTTGTTCGAACCCCGTAGTTGGATTTTTTGAACCTTGATCTGTAGTACTGGGCAAAACCCTAGTTTAACCTATTTAATTATAGATTCGTAGGTCGATTTTTCTACCTTTTTATTATTACTATGCAGCACATGTGTGTTTGCCCGTCGAGTGAAACTCGGAGGAAGAGGGATCACTCGGAAGGAGAGAAGAAGGGAGAGAATTATGGTGTCTCCCCTTTTTCGGGTGATGATGTTGACTTTTGTGCAGGGTTTGTCAGTGAGCAGGAGGTGCGAGCGAGCGAGCGAGCGAGCGAGTCGAGCGAGGCCGAGAATGAGAGAGATTTTTTTTTTTTAGAGGGACGACCGAAGGATCCAGAAGGACCCACAGACTTCCAATACGCATCCTGATGCGTCTTCTCTTGACAAAGAAAATGGCTGGGAGTTTGCGTACCTATTGCACGTGACTTGTGCTCACTGAAGTGTGGGACCTCACGCATGGGCACCACACGTAAGTGACAGACCTGTTAAAAACTCGGTTGATTATTATAGTGCATTAGAACAAAGTTTCCTATGGATTCAAGGGTAGGAAATCCAAGTTAACTCATTTACATGACATTATTTTTTCCATGAAGCAAAGTTAACGCACCTATCAATTGGTACATTTTGGAGTGACTAAGAAGGATCCAGGCTTACTTATTCGTTTTCACGTGTAAAACTTGTCTAAATCTTGGTCAAACAAAATTGGCAGAAAATTCAAAAAAAAACAGAAAAATGAAAAACCAAAGCACATAGTCTTCTTATGTCATGTAGTAAGCATTAAAGTTGATAAACAAGGTCTAGACATATTCAAACCATACTAATCATGTATCTACCCGCTAACCCCTAAACTATGTCTTAAGAAGTCAAGAATGAAGAGAAGTGGTTTTGGGTTTCAAACATGGACATTTCAAAAACCTCCCAAAACTTCATTTTAGGGTGAGTAAGAAGGATACAGGCTTCCCTTTTCATTTTCATGTTCTATACTTGTTTAAATCTTGGTCAAACCTAGGATTTGACCAAGATTCAAATGGGCACAAAAAATAAAAAAAAGCACATAGTGTTCTTATGTCATATCATAAGCATTCAAGTTGATAAACAAGGTCTAGATATATCCAAATTAACCAGACAAATCATGTATCTACCCCCTATCGTCCCTACTGCCTTATGAAGTCAAGCATGAAGAGAAGTGGTTTTGGGTTTCAAACATGGAAATTTCAAAAACCTCCCAAAAGCTTCATTTTAGAGCGACTAAGAAGGATCGATGCTTTTACCTTTTCATTTCCATGTTTTAAACTTATTTAAATCTTGGTCAAACCTAGGATTTGACCAAGATTCAAATGGGCATAAAAATTCAGACAAAAAATCTAAAGAATGAAAAACCAAAGCACATAGCCTTCTTAATTATGTCATATAGTAAACACTCAAGTTGATAAATAAGGTCTAGACATATTCAAACCAGAAAAATCATGTGTATATCTACCCCTAACCCTAAACTCTGTATTATGAAGTCAATCTCTAGGATTTGACCAAGATTCAAATGGGCATAAAATAAAAAAAAACATAAAAATGAAAAACCAAAGCGCACATAGTCTTCTTATATGTCATATAGTAAGCATTAAAGTTGATAAACAAGGTCTGGACATATTCAAACTAGCTAGACAAATCATGTATCTACCCCCTAACCCCTAAACTCTGTCTTATGACGAAGTCAAGCATGAAGATAAGTGGTTTTGGGTTTCAAACATGGAAATTTCAAAAACCTCCCAAAAACTTCATTTTAGGGTGACTAAGAAGGATACAGGCTTCCATTTTCATTTCCATGTTCTATACTTGTTTAAATCTTGGTCAAACCTAGGATTTGACCAAGATTCAAATGTGCATCAAAATTCCAAAAAAATCAGAAAAATGAAAAACCAAAGCACATAGTTTTCTTATGTCACATACATATATATAGTAAGCATTCAAAAGTTGATAAACAAGGTCTAGACATATTCAAACCAGACAAATCATGTACCCCCTAACCCTAAACTTTGTCTTAATTATATATGAAGTCAAGCATGAAGCAGAGAAGTGTGGTTTTGGGTTTCAAACATGGAAATTTCAAAAACCTCCCAAAAAGCTTCATTTTAATTAGACTGGCTGGTTAATTAAGAAGGATCCATGATTAATTACCTTTTCATTGTCATGTTTTAAACTTGTTTAAATCTTGGTCGAACCTAGGATTTGACCAAGATTCAAATGGGCATAAAAATTCAGAAAAAATCGAAAGAATGAAAAACCAAAGCACATAGCCTTCTTATGTCATATAGTAAGCATTCAAGTTGATAAACATGGTCTAGACATATTCAAACCAGAAAAATCATGTATCTACCCCTAACCCTAAACTCTGTCTTATGAAGTCAAGCATGAAAAGAAGTACGGTGGTTTTGGGTTTCAAACATGGTAAATTCAAGAACCTCCCAAAAGCTTCATTTTAGAGTTACTAAGAGAAAGATCCAGACTTAATTACCTTATCATTTTCACATGTTAAACTTGTTTAAATCTTGCTCAACAAACCTAGGATTTTACCAAGATTCTCAAATGGGCATAAAAATCAAAAAATGAAATACCAATGCACATAGTCCTCTTATGTCATATAGCTAGTAAGCATTCAAGTTGATAAACAAGGTCTAGACATATTCAAACTAGCTAGACAAATCATGTATCTACCCCCTAATTAAAACCCCTAAACTATGTCTTATGACGAAGTCAAGCATGAAGATAAGTGGTTTTAGGTTTCAAACATGGAAATTTCAAAAACCTCCCAAAATTCAGCTTCATTTTAGAGCGACTAAGAAGGATCGATGCTTTTACCTTTTCATTTCCATGTTTTAAACTTATTTAAATCTTGGTCAAACCTAGGATTTGACCAAGATTCAAATGGGCATAAAAATTATTCAGACAAAAAATCTAAAGAATGAAAAACCAAAGCACATAGCCTTCTTAATTATGTCATATAGTAAACACTCAAGTTGATAAACAAGGTCTAGACATATTCAAACCAGAAAAATCATGTGTATATCTACCCCTACCCCTAAACTCTGTCTTATGAAGTCAATCATGAAGAGAATTGGTTTTGGGTTTCAAACATGGAAATTTCAAGTACGTCCCAAAAGCTTCATATATTTTAGAGTGACTAATTAAGAAGGATCTTGGATTACGTTTTCATTTTCATGCTTGAAACTTGTTTAAATCTTGGTTGAACCTAGGATTTGACCAGAATCAAATGTGCATAAAATTCTTAAAAAAATAGAAAAATGAAAAACAAAAGCACATGGTCTTCTTATGTCATATAGTAAGCATTCAAGTTGATAAACAAGGTTTAGACATATTCAAACCAGACAAATCATGTATCTACCCCTAACCCTAAACTCGGTCTTATGAAGTCTAGCATGAGGAGAAGTCGTTTTGGGTTTCAAACGTTTAAGCCAAAAGCCCCATTTCAAATATTTCAAACTTATTCAAATTTGGTTCAAATTTGAAAGACACACAAGTTATAGCACACATAGTGCATACATTCTCACACATACTGCACTAGATGCTAACCCGGCCTATAGTTTGAGGCCATTGGATGAGGTCGAAAAAATCTTGGATTAGAAATGGGGTTGTTCGAACCCCGTAGTTGGATTTTTTGAACCTTGATCTGTAGTACTGGGCAAAACCCTAGTTTAACCTATTTAATTATAGATTCGTAGGTCGATTTTTCTACCTTTTTATTATTACTATGCAGCACATGTGTGTTTGCCCGTCGAGTGAAACTCGGAGGAAGAAGGGATCACTCGGAAGGAGAGAAGAAGGGAGAGAATTATGGTGTCTCCCCTTTTTCGGGTGATGATGTTGACTTTTGTGCAGGGTTTGTCAGTGAGCAGGAGGTGCGAGCGAGCGAGCGAGCGAGGCCGAGAATGAGAGAGATTTTTTTTTTTTAGAGGGACGACCGAAGGATCCAGAAGGACCCACAGACTTCCAATACGCATCCTGATGCGTCTTCTCTTGACAAAGAAAATGGCTGGGAGTTTGCGTACCTATTGCACGTGACTTGTGCTCACTGAAGTGTGGGACCTCACGCATGGGCACCACACGTAAGTGACAGACCTGTTGGTGTAAAAACTCGGTTGATTATTATAGTGCATTAGAACAAAGTTTCCTATGGATTCAAGGGTAGGAAATCCAAGTTAACTCATTTACATGACATTATTTTTTCCATGAAGCAAAGTTAACGCACCTATCAATTGGTACATTTTGGAGTGACTAAGAAGGATCCAGGCTTACTTATTCGTTTTCACGTGTAAAACTTGTCTAAATCTTGGTCAAACAAAATTGGCAGAAAATTCAAAAAAAAACAGAAAAATGAAAAACCAAAGCACATAGTCTTCTTATGTCATGTAGTAAGCATTAAAGTTGATAAACAAGGTCTAGACATATTCAAACCATACTAATCATGTATCTACCCGCTAACCCCTAAACTATGTCTTAAGAAGTCAAGAATGAAGAGAAGTGGTTTTGGGTTTCAAACATGGACATTTCAAAAACCTCCCAAAACTTCATTTTAGGGTGAGTAAGAAGGATACAGGCTTCCCTTTTCATTTTCATGTTCTATACTTGTTTAAATCTTGGTCAAACCTAGGATTTGACCAAGATTCAAATGGGCACAAAAAAATAAAAAAAGCACATAGTGTTCTTATGTCATATCATAAGCATTCAAGTTGATAAACAAGGTCTAGATATATCCAAATTAACCAGACAAATCATGTATCTACCCCCTATCGTCCCTACTTCGTCTTATGAAGTCAAGCATGAAGAGAAGTGGTTTTGGGTTTCAAACATGGAAATTTCAAAAACCTCCCAAAATTCAGCTTCATTTTAGAGCGACTAAGAAGGATCGATGCTTTTACCTTTTCATTTCCATGTTTTAAACTTATTTAAATCTTGGTCAAACCTAGGATTTGACCAAGATTCAAATGGGCATAAAAATTCAGACAAAAAATCTAAAGAATGAAAAACCAAAGCACATAGCCTTCTTAATTATGTCATATAGTAAACACTCAAGTTGATAAATAAGGTCTAGACATATTCAAACCAGAAAAATCATGTGTATATCTACCCCTAACCCTAAACTCTGTATTATGAAGTCAATCTCTAGGATTTGACCAAGATTCAAATGGGCATAAAATAAAAAAAACATAAAAATGAAAAACCAAAGCGCACATAGTCTTCTTATATGTCATATAGTAAGCATTAAAGTTGATAAACAAGGTCTGGACATATTCAAACTAGCTAGACAAATCATGTATCTACCCCCTAACCCCTAAACTCTGTCTTATGACGAAGTCAAGCATGAAGATAAGTGGTTTTGGGTTTCAAACATGGAAATTTCAAAAACCTCCCAAAAACTTCATTTTAGGGTGACTAAGAAGGATACAGGCTTCCATTTTTCATTTCCATGTTCTATACTTGTTTAAATCTTGGTCAAACCTAGGATTTGACCAAGATTCAAATGTGCATCAAAATTCCAAAAAAATCAGAAAAATGAAAAACCAAAGCACATAGTTTTCTTATGTCACATACATATATATAGTAAGCATTCAAAAGTTGATAAACAAGGTCTAGACATATTCAAACCAGACAAATCATGTACCCCCTAACCCTAAACTTTGTCTTAATTATATATGAAGTCAAGCATGAAGCAGAGAAGTGTGGTTTTGGGTTTCAAACATGGAAATTTCAAAAACCTCCCAAAAAGCTTCATTTTAATTAGACTGGCTGGTTAATTAAGAAGGATCCATGATTAATTACCTTTTCATTGTCATGTTTTAAACTTGTTTAAATCTTGGTCGAACCTAGGATTTGACCAAGATTCAAATGGGCATAAAAATTCAGAAAAAAATCGAAAGAATGAAAAACCAAAGCACATAGCCTTCTTATGTCATATAGTAAGCATTCAAGTTGATAAACATGGTCTAGACATATTCAAACCAGAAAAATCATGTATCTACCCCTAACCCTAAACTCTGTCTTATGAAGTCAAGCATGAAAAGAAGTACGGTGGTTTTGGGTTTCAAACATGGTAAATTCAAGAACCTCCCAAAAGCTTCATTTTAGAGTTACTAAGAGAAAGATCCAGACTTAATTACCTTATCATTTTCACATGTTAAACTTGTTTAAATCTTGCTCAACAAACCTAGGATTTTACCAAGATTCTCAAATGGGCATAAAAATCAAAAAATGAAATACCAATGCACATAGTCCTCTTATGTCATATAGCTAGTAAGCATTCAAGTTGATAAACAAGGTCTAGACATATTCAAACTAGCTAGACAAATCATGTATCTACCCCCTAATTAAAACCCCTAAACTCTGTCTTATGACGAAGTCAAGCATGAAGATAAGTGGTTTTAGGTTTCAAACATGGAAATTTCAAAAACCTCCCAAAATTCAGCTTCATTTTAGAGCGACTAAGAAGGATCGATGCTTTTACCTTTTCATTTCCATGTTTTAAACTTATTTAAATCTTGGTCAAACCTAGGATTTGACCAAGATTCAAATGGGCATAAAAATTATTCAGACAAAAAATCTAAAGAATGAAAAACCAAAGCACATAGCCTTCTTAATTATGTCATATAGTAAACACTCAAGTTGATAAACAAGGTCTAGACATATTCAAACCAGAAAAATCATGTGTATATCTACCCCTACCCCTAAACTCTGTCTTATGAAGTCAATCATGAAGAGAATTGGTTTTGGGTTTCAAACATGGAAATTTCAAGTACGTCCCAAAAGCTTCATATATTTTAGAGTGACTAATTAAGAAGGATCTTGGATTACGTTTTCATTTTCATGCTTGAAACTTGTTTAAATCTTGGTTGAACCTAGGATTTGACCAGAATCAAATGTGCATAAAATTCTTAAAAAAATAGAAAAATGAAAAACAAAAGCACATGGTCTTCTTATGTCATATAGTAAGCATTCAAGTTGATAAACAAGGTTTAGACATATTCAAACCAGACAAATCATGTATCTACCCCCTAACCCTAAACTCGGTCTTATGAAGTCTAGCATGAGGAGAAGTCGTTTTGGGTTTCAAACGTTTAAGCCAAAAGCCCCATTTCAAATATTTCAAACTTATTCAAATTTGAAAGACACACAAGTTATAGCACACATAGTGCATACATTCTCACACATACTGCACTAGATGCTAACCCGGCCTATAGTTTGAGGCCATTGGATGAGGTCGAAAAAATTCTTGGATTAGAAATGGGGTTGTTCGAACCCCGTAGTTGGATTTTTTGAACCTTGATCTGTAGTACTGGGCAAAACCCTAGTTTAACCTATTTAATTATAGATTCGTAGGTCGATTTTTCTACCTTTTTATTATTACTATGCAGCACATGTGTGTTTGCCCGTCGAGTGAAACTCGGAGGAAGAGGGATCACTCGGAAGGAGAGAAGAAGGGAGAGAATTATGGTGTCTCCCCTTTTTCGGGTGATGATGTTGACTTTTGTGCAGGGTTTGTCAGTGAGCAGGAGGTGCGCGAGCGAGCGAGCGAGCGAGTCGAGCGAGGCCGAGAATGAGAGAGATTTGTTTTTTTTTGTGAGGGACGACCGAAGGATCCAGAAGGACCCACAGACTTCCAATACGCATCCTGATGCGTCTTTCTCTTGACAAAGAAAATGGCTGGGAGTTTGCGTACCTATTGCACGTGACTTGTGCTCACTGAAGTGTGGGACCTCACGCATGGGCACCACACGTAAGTGACAGACCTGTTGGTGTAAAAACTCGGTTGATTATTATAGTGCATTAGAACAAAGTTTCCTATGGATTCAAGGGTAGGAAATCCAAGTTAACTCATTTACATGACATTATTTTTTCCATGAAGCAAAGTTAACGCACCTATCAATTGGTACATTTTGGAGTGACTAAGAAGGATCCAGGCTTACTTATTCGTTTTCACGTGTTAAACTTGTCTAAATCTTGGTCAAACCTAGGATTTGACCAAGATTCAAATGGGCACAAAAAAAATAAAAAAAGCACATAGTGTTCTTATGTCATATCATAAGCATTCAAGTTGATAAACAAGGTCTAGATATATCCAAATTAACCAGACAAATCATGTATCTACCCCTATCGTCCCTACTTCGTCTTATGAAGTCAAGCATGAAGAGAAGTGGTTTTGGGTTTCAAACATGGAAATTTCAAAAACCTCCCAAAATTCAGCTTCATTTTAGAGCGACTAAGAAGGATCGATGCTTTTACCTTTTCATTTCCATGTTTTAAACTTATTTAAATCTTGGTCAAACCTAGGATTTGACCAAGATTCAAATGGGCATAAAAATTCAGACAAAAAATCTAAAGAATGAAAAACCAAAGCACATAGCCTTCTTAATTATGTCATATAGTAAACACTCAAGTTGATAAATAAGGTCTAGACATATTCAAACCAGAAAAATCATGTGTATATCTACCCCTAACCCTAAACTCTGTATTATGAAGTCAATCTCTAGGATTTGACCAAGATTCAAATGGGCATAAAATAAAAAAACATAAAAATGAAAAACCAAAGCGCACATAGTCTTCTTATATGTCATATAGTAAGCATTAAAGTTGATAAACAAGGTCTAGACATATTCAAACTAGCTAGACAAATCATGTATCTACCCCCTAACCCCTAAACTCTGTCTTATGACGAAGTCAAGCATGAAGATAAGTGGTTTTGGGTTTCAAACATGGAAATTTCAAAAACCTCCCAAAAACTTCATTTTAGGGTGACTAAGAAGGATACAGGCTTCCATTTTCATTTCCATGTTCTATACTTGTTTAAATCTTGGTCAAACCTAGGATTTGACCAAGATTCAAATGTGCATCAAAATTCCAAAAAAATCAGAAAAATGAAAAACCAAAGCACATAGTTTTCTTATGTCACATACATATATATAGTAAGCATTCAAAAGTTCATAAACAAGGTCTAGACATATTCAAACCAGACAAATCATGTACCCCCTAACCCTAAACTTTGTCTTAATTATATATGAAGTCAAGCATGAAGCAGAGAAGTGTGGTTTTGGGTTTCAAACATGGAAATTTCAAAAACCTCCCAAAAAGCTTCATTTTAATTAGACTGGCTGGTTAATTAAGAAGGATCCATGATTAATTACCTTTTCATTGTCATGTTTTAAACTTGTTTAAATCTTGGTCGAACCTAGGATTTGACCAAGATTCAAATGGGCATAAAAATTCAGAAAAAAATCGAAAGAATGAAAGACCAAAGCACATAGCCTTCTTATGTCATATAGTAAGCATTCAAGTTGATAAACATGGTCTAGACATATTCAAACAAGACAAATCATGTATCTACCCCCTATCGACCCTAAACTTCGTCTTATGAAGTCAAGCATGAAGAGAAGTGGTTTTGGGTTTCAAAAAAGATCCAGACTTAATTACCTTATCATTTTCACATGTTAAACTTGTTTAAATCTTGCTCAACAAACCTAGGATTTTACCAAGATTCTCAAATGGGCATAAAAATCAAAAAATGAAATACCAATGCACATAGTCCTCTTATGTCATATAGCTAGTAAGCATTCAAGTTGATAAACAAGGTCTAGACATATTCAAACAAGACAAATCATGTATCTACCCCCTATCGACCCTAAACTTCGTCTTATGAAGTCAAGCATGAAGAGAAGTGGTTTTGGGTTTCAAAAACATGGAAATTTCAAAAACCTCCCAAAATTCAGCTTCATTTTAGAGCGACTAAGAAGGATCGATGCTTACCTTTTCATTTCCATGTTTTAAACTTGTTTAAATCTTGGTCAAATCTAGGATTTGACCAAGATTCAAATGGGCATAAAATAAAAAAACCGAAAAATGAAAAACCAAAGCGCACATAGTCTTCTTATATGTCATATAGTAAGCATTAAAGTTGATAATCAAGGTCTAGACATATTCAAACTAGCTAGACAAATCATGTATCTACCCCCTAAAACCCCTAAACTCTGTCTTATGACGAAGTCAAGCATGAAGATAAGTGGTTTTAGGTTTCAAACATGCATGGGGTGACTAATTAAGAAGGATACATGCTTCCCTTTTCATTTTCATGTTCTATATATACTTGTTTAAATCTTGGTCAAACCTAGCTAGGATTTGACCAAGATTCAAATGTGCATCAAAATTCCAAAAAATATCAGAAAAATGAAAAACCAAAGCACATAGTTTTCTTATGTCATATAGTAGCATTAAAGTTGATAAACAAGGTCTAGACATATTCAAACAAGAAAAATCATGTATCTACTCCCTAACCCTAAACTTTGTCTTATGTAGTCAAGCATGAAGAGAAGTGGTTTTGGGTTTCAAATATGGAAATTTCAAAAACCTACCAAAAGCTTCATTTTAGAGTGACTAAGAATGATCAATGCTTACCTTTTCATTTTCATATTTTAAACTTGTTAAAATCATTGTCAAACCAGGATTTGACCAAGATTTAAATGGGCATAAAATTTAAAAAATCAGAAAAATGAAAAACAAAAGCACATAGTCTTCTTATGTCACATATATATATAGTAAGAGCATTCAAAAGTTGACAAACAAGGTCTATACATATTCAAATAAGACAAATCATGTATCTACCCCTAACCCTAAACTCTGTCTTATGAAGTCAAGCATGAAGTGGTTTTTGGTTTCAAACATGGAAATTTCAAAAACCTCCCAAAAGCTTCATTTTAGAGTGACTAAGAAGGATCCAGGCTTACCTTTTCATTTTCATGTTTTAAACTTGTTTAAATCTTGGTCAAACCTAGGATTTGACCAATATTAAAATGGGCATAAAATAAAAAAATAAAAAAAACCAAAGCACATAGTCTTCTTATGTCATATAGTAAGCATTCAAGTTCATAAACAAGGTCTAGACATATTCAAACCAGACAAATCATGTATCTACCCCCTATCGACCCTAAACTTCGTCTTATGAAGTCAAGCATGAAGAGAAGTGGTTTTGGGTTTCAAACATGGAAATTTCAAAAAACCAAAAGCTTCATTTTAGAGCGAGTAAGAAGGATCGATGCTTATCTTTTCATTTTCATGTTTTAAACTTATTTAAATCTTGGTCAAACCTAGGATTTGACCAAGATTCAAATGGGCATAAAAATTCAGACAAAAATCTAATTAAAGAATGAAAAACCAAAGCACGTACATAGCCTTCTTAATTATGTCATATAGTAAACATTCAAGTTGATAAACAAGGTCTAGACATATTCAAACCAGAAAAATCGTGTATCTACCCCTAACCCTAATTAAACTTTGTCTTATGAAGTCAAGCTTGAAGAAAAGTGGTTTTGAGTTTCAAGCATGCATGGAAATTTCGAGAACCTCCCAAAATAAAGCTTCATTTTAGAGTGACTACGAAGGATCCATGCTTACACCTTTTCATTTTCAAGTTTTAAACTTGTTTAAAACCTCGTCAAACCTGGGATTTGACCAAGATTCAAATGGGCATAAAATTCAAAAAAATAGATAAATGAAAAACCATAGCACATAGTCTTCTTATGTCATATAGTAAGCATTCAAGTGGATAAACAAGCTCTAGACATACTGAAACCAGACAAATCATGTATCTACCCCTATCCCTAAACTATGTCTTATGAAGTCTAGCATGAAAAGAAGTGGTTTTGGGTTTCAAACATGGAAATTTCAAAAACCTCCCAAAAGCTTCATTTTGGATTGACTAAGGAGGATCCAGGCTTACTTTTTCATTTTCATATTTTAAACTTGTTTAAATCTAGGTCAAACCTAGGATTTGACCAAGATTCAAATGGACATAAAAAATCAACAGTTTACAACAGCACACAAAATAAACATGAAATTACATCTAAATCCCTAACTTTTACATGGAGGACCCCAGGCTGAAAGCAAGAAATGCGATCGGGTCTTGAATCTTGATGCGTCTTCTCTTGACAAAGAAGATTGCTGGGAGTTTGCGTACGTACATCACGTCACTTGTGCTCACTGAAGTGTGGGACATGACGCATGCATGGGCAACACACGTAAGTGACATGGATTCAAGGGTAGGGAAGCCAAGAGAAAAAAACGAGAATTTGGACAAAAATAACCCAATCTTGCTAGTATGTCGAAAGTTTGTTTTTCCCAATCTTTTCGACTTTGGGTTATTTCTGTCTATTTTGCCGAAAAAACGAGGACAGAGACTGGAAACGGTGATGCATCTAGCTTCAGAGTACGCCAGATTAAGACTTCATGAGCAACACTAGTCTGACGTAAGTACAGTGTATACAGACAAGACAGGGACTAGACATTGCTACCCACGTCCCTCTGCGCCCCTTCAAAGAAATCATACTCCGTACTAGAATCTCGAAACGTAGGAATTAGTCTGACACGATTTCTGATTGTTTAATTCATAGGATTGCAATTTTCAGAATTCATTGACAATACATTTTTATACAAAAACAAAAAATCCTTCATTGTGTAACCGTATGTTACTACTAGTATTTCTTTTGGTTTTCACACGCAATCAAATGTTATTGGATCCAAATACCGTTGTTTCTCAATCCTATATATTTGGAGATGATCATCACTCTCTAATCATACAATTTTCATATTCCCGCACTTTGAAAATCTTGCGAATAATCAAAGCAGCCAAAATCTATGGTGTGTATTGTATATGTTTATGCCATGCTTAGTTTCATCGAATATTGTTTGGTTGCATCGCGGGGAAACCGCGTGAATTTAGATTAATTGTTGCATGTTTGTTTGTGGTGTGACCAACTGCTTTTGCAACGAAACAACCCCCCCACCATGTACGCATTGTTTGGGTCGCATGCATGATGTGTACATAATGTTAAAATAGAAATAATGTAGGAATTGAATATGATTGCATGTTGAATTAATCCTATATGAGAGAAATCACACAAATTTGAATTGCATGTTCTTTGGTTGTAGTGCTACACAAAAAACACGTGAATTAGTATGAATTATCATGTATTCAAGAATCAAAGGAGCCACTGAGATTTGAATCCCACAAAATTTCTATGAATTTTCTTCGAACCAAACAAGCCCAACAAGATTCCAAAGGAATATAATACAACGAATCAAACAACTTCCGTTGTTGGAATATTTCCTTAGGACATCAATCCAATAGAAACTATATGATCCAGTTTCAGCGACAATCTGGTCGGTGTAGGCTCGAGGAGGCCAATTGTATATATATGTTTGGACCCGGTTGGTTGAGTGATCATGCTCGTGACATCCAGCCTGAAAGGTAAAATTCGGGCAAGGCCAGCGTGACGCCACAATACTTTTGAAATATTCAAAAGCGCGTAATATTTGTGAAATTTTAATAATAGCTACTACTTATGTGAATTTTTTTCGTTCATACGCTTATTGGGGGGTAGGCTAACCCTAATGGCCTCCTCAAGATCCCTACCTCTACCAAGGTTTCCCGAGTTCATCCACCTCGATGGGTTCCTTGCCACTTTCGACCATGTTGTGGGCATCATTTCGGGTTCCCGTACCACGGCCAGTCCTTTTCAGGAGTCCCGAACCCGATGCCATAATATTTGTTTGAAAAAAATTCAAGACCGCACAATATTTGTTGAAATAAATGAATAAGCATTTTTAAATAGCTAAATAAAAGAAGTACGAATTTTGAAAAATTTATTTTTTCTAAAACATTAATTGGAGCATTGACATGTTGAACCCACTTGTCGATTTTGCTATCAACATGACTAACTAGCTGATTAGATAACCAAGTGGTGAAATTTGCAACATATTAGACCACCACATGGTGGAAACTGCAAAAAAAATGTCCAAGTGGTGGTTTGTGCAACATATAGAGCAGTAGAGTATATGGTAGTACAAGATGAAGAGGCCTCCAAGATGAATGTGCACTGCCGTGGGCCCGTGGTAATATATCATGATGATGGCAAAGGATCTTTTCTCTGCTGAAACTGTCCAGAGCTGATTTGATGAGACAAAATACAGCTCCACGGCGTGCAAGGACAGTATACAGTACATTAGCTTCTTCTCGGGTCACACGCCTTCACGCCAGGTGCAGTAGTGCAGCAGAGACCAGAGAGAGAAGGCACGCCCGTAGTACTCGTATTATTGATTTCAATTCAAATTGTTTTTTTTGCCTGCTTCTCCGTCTTCTTCATCTCCATCTTCTCTGGCGACCCCGCCTACACCAGCAGCCCCTGCACCACCGCCGCCATGCCTTTTTCGGATCATCTCGAGCCACCTGTTTGATGGTACTAGTAGGAGTTGTTGACTTTTATCCATATCGCTCTACCAGCTGCCGCTCGCACTGTCCTCCAATACCTCATACCCAAACGCCAGCGTCCCACTACCACACCCCCACACCCACTTGACCGCATCCTTCCAATGGCGAGATCGATCAATGAGAGTGGCAGTTCTTGGGTGTTTCCTGATGGCCCCCTTGAAGAAATCGCATCCCGATGCGATGTCATCACCGCCGCGAGCCTCGTCGGTTCATGCAAGTTTTATCATGATTCAGCAACACAAAGTGTAGCTCTGCCTGCATCTCAGCCGTTTGGCATGCCCTGTGTTCTTCATACTCACCAAACTGAGGTACCGCCCGCGCACAATCCCTTCTACCGCGTCCACAAGTTCAAGCAGGAGGGTGCGCAGAAGGACAAGCAGCATGATGCAAAAGATCGCAAGGGTACCTTGTGCCAACTGACGCCGCTGGACAGGATCTCTTCCGATGCCGTGATTCCAGATGGTGGTACGGGCATGTGGGCAGGCGCGAATGGAGATTGGATCGCCCTTCTTGGCTTCCCCTGGAATTGGGAGCTTGTCAATGTGTACACTGGTCGCCGGATTCCTCTACCACCAATAAGTGAGTTTAAATCCACCCCGGATAAACTTGTGTTCGAGTCTAATGATCAACATCTTCAACTGCTGAAGATAGCTATTTGCCGAGTTCCAACAGCTGCTTCAAATTATACTAGTTTCTCTGTTCTTGCCATCTTCAACGCGGCAATTGCAGTCCTTCACTGTGCTTCTAGCAGATGGACAGTTCTTGACAACCAGTTCTTAGCGTACGGCTACTCCGATGCAATCATCCACAAGGGTATTGTATTTGCTGTAACTCAGACAGGCGAAGTTTATGCATGGAATCAACTTTCTTGGGGTAATTTTTCTCATCTCATATGATGTGTTTTCGCTATTACCTGCTAGTTTCAGATTTAGCTTTAGCCTTTTTCTTTTTGTTGTGCAGTTTTCGTGTCATGCCTGTACCTTTCCCCCTCTATATTCAATCAAAATCAGCAGCGATATGCCTTTGAGTCAAAATAAAGTACTCCCTCCGATCCAAATCAAATTGACTCAGCTTTGTCTAGCCAGTGCATCTAGCTAGACAAACTTGAGTCAATTAATTTGTGCATATCTAGCTAGACACATCCAGTTGAGTCAATTAATTTGGATCGGAGGCAGTATTTTAGCTACATCATTATTCATGTATGTAATGAACTAATCAAGTTTTGCTGAACTGACTTCAAGCTGTGCTTTCCTTTGCAAGGTCCTTTGTTGATCAGCACGGCACCTATTCCGCCAGAACTTGATGAACAAGGTCGGTACAATCTTGGCTCCTGGTGGTTAGCACGATCTCCTGATGGTTCTAGACTTTTTCTGGTCCATACCTGGGGCGTTACTGACGGGCGGGATTATACTGGACTGGTTCGGATTTTACCTGCTGCTGCTACCTCTGAGGGTCGTCATGGTCGCACTATTCGCGGGTATGGTAAGGGTTTACTTGGCTGCGAGGTGTACAGCATGGACACCAGTCAGTTGATGCCACCGAGGCCATGGAGGAGGATTATTTCCCTTGGATCATATTCTCTCTTCCTTGGAGTGAACTATCCGATTATCATTCCAGTAGAAGACGGGGCAGAACATGACCGTCCAAATATGGCGAGAAGCAACTCTGTTTACACATCGCACCATGCAGTAGGCCTTGCATATCCTCCTTCTCCAGAAATTTGCCGCTTCAGTTTGAATTCTGAAGACTGTACTGTTGGTTTCCAAACCAACATTAGATGGACATGGCGGCAGGTTCCGTTGTGGCTCATCCCAAGCTTCGCCAACGCCCGGCAATGGAACCTGCCTTCGCGTCACAGGTCCAGAAAGAAGGGCTGATGTACTTTATGTAATACTCGTGTTGTAATGCAAGATTTGTATCTGTTGAACTATTTCATTTGCATGTTTATCTCTACCTAGGCTACTCCCTTTCCGTAGTTGTGTTGTACTATCTGTTGAACTATTTCCTTTGCATGTTATCTCTACCTAGGCTACTCCTCCGTAGTTGTTAAATTGATGTAATGCTCCTACAATGCACGCTACACTGGGCGTGTGGCCTGTAATGTTATCAAACACCTTTTGTACTCGTTCTAGTAAGCATTTCACACTATAGCTCACATAATTAAAGTACTCCTACAACGTATTAGTTGAAAGATATCTCTCATAAGTAAGTACCCCTCTTTGAGCTTATGCGAAACATAAATGACTATTTTAGAAATATATACTCTCGACACAAGATTATATTAAAAACAATGGTACATAGTTCTATTAGAAAAAGAAAGTGTGAATAGTAGAATGATGGAGAAGTGTTTTTTGAGGTCTGTGCATAGCTAGTGTTCATGGTGCAAAAGCACTTAGACTAGTCACAATGGGAAGTATACTAGTCTATGATACAACACCTTCAATGCATAGTATCATGAATTAGTATCATGCAATGTTGCGAAAAACCAATTATTCATTTCTTTCCAAATAGACTAGCTTTGCGAGGATGACAAAACATTTCTTTATTGCCCTCTCGTATGAATCTCCTCCATACATCACCTCTCATACCGATTGAAAGCCATTCCAAATCGTTGGTTCAAGACCATGAATACCAAGCCAATTTTGTTAGCTAGTTGGACCACCCTCGGATTGAGAACCAACGGTTGAAAGAAAGGTGGGCGCCAACTCATATTTTTTTCTCGAGAGTCCGACACTTGATGTTGATTGCAAAGTTCACAAAGGCCAAAATTTTGACATCCTCTTTGTGCAAGTCTTGCCACCATCCAAACTCGGTTTTGAAGTACCAACCAAGAAAAAAAAAGCTTGCACTTTGGAGGACCCCATGGACCATGAAAATTTTGAAAAACTTCCAGTAAATCATGCATATTTCGATTTATATTTTGGTGAAGTTTCATTCGATTTGAATCATAGGTTTGTGAGCAAATATATATTTAGTTTAAACTAGTGCTCGAGTACGTAAGAATCTATTTAATCACAAGCTAGTCATCCGAATGGGATGAAATATTCATAGATTTTAAAACAAGGAATCTACATATTACTGGATTTTTTTTCAAAATTTTCTGAATAGTTTTTCTTTTTTAGCTTCGAAATAAGAGATAGTTTGGAACGTTGGATCTCAAATGGATGGTAGATGGTGGGACACAGTCACAATGTATCTTGGAAGCATCAAGTCACTGAAGCTCTGTCCGGTTTCCAAACCAAGCTAGGAAAGGCATTGAAAATGAAGTTCTGCTCTAAAACATTTCTCATTCCATTTTGGTGCTCGCGCGGTTGCATGCTGCCCACGTGTTAAGGTACGTGTCTCTGGCATGTAGAGAACTACGATTATTGGCGAAAAATATATCGAAATGGAAACTGTAAAAAAAAGCCCTCTCTGGTCAACCTGATGTGACGAGACATCACTGCACCAAACGTCGTCGCAAATTTATAGATGGGTGGCGTGCTAGTCTACCAACAGTCAAATCGGCGCCCAGTCGCAGCAGCAGCCTAGAGTACTACCTAGTTTTTGCCCCTTGCATGTCTATCATCTTCTTCTTCACCCCGTTACAAAAAAAAAACTTCTTCTTCACCCTCCCAGAATCACGCGCACGCGCAGGATCTCGATCCCCACCACGCCGCATCACTAGTACTACTCCGTATACCTTTCTCTCCTTACCCCGGCCGGCCGCGCGCCGCATCGTTCCTTCCATAGCGCTCGCCCTCTCCTCCGAAAACCCCAAGCGCAGTTGCATCCGCCATCCACCTAAATCCATCTTCACGTGATGGATTATTCTAGGCTTTGCCGGGGCGGCGGGGACGGCCACTTGGAGGCTCTCACCGGCGACAACATCAACCTCATCGCTGCGCATCTGGACGTTACCTACACCGTCCGACTTGCCGCATGTTCCAGGGAGCTCTACGACATGATCAGCAAGGATGAAGGTAAGATGCACCATTGGGATGAACCCTGCCTGCTGATGCCTCCGCCTGCTTATTGGTTCGATGAACACTGGGACGTGGCGAGAACATCTCGTCTGCATGATACCGTGTACGACCTGGTGCCCCTCGACCATCCTCGCCGTTCTGTCGCCCTGCCGTTCATGCACGACAGAAAATGGCTTGGCGCGAACGGCGACTGGATCGCCGCCGCCGATCATCATGAGTGGTGCCTCGTGAACGTCTACACCGAGCGACATATCCCCCTTCCATCCCTACCTGATTCGAAGATCGATCATAGTAGTTTTTCATATCAACCTGCATACTCTTTTAACTGGGGTCCAGCAATTGATTTGTTGAAGATTGTAATCTGCCAAGTGCCCACAAAAGGTGGGAGGTACGCAGATTACAAGCTCATCGCCTTGTTCGACAAAACGATTTTCTACCTTGAAGGGGGTGGCGACTGGAGAATGCTGGAGGCCCTTACACCTGCACCTGATTATCCAAATTACTGTGATGCCATTGAACTCCGTGGCCACGTTTTTGCGGTGGACGAAACTGACGGCTCCACGTACTTCTGGGACACCGCAAATGGTATTTTTTCAGTCCTTATGTTGCATTGCATGATACACTGCCTTAACCAATGAAGTTATTCATGAACTACCTTGTTTATATTTTACCTTTCTTATATGACTTAATGATCACACCCCCTTTTGCTGAATATGAATGAACCGTTGCTTGCAATGAATTAGTAGTACTAATTAGTCACCAACAAACATAGTATGCTCAGTATGTGATTGCATTCCTGAATTAGTAACTCTACGCCACTGCAGAATATGGGTGTAATTAACCAGTATCTCAAAAGATAACGTGGCACTATGAAGGCACCCTTTTTGATAACCTTTTACACCCATTGTTTCATATATAACTAATTGATTTTGCCTCCAAAAGGAGGACGGGAGACCCCCGCCATCTGCATCAGAGAGATGCATAAGGACTTTCATAAGTATATGACTTAACGATCACATCCTTTATCTGAATATGAATGAACCGTTGCTTGCAATGAATTAGTACTAGTCAGTCATCAGCAAACATAGTATACTCCGTATGTGAATGCATTCCTGAATTAGTAACTCTATGCAACTGCAGAATATGGATGTAATTAACAAGTATCTCAAATGTTAACGTAGAAACAGAAAAATAGAAGAAAATCGTTTGTAATTACATGCGTAGCTTATATTTTCTAGAGATCGGGGAAAAAGCCTTGATTGGATGTACCTACATGCAGATCAAACAGTTCTTTGTTTATATCGGTGAACAATCTGCAGAATGGTATAATTAATTTTGTTTTTGATACATTTTTTCTCCCATTTTCTTGAATAGATTTCAGTTTCCCACAATTATCTTTCATTAGTGATTGTGACGTCCCCTCATTCAAAATAACTCAGGTTATCTTTTTCCTAATTCAGTGATATTTAAGTTTGAGTAAGTTTACGATTAATATCTACAACCTCATATATATATAAGATTTAGCACCTGCAGGCCTAACAAAGTTAGCTGCCTCTAGTCCCCTGTATAGTTCTTTCTTTTTGCTTTCTCAGTTTTTCGTAGCCTTGCTACAACCCTGTATGCTCTAATATATAATGATGCACGACTAGGCATGTGTTCGAGAAAAGAAAATCTAAATATCTTTTGTAATATATGAACCTATATTGATGTTTTAGATGTTGGTAGTATAATTTTCGATAAACTTGAACAGACTTAAATCAGTTTAACTTAGCACAACCATATAGCGTACCTTTTTTAGAACGCGAAAATGAGGTAAACAAATACCATGTGTACCCTTTACTATCAATAGTAGAGAAGAGATTATGAACCTTCAACTCTAAAATGCAAATTCTTCTACTGAATGGATAGCTGCATCTGATACCTATTTTGCAAATGTTACCAGACTTGGGGTTAGCTATAAAGAGCATTTCTTTCTTGTCAAGCTTCATGCACTACCAACACAACCAAAAGTCCGAACTGATCGCAAGGGCGGCAATCCACTTATACAATTCAACACCCCCCGTCACATGTGATGGGAGACAAGTCAACATGTGGAAAGACTCAGAGGTATAGCTCAAGAGGCATATAAGTGGACTCCGAGGGGGCAACAACAATTTTAGGATAAATTGCGAAAGCCAGGACTCGAACTCGAGACCCTGGCTCTGACACCATGTCAAGCTTCATGGACTAGCCAACGCAACCAAAAGTCCGAACTGATGGAAAGGTCTAGGCAATCCACTTATACAGTTAAACATTTCTTACCCTTCGGGTGGTCACAGGGAAGCTCTCTAATAGATCACTTAAGACAAAGGGAATTAACTACAGCACAGGACTTAAACTTAAGATGATATATATTTGTCAAAATTTGAATGTATCTATATGCTTTCACTGTCTAGATACATCTGAATTTGGACAAATCTCAGACACTTTCGGTGGGACAGAGGTAGTATATAACTGTGTATACACTAACTAGTGTCTAGTTTTGGCGAAGTTTAGACTAGTTTCGTGGGATGGATGCAGTATAACTGATATATTGGACACTTGATTTGAACACATGAATGACCAATGTCCTTAGCTTACATAGTCGTATTTATACTGTGAGCATGAACGATGAACAATGCTGCTGTTTGAATATGGTTGCCAGTAACACCCTATTCGTCTCCATTTCTAATATTGCAGAAAACCTGATGCTCCCGTTTGTAATCCCGCCACCGGTGGTGGATGATCAGCAGTACGCATGGTTCCTCGCTCCATCTGCTGATGGCAAGCGATTGATGATCATCCTTACAGTAAACAAGATTGGGATTGCCAATGCTGAAGTACCTCCTGACATTCCCTATGCTGCTAATGGGCTTCAGCTACGGCAGTATCCTCCTGTTGCCACCTACGTCTTTGAGCTGGATCCCTTATCTACTGCACGTGCAGGGGACTTTCTTTGGAGGCAGGTTAACAGCCTCAGCGACCACTCTCTGTTCCTCGGACTCAATTACCCAATCATTGCCAACCTGAAGAAGCGTGAATCCAAAGCTCCTGATGGCACATTGGTTCCATTCATGAGGAAAAACTGCGTCTACACAGCATACCGGAATATTCGTTATAATCAATACCCTAAAATTTTGCGCTGCAACCTCCAGCCAGATGAAGGTGAGACTGTGGGAGTTATCAGCCTTCCCAAGGATGGTTGGGATAGTGTCCGACAAGCGGCTATGTGGTTTAAGCCTGCTTTAAACATTGCCCGTTCGGTGTTACCTTTAAAAAAACAGTGACACTTTTTTATTATGCTTGAAGTGTTGAGAAGTAGTACACTGTTTTTAGTATGTACTAGTTTGAATCAGTTTATTTGAACACTGCCCTGCTTTTGTATTTCGTGTTGCCTTCATATTATAACCCATGCATGGCTGTTTTAGGATTGACTTTATTTCAGCACTATAATTTTTTCGATAAAGGATGCTTTATTACTTTTGGAAAGCAATTACATCCAGCCTCTGCATAACCAGGATGCACACAGCTGTTCAAAGAGTCTGTAACCAACAATGTAAAGAAAAAAAACTAGGCGAAATACATATCGGAACGATGAATCATAAATCGCCTATGGTGTGGGTGGTGCTGCAATCCGTAGACTATGCTGCCACCCATGTAGGGAAAAAGTATCCCTCGCCGTTCAGCACTATAATTACAATGTGTGTACGTCCTTTATAATATAGCCACCTCTTGTTGATCATAGTCATGAGAGGACCATTCCTATTTTTTTCGCCGCTAAAGGGTAAAGTACATCCACTGGCACGGGGGTGTGTTGGGTTCCACCCCATCCCCAAACCGAACATGCATCAACTACGAGCAAGGAAGTAGATGTGCGACCTAGGTGACTGTGCGGACCCCACATGTGAACCAAAGAAAAAAACATGTCAATACGGAACTGATGTACATACGACAACTCCTATATGATATGCGTATGTACGATTGAGCATCTGGAGGTGTGCTGCCACCTGCTTCCTCACACGAAGGGTTGGATCTTGTGTTTCGTACACGGATCGGACTGAAATTGTCGTGTGCATAGCAAGGTTCATGTCAATAAGGCTGAGTTTGGCATCTAAGTCTAGGCAACAAATACTTTTGGGTTCCAACGGCCATCTACAAGGTATTTGCTATAGGCCTACTTGCTCCGGCTGTCGAAGCCCAATAACTACAAATGGGCCTTTCTGCTCATGCAATGTTGGCCCTTTTCTAAAGAACCACAGATCCTATGATTGGCAAAAAACAAAAACACGGAGATTCTACATAAAAGTTGTTTGTATTTATTTTGAATTATTGGGTTGCAATTTTTGAAACTGCTCATGGCCAATATGAAAATCCTTGATCGCTCCATACCCACATAGATCACGGTATTTTCAAAAATTCATAAAGTGGATTTGAAATTTAAAACATATCCTAATAATTCCATGATTTATTCTATTAACTTGCAAGATCTTGGAGCGAAAGAGCTTGTATTAGTCTGCGAAAATAATACTGATAAACCTGTCGTTAACAAGAAATGAAGGTTTATCGTTCAGAGAGGATGCCATGTGGGACCCATGAGACAGTAGCGTCCTCAACGTTTCAAAGAAAAAGGCAAGTAGCCCGAAAATAGGGGTAAAAAATAAATCCTACAAAGGAAACATTTATAGTTCATAGAGGCTGACATGTGGGACCGATCTGCCAGCTGCATCCTCATCATTTCGAAGTCGGCAGGGATCAGAAGAAAAAGGCAAATAGCCAGAAATTAGGGGTAAAAAATAAATCCAAAAAGGAAACTTTTATTCTTAATAGAGGATGACATGTGGGACCGACCTGCCAGCAGCGTCCTCATCGTTTCAAAGGCCGCAGGGGATCAAAAGAAAAAGGCAAATAGCCAGAAATTAGGGGTAAAAAATAAATCCAACAAAGGAAAGGTTTATTGTTCATAGAGGCTGACATGTGGGACCCATGAGCCAGCGGCGACCTCAATTTCAAAGGCGGCATATGATCGAAAAGAAAAAGGCAAGTTAGCAAAAATCAGTGGGTAAAAAAATCTAAGAAATGAAACTTTATTGTACAGTCCCAGTGTGTAAAAAAAAAGGCAAATAGCCAGAAATTAGGGGTAAAAAATAAATCCAACAAAGGAAAGGTTTGTTGTCCATAGAGGCTGACATGTGGGACCCATGAGCCAGCGGCGACCTCAATTTCAAAGGCGGCATATGATCGAAAAGAAAAAGGCAAGTTAGCAAAAATCAGGGGGTAAAAAAATCTAAGAAAAGAAACTTTATTGTACATAGAGGATGACATGCGGGTCCCATGAGCCAGCACCTTACTCAACGTTTCAGAGGCGGCATGAGATCAAAAGAAAAAGGAAACTGACCAAATATCAGGAGCAAAAAATAATCCAAGAAAAGTAACTTTTATTGTACATAGAGGATGACATATGGGTCCCACTTATACAAGCTCTTTCGCTCCAAGATCTTGCAAGTTGATTGTACATAGAGGATGACATGCGGGCCCCATGTGTCAGCAGCTTAATCAATGTTTCCAAGGCGGCAGGGGATCAAAAGAAAAAGGAAATAGCCAAAAATAAGAGGGTGAAAAAAAATCCAAGAAAAGAAACTTTTATAGTATAGAGGATGACATGTGGGTCCCATGAGCCAGCAGCTTCCTCAACGTTTCAGAGGCTGCATGAGATCGAAAGAAAAAGGCAAGTGACCAAAAATAAGAGGGAAAAAAATCCAAGAAAAGAGACTTGATTGTACATAGAGGATGACATGCGGGTCCCATCAGTCAGCAGCTTACTCAACGTTTCCAAGGCGGCAGGGGATCAAAAGAAAATGGAAATAGCTAAAGATCAGAGGGTGAAAAAAATCCAAGAAAAGAAACTTTTATAGTACATAGAGGATGACATGCGGGTCCCATGAGCCAGCAGGTTCCGCAACATTTTCAAAGGCGGCATGAGATCGAAAGAAAAAGGCAAGTGACCAAAAATCAGAGGGTGAAAAATAATCGAAGAAAAGAAACTTTTATTGTACATAGAGGATGACATGTCCCATTTTGCAGCAGAGGTCCCAACTTTTCAAATGCGGCTTGAGATCAAAAGAAAAAGAAAGTAGCCAGAAATTAGGGGATAAAAAAAACTCGAAGAAAAGAAAGTTGATTGTACATAGAGGATGACATGCGGGACCCACGAGTTAGCAGCTTACTCAACGTTTCCAAGCCGGCAGGGGATCAAAAGAAAAAGGAAATAGCCAAAAATCAGAGAGTGAAAAAAACCCTAGAAAATAAACTTTTGTAGTACATAGAGGATGACATGCGGGTCCCATGAGCCAGCAGGTTCCTCAACGTTTCAAACGTGGCATGGGATCGAAAGAAAAAGGCAAGTGACCAAATATCAGAGCCAAAAATAATCCAAGAAAAGAAACTTGATTGTACATAGAGGATGACGTGCGGGTCCCATTTTGCAGCGGTCCCAACGTTTCAATTGCGGCTTGAGATCAAAAGAAAAAGAAAGTAGCCGTAAATTAGGGGGTCAAAAAAACTCCAAGAAAGGAAAGCTTTATCGTTCATACAGGCTGACATGTGGGACCTATGAGCCAGCAGCTTACTCAACGTTTCAAAGGCGGCAGGGGATCAAAAGAAAAGGAAATAGCCAAAAATCGAGGGTGAAAAAAATTCCAAGAAAAGAAAATTTTATTGTACATAGAGGATGACATGCGGGTCCCATGAGCCAGCAGACCCTCAACGTTTCAAACGTGGCATGAGATCGAAAGAAAAAGGCAAGTGACCAAATATCGGGAGCCAAAAATAATCCAAGAAAAGAAACTTTATTGTACATAGAGGATGACATGCGGGTCCCATTTTGCAGCAGCGGTCCAACGTTTCCAAGGCGGCACAGGACCAAAAGAAAAATGAAGTAGCCAGAAATCGGGGGTGAAAAAAATCCAAGAAAAGAAAGATTTCAATTGGGCTGCATCTAGACATCTGGGCCTTCGAACTATCCTTCTGGGCCTTTTGACACGTACAATTTCAGCCCACTCCAGAACATGATAGTTCGGATTTTTCTCAAAAAAAAAAAAAAGGAAAGTCCTATGCTTCGCCAAAACAAAAAACAAGGAGATTCAAGATATATGTTGTAAAAATAAAGATTTAATTTATCCGTTTGCAATAGCTCAGAGCGAAATACACTGTTTATTGTCTGCAAAATAATCAAGATATCACATGTTTCTTGTACGGGGAGGCTGACATCGTGGACCCATGAGCCAGCAGCGTCGTTTTAAAGGCGGCAGGGGATGGAAAGAAAAAATAAACCAAAAATCTGTTGGTAAAAAATCCAAGAAAAGAAACATTTTCGTTCTGAGAGGATGACATGCGGGACCCATGAGGCAGCAGCGTCCTCAGCGCTTATTGTTCATAGAGGCTGACATGTGGGACCCGTGAGCCAGCAGCGTCCTCAACGTTTTAAAGGCGGCAGGATATCGAAAGAAAAAATAAGCCAAAAATCATTTGGTAAACAATATCCAAGAAAAGAAACATTTACCGTTCTGAGAGGATGACATGCGGGACCCATGAGGCAGCAGCATCCTCAACGATTCCAAGGCGGCAGGGGATCAAAGAAAAAAAAAGGAAATATCCAGAAATTAATTAGGGGTTCAAAAAAATCCATCAAAGGAAACTTTTATTGTTCATAGAGGATGACTTGTGGGACCGACCTGCCAACAGCGTCCTCATCGTTTCAAAGGGGCAGGAGATCCAAAGAAAAAGGCAAATAGCCAGAAATTAGGGGTCAAAAATAACTCCAAGAAAGGAAACTTTTATTGTTCGTAGAGGATGACATGCGGGACCCATGAGCCAGCAGCTTACTCAACGTTTCAAAGGCGGCATGAGATCGAAAGAAAAAGGCAAGTGACAAAATATCAGGAACAAAAGATAATCCAAGAAAAGAAACTTTATTGTACATAGAGGATGACATGTGGGTCCCATTTTGCAGCAGCGGTCTCAATGTTTGTAATGCGGCTTGAGATCAAAAGAAAAAGAAAGTAGCTAGTAATTAGGGGGTGAAAAAAATCCAAGAAAGGAAAGTTGATGGACATAGAGGATGACATGCGGGTCCCTTGAGCCAACAGCTTACTCAACGTTTCAAAGGGGGCAGGGGATCAAAAGAAAAAGGCAAGCCAAAAATCAGAGGGTGAAAAAAATCCAACAAAGGAAACTTTTATAGCACATAGAGGATGACATGCGGGTCCCATGAGCGTTCCTCAACGTTTCAAACGTGGCATGAGATCGAAAGAAAAAGGCAAGTGCCCAAATATGAGGAGCCAAAAATAATTCAAGAAAAGAAAGTTTTATAGTACATAGAGGATGACATGCGGGTCCCATTTAGCAGCAGCGGTATCAGTGTTTGAGAGGTGGCAGGGGATCAAAAGAAAAAAGAAATTGCCAAAAATCAGATGGTGAAAACCAAGAAAAAGAACTTTTATAGTACATAGAGGATGACATGCGGGTCCCATGAGCCAGCAGGTTCCTCAACGTTTCAAACGTGGCATGAGATCGAAAGAAAAAGGCAAGTGAAAAAATATCAGGAGCCAAAAATAATTCAAGAAAAGAAAGTTTTATAGTACATAGAGGATGACATGCGGGTCCCATTTAGCAGCAGCGGTATCACCGTTTGAGAGGCGGCAGGGATCGAAAGAAAAAGGCAAGTGACCAAATATGAGGTGCCAAAAAATCCAAGAAAAGAAAGTTTTATAGTACATAGAGGATGACATGCGGTCCCATTTAGCAACAGCGGTATCACCGTTTGAGAGGCAGCAGGGGATCGAAAGAAAAGTCAAGTGACCAAATATGAGGTGCCAAAAAATCCAAGAAAAGAAAGTTTTATAGTACATAGAGGATGACATGCGGGTCCCATTTAGCACAGCGGTATCACTGTTTGAGAGGCAGCAGGTGATCGAAAGAAAAAGGCAAGTGACCAAATATGAGGTGCCAAAAATAATTCAAGAAAAGAAAGTTTTATAGTACATAGAGGATGACATGCGGGTCCCATTTAGCAGCAGCGGTATCACCGTTTGAGAGGCGGCAGGGATCGAAAGAAAAAGGCAAGTGACCAAATTTGAGGTGCCAAAAATAATCCAGAAAAGAAAGTTTTATAGTACATAGAGGATGACATGCGGGTCCCGTTTAGCAGCAGCGGTATCACCGTTTGAGAGGCGGCAGGGATCGAAAGAAAAGGCAAGTGACCAAATTTGAGGTGCCAAAAAAACTCCAAGAAAAGAAAGTTGATTGCACATAGAGGATGACATGCGGGTCCCATTTAGCAGCAGCGGTCTCAACGTTTCCAAGGCGGCAAGGGATCAAAAGAAAAAGGAAGTAGCCAGAAATCAGGGGGTCAAAAAAAATCCAAGAATAGAAAGAATTTTGGTTCATAGAGGATGACATGCGGGACCCATGATCCTGCATCGTAAACGGCTCGTTGAACGAGATGGCGCGATGTAGAAAAAAAACAATGCCAGAGAGGCTGCCATCTGGGCCCTACATCCCTCGGCGGTGCGGATTTGCGTTGACTCGGCCGGCGAACCCGAGATTTCGAGATGCACCACGTCCCGGGCCACCATACGCCACGTTTTGGCCGCTTTCGTCGGGCTAGGTGGCCTCAAAAACGAGAAAAAAAAGTTTTGACATGCACCACGGAGGGACCAAAATCGTCGGCCATGGTACACCAGCAACCACGGCGCGACTTCAACTTCGTGGCGGCCATGTAGTAGGTAGGTATGGTGGACACAAATGGCATAGTGGTTGGCTCAAGGATTTTGGATGCATGAGAAGTATTCCCTCTCGATACAAGGTTTAGGCTAGCAAGGTTATTTGAAGCAAACTCAAGGATGAACCGGTGCAGCAAAACTCACATAAAAGACATATTGTAAACATTATAAGACTCTACACCGTCTTCCTTGTTGTTCAAAACTCAATACTAGATATTATCTAGACCTTAGAGAGACCAAATATGCAAACCAAATTTTAGCAAGCTCTATGTATTTCTTCATTAATGGGTGCAAAGTATATGATGCAAGAGCTTAAACATGAGCACAACAATTGCCAAGTATCACATTATCCAAGACATTTTAGAATTACTACATGTAGCATTTTCCAATTCCAACCATATAACAATTTAACGAAGAAGAAACTTCGCCAAGAACATTATGAGTAAAGCCTAAGGACATATTTGTCCATATGCAACAGCGGAGCGTGTCTCTCTCCCACAAAGTGAATGCTAGGATCCATTTTATTCAAACAAAAACAAAAACAAAACAAACCGACGCTCCAAGTAAAGAACACAAGATGTGACTGAATAAAAATATAGTTTCAGGGGAGGAACCTGATGATGTTGTCGATGAAGAAGGGGATGCCTTGGGCATCCCCAAGCTTAGACGCTTGTGTCTTCTTAAAATATGCAGGGGTGAACCACGGGGGCATCCCCAAGCTTAGAGCTTTCACTCCTCTTGATCATAGTATATCATACTCCTCTCTTGACCCTTGAAAACTTCCTTCACACCAAACTTCAAGCAAACTCATTAGAGGGTTAGTGCACAATTAATAATTCACATATTCAGAGGTGACACAATCATTCTTAACACTTCTGGACATTGCACAAATCTACTGGACATTAATGGATCAAAGAAATTCATCCAACATAGCAAATACGGCAATGCGAAATAAAAGGCAGAATCTGTCAAAACAGAACAGTCCGTAAAGACGAATTTTAAAATGGAACCAGACTTGCTCAAATGGAAAAACTCAAAACTAATGAAAGTTGCGTACATATCTGAGGATCACGCTCGTAAATTGGCAGATTTTTTAGAATTTTCTACAGAGACTTAGGCCCAGATTCGTGACAGACAGCAATGCTGTTTCTGCGCAGCGATCCCAAATATAACATCAACTTTAACATAGAAACTTTACTTGGCACAAAAACATGATAAGGAGAGGTTGCTACAGTAGTAAACAACTTCCAAGACTCAAATATAAAATAAAGTACTGTAGTAAAAACATGGGTTGTCTCCCATAAGCGCTTTTCTTTAACGCCTTTCAGCTAGGCGCAGAAAGTGCAAATCAAGTAACATCAAGAGTAGAAGCATCAACATCATAATTTGTTCTAATAATAGAATCAAAAGGCAACTTCATTCTCTTTCTAGGGAAGTGTTCCATACCTTTCTTGAGAGGAAATTGATATTTAATATTACCTTCCCTCATATCAATAACAGCACCAACGGTTCGAAGAAAAGGTCTTCCCAACACAATAGGACAAGATGCATTGCATTCGATATCCAAGACAACAAAATCAACGGGGACAAGGTTATTGTTAACCGTAATGCGCACATTATCAATCCTCCCCAAAGGTTTCTTTTTAACATTATCAGCAAGATTAACATCCAAATAACAATTCTTCAATGGTGGCAAGTCAAGCATATCATAAATCTTTTTAGGCATAACAGAAATACTTGCACCAAGATCACATAAAGCATTACATTCAAAGTCATTGAATTTCATTTTAATGATGGGCTCCCAACCATCTTCTAACTTTCTAGGAATAGAAGTTTCAAGTTTTAGTTTCTCTTCTCTAGCTTTTATGAGAGCATTTGTAATATGTTTTGTAAAGGCTAAATTTATAGCACTAGCATTAGGACTTTTAGCAAGCTTTTGTAAGAACTTTATAACTTCAGAGATGTGACAATCATCAAAATCTAAATCATTATGAGCTACAGCAATGGGATCATTGTTCCCAAGGTTGGAAAAAATTTCAGCAGTTTTATCACAAGCAGTTTCAGCAGTTTTAGCAATTTCAGGCAGTTTTGTACGCTTTGCACTAGGAGTAGAAACATTGCCAACACCAATTATTTTACCATTGATAGTAGAAGGTGCAGCAACATGTGAATCATTATCATTACTAATGGTGGTAATAGTCCAAACTTTAGCTACATTATTCTCTTTAGCTAGTTTTTCATTTTCTTCTCTATCCCACCTAGCACGCAATTCAGCCATTAATCTTATATTCTCATTAATTCTAACTTGGATGGCATTTGCTGTAGTAGTAATCTTATTATCAATATCATTATTAGGCATAACTTTCAATTTTAAAAGATTAACGTCAGAGGCAAGTCTATCAACTCTAGAAGCAATAATATCAATTTTATCAAGCTTTTCCTCAACAGATTTGTTAAAAGCAGTTTGTGTACTAATAAATTCTTTAAGCATAGCTTCAAGACCAGAGGGTACACTCCTATTATTGTTGTAAGAATTCCCATAAGAATTACCATAACCATTACCATTAGCAGAAGGATATGGCCTATAGTTATTACCAGAGTTGTTCCTATAAGCATTGTTGTTGAAATTATTATTTTTAATGAAATTCACATCAACATTTTCTTCTTGAGCAACCAATGAGGCTAAAGGAACATTATTTGGATCAACATTAGATCTACCATTCACAAGCATAGACATAATCACATCAATCTTATCACTCAAGGAAGAGGTTTCTTCAACAGAATTTACCTTCTTACCTTGTGGAGCTCTTTCCGTGTGCCATTCAGAGTAATTTATCATCATATCATCAAGAAGTTTTGTAGCCGCCCCCAAAGTGATGGACATAAAGGTACCTCCAGCAGCTGAATCCAATAAATTCCGCGAAGAAAAATTTAGTCCTGCATAGAAGGTTTGGATGATCATCCAAGTAGTCAGTCCATGGGTTGGGCAATTCTTTACCAAAGTTTTCATTCTCTCCCATGCTTGAGCAACATGTTCAGTATCTAATTGCTTAAAATTCATTATGCTACTTCTCAAAGATATAATTTTAGCGGGAGGATAATATCTACCAATAAAAGCATCCTTACATTTAGTCCATGAATCAATACTATTCTTAGGCAAAGATAGCAACCAATCTTTAGCTCTTCCTCTTAATGAGAAAGGAAACACTTTCAATTTAATAATATCACCATCTACATCCTTATACTTTTGCATTTCACAAAGTTCAACAAAATTATTAAGATGGGCAGCAGCATCATCAGAACTAGCACCAGAAAATTGATCTCTCATAACCAGGTTCAGTAAAGCAGGTTTAATTTCAAAGAATTCTGCTGTAGTAGCAGGTGGAGCAATAGGTGTGCATAGGAAATCATTATTATTTGCGTTTGTGAAGTCACACAACTTAGTATTTTCAGGGGTATTCATTTTAGCAACGGTAAATAAAACAAACTAGATAAAGTAAATGCAAGTAACTAATTTTTTTGTGTTTTTGATATAGAGAGCAAGACAGTAAATAAAGTAAAACTAGCAACTAATTTTTTTGTGTTTTGTTTAGGTGCAGCAAACAAAGTAGTAAATAAAATAAAGCAAGACAAAAACAAAGTAAAGAGATTGAGAAGTGGAGACTCCCCTTGCAGCGTGTCTTGATCTCCCCGCAACGGCGCCAGAAAAAGAGCTTGATGGCGTGTAACTCACACGTTCGTTGGGAACCCCAAGAGGAAGGTATGATGCGCACAGCAGCAAGTTTTCCCTCAGAAAGAAACCAAGGTTTAATCGAACCAGGAGGAGCCAAGAAGCACGTTGAAGATTGATGGTGGCGAAATGTGATGCGACGCAACACCAGGGATTCCGGCGCCAACGTGGAACCTGCACAACACAACCAAAGTACTTTGCCCCAACGAAACAGTGAGGTTGTCAATCTCACCGGCTTGCTGTAACAAAGGATTAACCGTATTGTGTGGAAGATGATTGTTTGCAAGAAAACAATAAAACAAGTATTGCAGTAGATTGTATGCGATGTAAAGAATAGGACCGGGGTCCACAGTTCACTAGAGGTGTCTCTCCCATAAGATAAAAGCATGTTGGGTGAACAAATTACAGTCGGGCAATTGACAAATAGAGAAGGGCATAACAATGCATATACATGATATGATAAATATAGTGAGATTTAATTGGGCATTACGACAAAGTACATAGACCGCCATCCAACTGCATCTATGCCTAAAAAGTCCACCTTCAGGTTATCATCCGAACCCCATTCAGTATTAAGTTGCAAAGCAACAGACAATTGCATTAAGTATGGTGCGTAATGTAATCGACAACTACATCCTTAGACATAGAATCAATGTTTTATCCCTAGTGGCAACAACACATCACAACCTTAGAACTTTCTGTCACTGTCCCAGGTGTCAATGAAGGCATGAACCCACTATCGAGCATAAATACTCCCTCTTGGAGTTAAGAGCAAAAACTTGGACAGAGCCTCTACTAATAACGGAGAGCATGCAAGATCATAAACAACACATAAACAATAGATTGATAATCACCATAACATAGTATTCTCTATCCATCGGATCCCGACAAACACAACATATAGTATTACAGATAGATGATCTTGATCATGTTAGGCAGCTCACAAGATCCAACAATGAAGCACAATTAGGAGAAGACGACCATCTAGCTACCGCTATGGACCCATAGTCCAGGGGTGAACTACTCACTCATCACTCCGGAGGCGACCATGGCGGTGTAGAGTCCTCCGGAGATGAATCCCCTCTCGGCAGGTGCAGGCGATCTCCTCGAATCCCCGAGAGATGGGATTCGCGGCGGCGTCTCGGAAGGTTTTCCGTATCGTGGCTCTCGGGGGTTTCGCGACGGAGGCTATTTGTAGGCGAAAGGGCAGGTCAAGAGGCGGCACGAGGGCCCGATGACAGCCGGCGCGGCCGGGCCCGGCCGGGCGCCTGTTGTCCGGCCACCTCGTGGCCCCACTTCGACTCTCCTTCGGTCTTCCAAGCTTCGTGCAAAAATAGGACCCGGGCGTTGATTTCGTCCAATTCCGAGAATATTTCCTTACTAGGATTTCTGAAACCAAAAACAGCAGCAATGGCTCTTCGCATCTTGTTAATAGGTTAGTTCCAGAAAATGCGTAAATACGACATATCATGTGCATAAAACATGTAGGTATCATCAATAAAGTAGCATGGAACATAAGAAATTATCGATACGTTGGAGACGTATCACCCGTGGAGATATACTTAACCCCACATATAAACACCATCCACATATATCATGTGTGAGTTTGCAAAGCATAGTTTGCAATTGCTTATCATACCATGAGATCATTTGATCCCACTAGGTACATCATGCATGCGTTGTGTGTTGATCAACTTGAATGCTCACTTAACCGTATTATTCAAGGCATGCTCCAATAGACTCAACTCTCATATGACAATTCTTTGGATCACACTGTGAATATCACCTTGACAATCACTTTATTTACTATGGGAAAACCCTTATGTATAACTTAATGTAAACATTAGTCCATATGGATTATCATTAATTACCAAAACCACACATGGAAGTGTCATGCCCATTCAACCTTGTTCATATAGTAATATGGGAATGAAAGAACCAACTATTGAAAGGAACCAACGGTGTTGCGCAATATTTGGTTACATCATCATGACAAGACAATGTGGTTCACCGAGAGAGTGGGAAAACTTGTTAGAAGTAGACATAAGAGTAGGGTCACCCGTGCACTCGAGGGAAAATAATTTTGTACCATGTATGGGAGGTCCCGGGCACCAGATCATTCAATGTCACTAAGTTCCATTACATTTCCCCTTGCGGTTCACATAAATCTAAATGAAACTTCATACAAATACGCACGAATCTCATTGACCTAGATTGTCGGCTAAAATATGCACAGGATGTCCCATGCACAAAAAAATCGTTGGGTTCATATGATTTCAATGAATAAGCATAAACATACTTTATATGAGAGAGAATAAGCCAATCCAAAGTATAGTGTACCTCAATTCCCAGGAAAACGTCTAAAATACCAAGATCATTGGGAGAAAACGAGTCTTACAAGTCATAAAGTTATTCTTGAATGGCATCCTGATATGAGCCTGTGACAATGATATCATAAAATAGATCAAAACATAAAGGATTGTACCACTAGAGATGATAATAAAGAGTGTGGTCTTGGCTCGAGAGGCAATGAACCCAATGGCTTGGAGTTTGGAACTAAGTCAAGAAAACAATGCGCAAGGGCCTTCAGAAGTTTGTAAATGAAGTTTGGGCATGCCACATCCTTGCACATAGGCAGTTGAAACATATATACTTCTTCCAAAATGCCATGAAAAATGCATTCTTGGAGTCCAATTTGTTTAGACCCCATCCACGAGAGATGGCGATGGAAAGACAAGTCGAATGTTGGTTGGTTTGATCTGTGTCTAAAGGTTCTTGGCATGAATTTTCCATGGATTTTAAAGAAGGTCTAGCTTCTTCTCACCACAATGTTACTTTGGTTGTTGTTGATTGTTTGACTAAATATGCCCATTTCATGCCCTTGAAACAACCATTATGCTCATTTCCTGGCCTTGAAACATCCATTTACTACGGCTAATGTTGCTTTTTTTCAAACATAGTAAATTGCAACTAGTGTGTGATTGGGACATGGTTTTCCTTGGTGTGTTATGGCAGGAATGGTTCAAAACACAATGTACATAATAGGCAATTAACTCAGCCTATCATCCTCAATCTAATGGCCAGACTAAGAGAGAGTAAACTAGTGTATTGAAATGTAGTTCCATTATTCAGTGCCAACCAAATGGATGTCATGGCTACCTATAGCTGATTATTGATACAATGCCGCATTTCGCTCAACTTTAGGGTGGAGTCCATTCAAGGAATTGACTGAGTGTCTACCAAATCTGGTTAATGGCTCATATATGTAAGTGGAGTAATTGTTGCAGGATAAGGAAGCACATAACACTATGATCCATAAAAAATACACAAAGCATAGAGGGGTATGAAACTGTATGCAAATGAGAAGAGATCTTTTCGCTCTTTTCAAATGGGGAACAAGTCTATGTCAAGCTCCATGCATATGCTAAAAAACTATGGTTGTCACCCTACCGGAAGATATACTTCAAATACGTTTGGGATATCCAGTGATTAAGAACATCGATGTAGCTTGCAAGCTGTATTTACCACCAACAAGCAAGATACATTCAGTTTTCCATACCTTGCAGCTGAATCAACATGTTCTAGTCCATACAATGTGCTGGGCCTGGAGAGCAATGTGCGACTAGTGGAGATTAAACTAGACAACGGGTTATGTTGTAACAAAGTGTGTATTGATTGATCTCTGAATTTAATCTCCATCTGTTCTCTTTTCCTCCCTAAGTTCTTTCTCCTCCTAGACTTAATTATCCTTGTATCGGTTACATTTGATCAATCTATCAATCAGGTCATAACAATGGAGTCTCTACTGACTAGAAGCAGCTTAGAGGCGTCCCGAAATTAACAAAGAAAAAGATCCCTTTGTTAAAGGTTGATTCACGACATCTTGGCGGGGCCAATTAGTGATATTGTGGCATTGTGTGGATAGAGTGTCACATTGTTGTGAACCGCGTGGCGGTATCTTGGCGATGGAGAGAGAATCCCCATTTAGCCAGAAACTTTTCTTTGGTGGAGGCAGGAGCTAGTCAGCTACTGGCCTAAAATCCGCCATTTAAAATTTGTGCTAGTACGCCGTAAAGTCATATTTCAAAGATCTACAATGTATTTTGATTAGTTCGGTTATTTTTAGTCAAATTACGGATAATATCAGTTCATGGAAAAGTTCTACAAGATTTCATTACGGAACCTAATAATGTGAACGATATGCCATATCAATAGAAAAATAGGAATATGATGAGTGTACATAATGCGAATCTCAAAGCACTCTAACAGTGGATTCTATACCTTTTAGGGCGGTTTTAAGGATCAGACAACTTAATTAGATATAACTAAATCTCAGTCACCGTGGTCACGGAGACTTTTCTATTTCGTGCATAAGTCCTACAAGTTGCTTCATTGATCCATGAGAAAGTTTGGTTGTTGGCTGCGTAGTTGTGTTTTTCTCTGCTCATTACTAAGCATGCTCACTACAACCCAGTTGTGCAGCTCCCTCTTGCAACTCACAACTAAAACAAAATCATAACATGAATCCAACATCTTGTCTCAGTTGCAGCCCATTTGCAACTTGAAGCAACTCAGTTACAATCCACTTATAACTGAAAAATGTCAGACAGAACCCACGTGCATCCAAAAAATCTCAAGTGCAACTAGGAAAAAATCTCGGTTACAACACACGTGCAGCTAGAAAAATCTCAATTGCAACCCATGTGGAACTTGAAAAATCCCAGTTGCAACACACGTGAAACAGGAAAAATGTCAGTTGCAAACCACATGCAACTGGAAAAATGTCAGTTGCAAACCATGAAAATCTCAGTTGCAACCCACGTGGATATGGAAAAATCTTAGCTGCAACACACATGAAACGGAAAAATCATTGAAAAATATCAAATACAACCCAGTGTGGCTGGAAAAATCTCAATTTGCAACACGCTTGAAAGTGAGAAAATCTTAGTTACAACCCACGTACAATCTCAGTTTTAACCCACCTGGAACATGACGCAAAATTGGAAAAAAAATCTCAGTTTCAAAGCACGTGCAACTAGAAAAATCTTAGCAAACTACGTGCAACTAAAAAATCTCAATTGCAACAGACATGAAACTGGAATAAGCTTAGTTGCAACCCCGCACAACTAAAAAAAAGTTACTTGCAACTCACACACATATGAAAAAATCTCATTTCCTACCCACCCGCAATTAACCGGAAAAATCTCAGCTACAATTTATGGAAAAGTCTCGGTTCAACTCATGTGCATCTCACTAGCACAAATCATGACATAATCCAACGATAATGAACTTTTTTCAGTTACAGCCCACACACATTAAAATTATCTCGATTGCAACTCATGTACTTTCAATGCACATGGCATGTGCATGTCTTCTTTATTAGTTGCACACTATTTTTTTAATCGCAACGAAGCAAGAAAAATACACAAACAGAAAATAACAAAAGAACTACATACAACAAACTCGCGACAAAGTAGTGAAGCCAACAGCCCACGACAAAACCATCAACATGCAGCAATAAGTCTTAGAGGGAAAAAAAAGTTGCACGTGACACAAAGCAATAGGTTGCACGAAATTTAGCACTACAAAAAATCGATGGTTAAAAGAGGTGACTGGAACATAATAAAAAAGGATTTGCTAGCTAAGAACTAAGTTCGTGCTCAGTTAAATATTACACCATTTGATTGCATCATGATTCCTGCATGTGAGTTGCAAGTTGGGTTGCAATCGGATTATTCAGTTGCAAATGAAGTTGCAGCTAAGGTTTTTTCAGTTGCAAGTGGGGATGCAACTAAGAAAATACATTCGGAGTTTTAGATTTGTCTCATGATTCATACTAGTCATCGGTTCCAACATAAGTTGCATCTAAGATTTAGTGACATCATCACGCTGAAAACGAAGCTAGTTTTCAGTTGACTGAGAAATAATCACATCCTAATAAAAGTACGTCTGATTTCTAGCAAATCTATACCTTTTAGCCGAAGGCCGCCGCTTGGCGGCACCCTCACAATATAGACTTACCTTGTTGAGGCTACTTCGCGGATGTATCTTGATCATGAAGAATAGATTTTTCGATAAAGAAGGTTTATTAATCAAAGATTAGTATTCATTAGACCTTATCTCAAGCTTGTATCAAATACAGGAGCTCGGACGGGATTGAATCGGACCAATATTCCGCGGCTACTCCGCGTGGTACTACAATAAGTATCACCACTAACTGCATCTACCGCGTAGCATCCATAAAATTGCACACCTACGATCATCAGGCAATCACTGCCGGCGCCGGCGGTGATCCAAAGTTCCAAACGTATCCAAACGCACGAATGAATCATCCCCTGCACCTCGGCAACGAACAGCGTATGATCATCGGTCATCCGTGAATCTGCCTCTGAATACCATACCAGCAGCCCGAACACGCAACTTGGCAACCATCCCGAGCAGAATCCGAGTTTTCTGTTACCGCCATTTAAACCTCCTCGCGTGCCGTTCCCGCCGCAAAGCTAATCGTATCCTTTTCCACACTCCTCGGTGCTCGATCGATCTCACGTACAGTACTACGTACGGTACGATCTCCACCTATAAATATACCCTCATCGATCTCACAATCCAAACAGCAGTTAGCAGTAGCCAGTAGCAGGCCGGGTGATCAGATCAGTACCGCAGTACTACGATAACCTCGCCAGCTCGTGGTACTAGCAGGTACTGGTTGGTCGGTCGAACACCATGGGTCAGCTCAGCAAGAAGCTTCTCGTGTTAGCGGCCATGGTCGCGGCGGCACTGGCCGTGGCGGAGCTATGCGGCGCCATTCCGCTGGAGGACAAGGACCTGGAGTCGGAGGAGGCGCTGTGGGACCTGTACGAGCGGTGGCAGACCGCGCACCGCGTGCCCCGCCACCACGTCGAGAAGCACCGCCGGTTTGGAACTTTCAAGTCCAACGTCCGCTTCATCCACTCCCACAACAAGCGCGGCGACCGCCCCTACCGCCTCCGCCTCAACCGCTTTGGCGACATGGACCGCCACGAGTTCCGCGCCACCTTCGCCGGATCCCACGTTAACGACCTCCAACGCGACGGCCCTGTCGCCCCCGCCATTCCGGGCTTCATGTACGCTGGCGTTAACGTGTCGGACCTGCCTCAGTCCGTTGACTGGCGGGAGCAGGGCGCGGTCACCGGCGTCAAGAACCAGGGCAAGTGCGGCAGCTGCTGGGCCTTCTCCACCGTGGTGTCCGTGGAGGGCATCAACGCCATCCGGACCGGCCAGCTGGTGTCCCTGTCGGAGCAGGAGCTCATTGACTGCGACACGGCGGACAACAACGGGTGCCAGGGCGGCCTCATGGACAATGCCTTCGAGTACATCAAGAATAACGGCGGGCTCGCCACCGAGGACGCCTACCCGTACCACGCCTCCAACGGCACCTGCGACGCCGTGGAGGCGAAGGGGTCACCCGTGGTGGTGCGCATCGACGGCCACCAGGACGTGCCGGCCAACAGCGAGGAGGAGCTTGCCAAGGCCGTGGCGAACCAGCCCGTGTCCGTCGCCATCGATGCCAGCGGACAGGCATTCCAGTTCTACTCCGCGGGGGTGTTCACCGGCGAGTGCGGGACCGAGCTGGACCACGGCGTGGCCGTCGTCGGGTACGGCGTCGACAGTGACGGCATGGCGTACTGGACGGTGAAGAACTCGTGGGGAACTGCTTGGGGAGAGAAGGGGTACATCAGGATGCAGAAGGATGGAGGCTTCAGCGGTGGGCTCTGCGGCATCGCCATGGAAGCATCCTACCCCGTGAAGACCCAGAGCAAGCCCAAGCCCACGCCCACGCCCAGGCGAGCTCTCGGGGAAAGGAAATCCCAGTGACCATCCAAAGCAAGATCGATGCTTGTATCTGAATTACTACTTACCATATATCATTCCTAGCTATATTAGGGTGAAATAAATTAAATTAAGTAGCTCTTCGTGCACGCAGCAACAAAAAAAAAAGGCTGTGTGTACGTGGGAGGAAGGTCGGTCGGTATCTATTTGGATTTCTAAGTGGAATGTAAAATGATGTGTAATGTAACGTCCTGCTTGTAATGTATGAAAGCTTTATAATATGTTGTGTTCATCTCCCAATTTGGGTCATGCTGGTTCGTGTTTGTTTCAAACGTAAGAAGGTATGAAATCAGTAAACTGATTTGCTTTTGCGAGTAGATTACCTGGGTTGGGCTGAAGAGGGCCATTTTTAACACTTTTTCTCTTTGGGATGTGTTTGCGTCTTCTAAGGCCAACTCCAACTAACAGAGCTTCCTCTTACTGGGCTTAGGTTTTAGTTTAGGTCCAACGTTATTTTTTTGAACTGGAACACATCGATTCCATTACTCAGATGGCTCAGCACGACGATCACTGGCCAACAACACCAATACAGAGTCTGGTACATCTTCATGCCACAGGCGGCAAGGATCATCCTCTCTAGCTCCCATAGCCGCAAGGGCATGGGCTACTTTATTACAAGAACGAGGACAATAGTTTAAACTAACTGAACGAAAATTAAGACTAATAAAAGTACGGATGTCACTATAAATGACTCCTTCAGGGGAAAGATCAAACTCCTTAGAACGGATGGCTCGTACAAGGTTTTGGGCATCCATGGGCGGGCACAGACATTTTTCAATGGGTATTCAAACTCAGAAAAAAATCTAATGCAAAACCCGAAGGAGAAAAAACTGTGCAATACATCAGTACAAACATAAAAAATTGACAAACCTAAAGGTTCACAATTTTTTCATAACAACATCATCTCAAAATAGGAGAGAAATGACATGATAAATTGTTCAATGCTAAACAGAAAGGTGCACAATTTATCCATAAGAGACATCATCTCAAAATACTAGACAAATTACATAATGATAGATACTCATAACACTACTTTGCGGTTCTCCAAAGCTTGGAAACGTGATATGATTGCATCATCCTTTACTTGCAAAAATAATTCCTTCTCAATATATGTAACTAAGCAGTCATTTAAGAATTTGCTTCCCATCTTCTTCCTCAATTTATTCTTCACATAGTTCATTGAAGAAAATACTCTTTCGACAATTGCGGTTGCAACAGGAAGGATTAGAACCAATTTGAGAAGCTTGTTGATTTTGAGGTCCAGATTCAACAATAGGAGTTGGCTGTTTTCGTGTTGACGTTGAATCATTCTTCTGTTTCTTTGAAGCTCTGTCCCACAACAACTGCAAATCACCACAAGCCCCCTTCATCTCTCTGTTCTTAATTTCTAAACACAACTTCAGTACAGCTGCAACAATTGGAAAAGATAAATTACTGATTTGCTAGTTCAATAAATAGATACTCCAATTAGAACTTGGACGAGAAATTATCACTGATTTGCTAGTTCAAAAATTAAAAAAGGAAATTAAAACTAGAAGCTGCCTTCAATTTGATCGAACTTGCCCGTGGACTAATTACTAATATCAGGGAATGAAAGAACTTGGATGAGGAATTGGATTTTTAGAACCTACTGTGAGAGCCTGAGACCGAGAGGTGTTTGGTCGCCGGATTGAGGACCTTCCGGCAGTAGAGACGCGGAGAGCCGGAGACGACGGTGCTCCAGCTCCGGCCGCTAGCCTCGCAATCGTCAGAGACGCGGAGACACGGTGTTCCGGTCGCTCGCCCTAGACGCGAAGACTGTGCCGTTTCGCTCGCCTCGGAATCACCAGACGCGGAGACGCCTCGAGTCTGGAGCGATGCGTGCGAGTCTGGGACGCGAGTTAGTTCCCTCGCCGCTTTGCCTCCTTGGATTGAGCCTTTCCGTTCGGCCAAGATGGCTGTTGGTTTGTTGGGTTGTAAGCTATATACACCATGATTTTTTTTTTGGCAAAAAAATGGGTATTTATATGAATACCCATGAATCAATGTAGGCCCGTCAGTGTGGGCATCGCTTTCAACTGAGATATTCGTCATTCCCCAGCATGTAGCGCTTGCGCACAGGCCTGTGCTTTGGCACTAGCTACACTCGCAATGAAAGGAATTTTTTCTGCACCTGCACCTCGAGCCTCCCCCTGCTGATCACGCACTATAAAACCCCAGCCACCCTGTCTCTTTTCCTCTGAAAAAGCTCCATCGATATTAATCTTTACTGTCTCATCCACCGGACGATGCCACTTCTCCAACCGTTTGCTCACCTGACCGCCTACTGCCGGTGTACATAAAGTTTCTGACTCCATCACCCAGTACCGTATCTATCCAATCACCTCAGTCAACTCCCCCACCTTCTCATGATGATTAATTTTATTTCTTCTAGTCCACCATCGCCATAGTAGGCAGCAAACAGAAATCTGTTTCTTCTTATCCAGCTTCATAATTTCCTCAATCATTGCCCAACGTTTCTTTAGAGAGATCTAAGTGTCTAATAGGGGACCCAAGTCTTTCTTTCTTGGGGCGCTTCAAACACTAAGTATTGTTTTCTTACCTTTTTTGTAAACCTAAAAAAAGTATTGTTTTCTTACTTTTTTGTAAACCTAAAAAATAATATTTACCAGTAATACTTTATATTTAATCAAAATACAAAGCAATTAGGTGATGCAGTAAAAAAGAGATGTGCATTTGTGGGTGAACTTTGGAGTCGTAATAGATCGGTCTTTCTTACAATGTTGTGTTTTGATGTGTTGGTGTTATGTCATACTAAACAAAAGTTGCACAACTGCTTTCAATCCTATTCGGCCGTCATGGCCGAACATTTAGCACATAAAGCTTATGGTGTTTTGATCCTACTAATCTACTGTCCTTATCCCACGGATCCTCGTCGAGTAGTTCGTTATTGTCTTGGATGCGATGGTAGTCTCAACGTGTTTTGGTAAGGACTCCTCTATGTCAATATTTTGTGTTGCCAACTTCATTCGTGAGTACAACAGGGAAACAAGGTTCTACAACAAAAGATGTGTCTCCATAATTGTTCAACTTAATCATTTCACTTACTTAAGGGGGACATTGATGCGGATCCTTAAAACTTTGAAAGTTAGTTTAGATTGGACAATTTTATTCTCCTACAATTTTATTCCTTTAAGTAGTCATAACCTGAGAGGAGATGCAAAAAAAAAAAAAAAAGAGAGAGGCGATTCTAGAGATGCAACCTCGAAGAGCATTTATTTAAATTTTAGTTTTACCATTGGTCTATGTTGTTTGAGCTTTTTTTAGGGACATTTCGTTTCAGCTCGTTAGATATATTCTATTCCGTTTACTAAGACAACAAAGTTCGATTTTCACTCCAAAGGAAGAAATGTGGGTCCTCCTTCAGTTGTTCTACAGCATGGGAAGTCTTCGTATGATCCGGGACGTTCATTAAGATGATCCGACAATTTGACGGTCATGGGAAGATCACAATACATGTCCAAAAGTGTCCCAAACAGTTCCGACCCAAGGACGAGTCTGCCTCTATCTTGTGGTACCCAAATCCATGGCGAGCTCGCCGCGATCCCCGCAGCCGGCGGCTCCGGCGCAGGCGGAGCTCGAGATCTCGCGGCAGTCCCGTATACTTGCGGCGGTGAGTCCACATCCTGCTTTCGCACTCCTTAGGTTTTGCTTCTTGGTCTTTTGTCCATCGTGTCGTTCTGGTGCAGTTGTCGAAGAAGGTGATAGATCTCGATGAGCTGAGGATGCTTTCAGCTCAGGGCGTCCCCGACGGCGCCGGCGTCCGGTCGACTGTGTGGAAGGTACCCCATTAATAGCAGGCTCTTCGTTTTGTTCTTTCTAGATGTATTCTGTAGTCTCAACTCTCAAGCTGAAGATTTAGGATGTTCTAAGGAAGTGCCTGTGCAAAACTGGAAATGAGATTTTCTTTTGATGTAGGCCGGCCTTAATTTAGACTCACAATTGATCTACCGTACTGATGTTTTTTATTAATGTCACAATATGCATACATGTCCTTAGTCTATATCTTTTTGCCTTTTCATGCCAATGTCAGGTCAAAAATCGTCTGCATTTTTGTCCCTTTGTGTTCATTCACTTGCTACTACTATCAGCCCTTTTTGATCAATTGTCCAGATATGGTCAGTATGAGGAAAAAGATGCTGTCAAAAGTGTATTGCCTTTTCTGGTCACAGACTCACTGTACATGTTTTGGTTGCTCAGCTGCTACTGGGTTATTTGCCCAGTGATCGTGAACTGTGGGAGCAGGAGTTGGCAAAAAAGAGATCACAATATGAAGCCTTCAAAGACGAGTTCCTTGGCAACACTGTATGTCATTACACATTCAGATTATCAATCTTGATTGCCAATTAATAGTTACAGATATCACACATGATACCTAGTGTAGATCCTTACTAGGAAACAAAGATCCTGAATCCTAGCTCTGCTAGGTAGGTGGAAATAGCGCAACTAGAGGGTCAGAAGCCCATAGCGACGGAAATGCAGAGCATGTCGAGAATGGGTTTCTTGATAGGTCGGTGATAGCCCAAGATGAGCATCCTCTGAGCATTGGGAAGACCAAAGAATGGGATCAGTTTGTTGAGGTACGCTCTAGTTCCTCTGAATGTTACATTTTAGCTGTGTTGCGTGCGTTATTTTTGTACTTAGATATTCTGCTCACATATTGCAGCTAGTTTCATTTGTTGGTTTTGCATTAATTCTATGCCCAGGACACTGGTGGCTGTGCTTACAATTTTTTTCAGAGATCCACACTGACATTAGCATTAATTCAGAGCAGTTATGCTTTGACAACAAAGGGCAAGTATAATTATGTCAATTTAAACCACACATCTCAGTATATCTGCGTTAAATTTATGCTCGTTTCATTTCAATTATTTGTATCTATCGGAGTGTTTTGAGAAATCGAATTGCAAAAAAATCCTGGTGAACTGTTGAAGCAATTGTTGCCAACTTCAAACATGTAGATTTACCTTTTTGTTCTAGAAGCACTCACATTTGTGTTGAGTTAGTGTAAGGGTGAGTCATTTCACCACTTGGTATCACTCTAATATTGGTACTTTTTTTTTCTTTAACTATATCTTTCATACAGAATTCAGAGATGATTGAGCAGGTTGACCGTGATGTGAAACGCACTCACCCTGACATGCATTTTTTCTGTGGAGACTCGTCTTTTGCAAAGTCAAATCAGGTAAAATCTCCAGTATCGAAATCTTAACATTGTTCTGGTTGGTTACATGGCTGATTATTTGTGATTCTTTACCAGGAATCACTGAAAAATATTTTAATTATCTTTGCCAAGCTGAATGCTGGAATAAGATATGTGCAAGGAATGAACGAAATTTTGGCGCCGCTCTTCTTTGTATTTCGAGATGATCCGGATTATAAAAATGCTGTATGGAGTAAGCAATTGTTATACTGCTTCGTATCGTTTGCTGTACAACAGATTGTACAAAAAGTTAATAATTTTTACTCACGAGTCATGACTTTGCGGCTATATATCATGATATTGCTAGCTGGATTCCCTTGCAGAACTTCGCAGAAGCCGATTCTTTCTTTTGCTTTGTGGAGTTACTTAGCGGGCTTAGAGACAACTTCTGCCAGAAGCTAGACAATAGCGCTGTTGGCATTCAAGGGACGCTCTCCAAATTAATGCAACTCCTAAGGAAGTATGATGGAGAGCTTCAGCACCACTTGGAAATAACGACAGAAGTAAGTTTCTGTGTAGTAAACTGCTCAATCTTTAATGCTGTACTTTACAGTTGTCCTTTGACTTGAGAAGTTGCGATGTGAACTGAACCTTGTGCTGTTTCAAGTTCTTACAGTAGATCCGTTATAATACTTGGAAGCATTATATAAGGATCCGCATAGTGCAGATCCGCCATGCTTATAGTAGTGAAGAAGTGCTTGCAGTATTATTAACTGAAGCATGGTTTCTGCAGGTTAATCCCCAGTTCTACGCATTCAGGTGGATAACACTGCTGCTAACCCAGGAATTCAACTTCGCTGATACCATTCACATATGGGACACGCTATTAAGTGACCCAGATGGTCCTCAGGTAACAAATGAACGCACTCTGGTTTGTTCTGCAAACCTTTGGTTTGAGTTCGATGACTGAAGATCTATCTGACGAAAACGCAGGAAACCTTGCTGAGAATATGCTGTGCAATGCTTATCCTCGTCCGGAAACGCCTCCTTGCTGGGGATTTCACATCCAACCTAAAGCTCCTGCAGAGCTACCCCCCGACGAACATCGGCCACCTCCTCTACGTCGCGAACAAGTTGCAGTGAACAAACCGGTTCACTCGGGAACAAATTGCTGTGAACATATCTGTTGGCTTACAAATTGTAACTGTAATACCAGCATACTATTACTTCACCGCAATCTGTAACTTTATTACCAACGGTTCAGAAATAAGCTACTGTTATGATTTTTATCAAATATCCAAGTTCATAGTATGAAATTCCCGTCTGCTATAAGCTGAAAATACCATCACGGCCGCTACTGGTCCAAAGTCCCCTTTTTTTTTTTGTTACCCAAGGGCGGTTCTACTGCCTAGGCGGCCACCCAGCCTGCTTCGCAGATCTAGCTCCGTGGAGCTGTCCTGTTAGGCACTGCGCTGTGCCGGATTTCTGGGAAGCTGGATTGATATTGAGCACGGCCTAAGATGCATCTGATGAAAATACTTGCGTGTTCCATGAAGATACAAGCAATATTTTCTCAACTTTCTGCACAAATACCGACACTAAAATCTCTCTCTTCTGTGTATGTTGGGATTTCTCACTCCTGTGGTTGCGTATTGTTTTATAACATTTTTTTTGCCGAGATAATTTTAGAACTTGTTATGTGGCTGCGTGTGGGCTTCACATTGCTTACACAGCAATGGTTCTTCTATGGGCCATAAAACTGATGGCGCGTTCTGAGGAACTTGACTTCCTTGGCTCCTCACATGGGCCGCGAAAGACAAACAGCCCACAAAGTAATGACGCTCCTGAATCCGGAGGCAGTGCTAACGATGCGCGGTCATCGTACTGTTTAGACTTTAGTCCCACCTCGATGCTGCAAGCTGATTACCAGGGGCAAAAGCCTACATATAGAGCGTCCCCGCCAACGATGAAAATTACTTACCTGGATGGGGTCAACGGACGATCAATAAGGTCCGTGGCCTAGGCCAATGACCCACATTGCACTTTGTAGGGTGTGTTGGCTTACCATCTTCTCTAGGGGAGAATGGACATCATAATTTGTGATAGAGGGGGTACGCGTCCGCGCGGCCCCTGCCAATTCGAATTAAAAATTTGAATTTAGTTTCTTGGTTTAGATGTTTTGTCTATTCAACAAATTTCTGTTGCAAATACTAACGTTGCCCAGTTTCTTAGAACTGGGCCTCAATGAGACATTGCCCCCATTGCTTTATTATTCAATTGGGCCTTTGCTAGTCATCTCCAGTTTAATCACATGTGCAGACATTGGAAAAAAATTCACGAACTACTTTTGGGAGATTTGTAGTTTCCTTTAGGGAACGTCAACCTGTGATTTCTGCATGCACAATGCCAACATGGCAATTGACGCTATAATAAGGGAAAATGGGCAACCCGGAAGCTGGGACAAGTCAGTGTCAAATCAGTGGAGGATAAGTGAACTTCTCAAAGCATGCACGAACCGCCACATCCTTGAAACGGAATGCACGGTTTGAGAGTGCAACCACAGCACGAGCTCGTGCATGGCGCATGCGTGGCCCGTGGACGTGTGAGTATAGCGTTCGTTTGGTACGGGCGTGGGGGAGGGGAGAAAGGATTTCATCTCGACAAGACGCAGGTGCAGGGATTCGCGATCTCTATCTGGGGCAAAATATACAGAGAGATACTGCGAAGGGACGTACCGTGGGCGTAGGCTGTAGCTAAGCTAGGACTAGTTGTTACCTAGGGCGCTTCGTGATCGGTAGATGTCAATCCCGCGTAATCCCATGGCTGGAGTAAGGATGATCACAGACTAGTAGAAAACCTCTCATCCATCTAAGACTTTAGTACCGGTTCCCTTACGAACCGGTACTAAAGGTGGTATTAATACCGGTTCCGTGCGTGGGACATCAATACCGGTTCGTTAAGGACCTTTAATACCGGTTCGTAACACGACCGGTATTAAATTTCCAGGCGGTGGTGGGGCCAGGGTTGCACCTTTAGTACCGGTTCGTGTAAGGAACCGGTACTAAGGGTCTGTGCCTATATGAGGCAGCGCCCCCTGCATATCTCATTCTCACTTCTCCTCTCACATTTCCAAATATCCACCTCTCACACTCCAATAATCTTTATTTTTCTCCACCATTTTAACAAGATTAACGGCATACATCTATCCAAGGGTTAGCAATATCATCCTTCCTTCCGGCGTTCCTAATTTAGCTCAGTTCTTTGGTAGTTTTAACTCGTACTATTTTTGTAGTGCAAGCAAGGTGTTCGATGAAATGCCTAAGTTAGTGATTTTATTTTTTTATATGCAATTTGAGCTGAAATTATGGTATGTTTTGTAGGTTTTAATTAGTATCATCCCCGTCCTTACCGCCTCGGTGAGCCCCTCTTCTTTTATAAAAAACAATTAGTTTTATGTGATGAACTTGAATATTAATTAAGTTGGTCACTCATATATCCATGATGTTGTGTACTTAATGATTTTTGATATACATATAAAATGCAGATAATTGTTGGACCAAGCACGGAGAAAGAGGGGTTATATTGGAAGACAACGAAGAAGAAGAGGATAGTGACAACTATCCCTTATTCACTGAAGACGGTGGTAGTAGAATGGGGGAAGACGAAGCTGAAGAAGAGCTCATTTTCGATGAGCCGATTTTTGATGACCCGGATGACGATTTGGGTCGGGCCATTCTTGATGCGAAGATGAACTGCGGAAATGAAAAGGAGAGGTTGAAGTTGGAGAAAATGTTAGAGGATCACAACAAACTGTTGTACCCAAATTGCGAAAATGGTCAGAAAAAGCTGGGTACCACGCTGGAATTGCTGCAGTGGAAGGCAGAGAATGGTACTTCTGACAAGGGATTTGAAAAGTTGCTGAAAATAATAAAGAAGATGCTTCCAGGGGAGAACGTGTTGCCCTCTAGCACGTACGAAGCAAAGAAGGTTGTCTGCCCTCTAGGATTAGAGGTGCAGAAGATACATGCATGCATCAATGACTGCATCCTCTACCGCGGGGAGTACGAGAATTTGAATGCATGCCCGGTATGTAGTGCATTGAGGTATAAGATCAGGCGAGATGACCCTGGCGATGTTGAGGGTGAGTCCACCCCCAGGAAGAGGGTTCCTGCGAAGGTGATGTGGTATGCTCCTATAATACCACGGTTGAAACGTTTGTTCCAGAACAAAGAGCATGCCAAGTTGTTGCGATGGCACAAAGAGGACCGTAAGAAAGATGTGATGCTGAGACACCCCGCTGACGGGTCGCAGTGGAGAAAAATCGACAGAGAGTTCAAGTCATTTTCAGATGACGCAAGGAACTTAAGATTTGGTCTAAGTACAGATGGCTTTAATCCTTTCGGGGAGCAGAGCTCCAGTCATAGCACCTGGCCAGTGACTCTATGTATCTATAACCTTCCTCCTTGGTTGTGCATGAAGCGGAAGTTCATTATGATGCCAGTGCTCATCCAGGGCCCGAAGCAACCCGGCAACGACATTGATGTGTACCTGAGGCCATTGGTTGAAGAACTTTTAGAGTTGTGGCGTGACGAAGGTGTACCTGTGTGGGATGAGCACGAACAAAAGGAATTTAACCTACGAGCGTTGTTATTTGTAACCATCAATGATTGGCCTGCTCTTGGTAACATTTCAGGGCAGTCAAACAAGGGATACAATGCATGCACACACTGTTTAGGTGAGACTGATAGTAATTATTTGGGAAACAAGAATGTGTACCTGGGGCATCGTCGATTTCTTCCAAAACAACATCACGTAAGAAAGAGAGGAAAGCATTTCGGAGGTGAGGCAGATAACCGAACGAAGCCTACCCGCCCTAATGGGGAAGTTATATATGATATGGTCAAGGATTTAAAAGTGATCTTTGGAAAGGGTCCCGGCGGACAATCTGTTCCGCATGATGTTGACGGACACGTACCCATGTGGAAGAAGAAGTCGATATTTTGGGAGCTACCCTACTGGAAATTCTTAGAGGTTCACTCTGCAATCGACGTGATGCACGTGACGAAAAATCTTTGCGTGAACCTGCTAAACTTCTTGGGCGTGTATGGGAAGACAAAAGATACACCGGATGCACGGCAGGACCAGCAAAGTATCCACGAAGGAAACAACCTGAATCCAGAGAAGTATCAAGGTCCTGCCAGCTATGCTCTTACCAAAGAGGAGAAGGAGATCTTTTTTGAAGTCCTGAGTAGCATCAAGGTCCCGTCTGGCTTCTCGTCGAATATAAAGGGAATAATAAACATGTCGGAGAAAAAGTTTCAAAACCTAAAGTCTCATGACTGCCACGTGATTATGACACAATTACTTCCGGTTGCATTGAGGGGGCTTCTGCCGGAAAATGTTCGAGTACCCATTGTGAAGCTATGTGCGTTCCTCAATGCAATTTCTCAGAAGGTGATCAATCCACTTACTCTACAAAATTTACAGAAGGATGTGGTCCAATGTCTAGTCAGCTTCGAGTTGGTGTTCCCACCATCCTTCTTCAATATTATGACACATCTCCTAGTTCACCTGGTCGAAGAGATTGGCGTTCTCGGTCCTGTATTTCTACACAACATGTTCCCCTTTGAGAGATTCATGGGAGTCTTAAAGAAGTACGTTCATAACCGTGCTAGGCCAGAAGGAAGCATCTCCAAGGGCTATGGAACAGAGGAGGTCATTGAGTTTTGTGTTGACTTTATTCCTGACCTTAAGCCGATCGGTGTTCCTGAATCGCGCTATGAGGGGAGACTGCGTGGAAAAGGCACGCTAGGAAAGAAATCAGCAACGTGTATGGACGGACATTCTTTCACTCAAGCACACTACACAGTTCTACTTAATTCCATCTTGGTGGCTCCGTACAAAGAGGAACACAAGGAGATCTTACGCTCTAAATACCCGGAGCAACGTGAAGATTGGATTGATGGAGAACACATGAAGACTTTCGGCGGTTGGTTGCAAACACGTCTCATGAATGTCACCGATGACGAGCAGCTGTACTTGTTGGCCAAGCAACCATCTTCTACTATATCGACTTTTCAAGGGTACGAGATTAATGGGAACACATTTTACACTTTCGCCCAAGACAAAAAGAGCACCAACCAAAACAGTGGTGTCCGCTTTGATGCAGAAGATGGCAATGGGAACAAGGTCACATATTATGGGTACATAGAGGAGATATGGGAACTTGACTATGGACCTAATTTCAAGGTCCCTTTGTTCCGGTGTAAATGGTTCAACCTGAAAGACGGGGTACAGGTAGACCCGCAGTACGGAATGACTACAGTGGATTTCAAGAATCTTGGGTACGACACCGAACCATTCGTCCTAGCCAGTGAAGTGGCTCAGGTTTTTTATGTGAAGGATATGTCTAGCAAACCGAAAAAAAGAAAAGAAAGGCAAGAGGACACATCATACGATGAGCCAAAGCGGCACATAGTTCTTTCAGGAAAAAGAAACATCGTGGGAGTAGAGGACAAGACAGACATGTCAGAAGATTATAATAAGTTTGACGATATTCCACCCTTCAAGGTAAAAATTGACCCAAGCATCATCTTAAACAATGAAGATTGTCCATGGTTGCGTCGCAGTAAGAAGAAAGGGAAACGGGCGAAGAAAACTCAGAAGACTAGAGCAGATGGAGTATAACTTGTGTATCTCAATATGGAAATCACTTTTGTGTAATGATGTTACTGTATGTAAGATATTAACAATGGAGATGGTTGGCTTGTTTTACTAGTTAAGTCACGGGCTTGCAGGGAAATTTTTCCGAGGCGGAACTTCCGAATATGCCATATATAGGGCATGTGCACCAAGGGCATATTCGAGAAGTTCCGCCACGGGAGATTTCCCAACCCTTTCCCCAACATTGTTAGAGGAGATGGAGTCTTCCACGGGCTTGCAGGGAAATTTTTCCGAGGCGGAACTTCCGAAGATGCCATAGGGCGTGTGCACCAAGGGCATCTTCGACAAGTTCCGCCACGGGAGATTTCCCAACCCTTTCCTCCATCCATGGTGATGAAACTCTCCATCCATGTTGGCTTGTTGAGCTGCTTCCCATGGTGTATCGATGCTCCTTTTATAGGCAGAGCGTCCTTATCCTGCCGACAGCTTTAGTACCGGTTGCAGACACGAACCGGTACTAAAGGTTACCCACGCGTCCTTATCCCACCGACAGGGCGTCGTGCGCTACATACTTTATCTCATCGAGCAGGGCGTCCTTATCCTGCCGACAGCTTTAGTACCGGTTGCACCCACCAACCGGTACTAAAGGTTACCCACGCGTCCTTATCCCACCGACAGGGCGTCGTGCGCTACATACTTTATCTCATCGAGCAGGGCGTCCTTATCCTGCCGACAGCTTTAGTACCGGTTGCACCCACCAACCGGTACTAAAGGTTTGCCTCGATCTGTCTTCCCGCCTATTTTCTTCCCGCGCTTTCCACCGGTTCCCGCCTCTGTCTTCCCGCCATTTTTTCACTATATATATGTAGGCTTGGCCACCATTTACATATCACATCTAGACTCATATCTGCAAACCTCATCATTCTCTCCCATGGCTTCCATCGCATCTCTAACCCCCCGGGAGGCGGAGGCGCTTTGCGCCTCGAACTACCCCTGCCCGCCGGGCTACCGCGTCCCGACCGGCTGGTTGCTAAGCGTCGGAGGCGTACCGGTCCCTCCAGTCCCTCTAGGTGTGGCGCGCGAGATGGCCATCACGAACCACTACTACTTCGAGCTCACGCCAGAGCAGCGGAGGAATCCCCAGTGGCATCCCGACTACAGCCCGACTTGGGAAAGCTTCTTCATCAATCGGCGTGAGAGGGCGCTTGCCAGGCACGAGGAGGGCGGCCCGCCTCCTCCGAACTTCAACGAGGCCGGCCGTCGGCTGTGGTGGCGCGGCCGGACTCTCCAGGGCGTCATGGCCTACCGTGGCCCCCGCCTGCGCTACCCTCAGTCCCAGCCCACGCGTGCTCACCCGCCGACGTTCGAGTACCGCGACCCCGATGCCAGCGACGATGATGACGGCGACTACGACGACTACAGTGGCGACTACTACAGGGCTAGGCACGAGTATGACTGAATGACTCCAACAGTAGAATTTGGCCATGTATCTTTAATTTTCAGTTAAGCTATGTACTTTTAATTCGAGTTCAATCGTAATAAAATTTCATTCCCGCCCTTTCTTTTCCGCCTTTTTTCTCCCACGCGCGGCGTCGTGGCGAGAGTAAAGAAAAGAAATAGAATAGAGAAAAGAAATAGAAAAGAAATAGAAAATAAAAACAAAAGCAATAGAAAAAATAAATAGAAAAGAAATAGAAAAGAAAGGAAAAAGAAAGGAAAAAGAAAAGTAATAGAAAAAATAAATAGAAAAAATAAATAGAAAATAAAGAAAAAGAAACAGGAATAGAAAAGAAACAAGAAAAAAGAAAAGCAATAGAAAAAAGAAATAGAAAAGCAATAGAAAAGAAACAGAAAAGAAAAGAAACAGAAAATAAAAAGAAAAGAAACAGAAAATAAAAAGAAAAGAAACAAACAGCAAAAGAAACAGGAAAGAAAAAGAAAAGAAAAACAAAAACAAAAGAAACAAAGAAAGAAAAACAAAACCTTTGGTACCGGTTGGTACCACCAACCGTACGAAAGACCTTTCGTACCGGTGGTACCAACCGGTACCAAAGGTGTTTCCTAGTTAGGACTTAGCGTGGGGCAAAATTTCCCCAAATTCCTTCTTCTTCCGCGCGCCAGACCTCGCAGAGCTCCCGTCTCCGACGCCGACTCCGTCATCGCCGTCGCCGTAGCGGCCGCCATCGCCATCGCCGTCGCGGTCGCCCTCGCCGTAGCCGCCGCCGTCGCCCTCACCGGCCGCGCCGTCGTCGCCGCGTCGCCCGCGCCGCTCCTCCTCTCCCGCCGCCGCCCTCACCGAGGTGAGCACCCCCTCCTCTCCATCCCTCGCCTCCCTCGCGTCGCCTCCTCGGCCGCCGCGCGCCTCGCCGGGAGGAGCCCGCGCGCGCGTCGGCTGCCGCGCCACGGTCGCCGCCGGCCTCCCCTCACGCACGCCCGCAGGGTGTTCGAGGAAATACGTGTGAGGCCGCCCGCCGCCGCCACCAGCTAGCGCGCCCTGCAGCACCTGCCCGACCGCGTTTGGCTCCACCCGCCCAAGCCTGCCGCGCCCCCAGCCACGCTCGACGGCCGAGCCGCCCCATCCTCGACCTCGCGCGCGACGCCGACCGGCTGTTCCGTCGATGCGCCGGCCGGAGTGCCGCCGAGCGTGGTGACATACAACACCATGCTCCGCGTGTACGGCGACGCCGGACTGTTCGGGGAGGCGGTCCACCTGTTTGGACTCATGTGCAGCGCCTCCGACGGCAATGGCGGCGGCGGTAGCATCGTCAAGCCCAACATAGTGACGTACTCCACCATCTTGTCCATATGGGTGAAGGCCGGGAAGCTCGACCGCGCTGACAAGCTCTTCGAGAAGCTGCAGGAGTCCGGCACGGAGATCGACCCGGTGCTGTACCGACGATGGTCGTCGCGCGCACGAGCGCTTCGGGCTTGTTTCGCGTAAAGCGATTGCCGCGTGAGCTCGAGAACCAGACCAGGGCATCCCAAAGGAGACGGCCATAAAAATCTTGGCCGGCGCCGGCCGGGTGGAGGAGGCCGCGTGGCTGTTCCGTCGCGCGGTTCACACCGGCGAGGTAAAAGACCCATCGGTGCACCGAGCAATGATGGGTCTGTTCGCGAAGAACAGGAGGCACCGGAGCGTGGTGGAGGTGTTCGACGAAATGAGGAAGCTGGGCCATTTGCCGGACTCGAGACGATTGCCATCACGATGAATGCTTACGGCAAGTGAAGGAGTTTGATAAGGCGGCTCAAAAGTGCTGGTTATAGTTGCAGGGATATTTGCCGAATTTTAGCAAAGGTCATGCCGAGTAGTGTTAGGTCGAGAAGAGCGAGAGGGCGCCCCGAGTAGTGTTAGGGTCGAGAAGAGCGAGAGGAGGAGGGGGAACGCCGAGTCCGTGACCGTGGCGCCGCTTCATTTCAATTGTTATCCATCTAGCAATCTGTTATATGATCATGACATGATGAATGAAATACAATTGCTTTCTTAATTTTGCAGTGACATTGAGGTATGGAGGACGGCACCTTCGTCCGAGATGAGGAGGGGGAAGAAGCGGTGCAGCAATTGATCTATGAGAGTGCCCGTGGTCCGGAACCCGACGATGGAGATGACAACGATTTCCAAGACTTTCTGAATGATTTCGGCGAGGGACTTGAGTCTGAACAAATTAGAAGAGACAACGAAGTGTCCATCACAAACTCCGGCGAGGTGTATATCTATGTATCAATTAGTCTATATGTTCATCCCTAGATGCATTCATTTATTTGTATTGCACTTATTAACGAATAATTTTTTCTTTTAGCCTTCTGGATCATCGAGCAAGTCTGTTAGATCAAAACGAGGCCCGACGCGGGTGCTAAAGGGCGAGGGCAGGTTAGCCCTCACGGCATTCAAGGATAATGGTGAACCAGTGGAGCCCAAGGAGTTTTGCCGCAAATTTACAAGTCAATCCGGAGTTATTGTTAGGGACCATGTACCGATCAGCATTCAAGAGTGGCATAAGCCGAAGAACCCGGAGAGTGGTGCTAGTTATGTCAACGACGCGATGAAAAAATTTCTTTGGGACACGCTCATGACAAAGTTCAGCCTACCGGAAGACATGACGGAAGGCCAGAAGAATAAAGTCAAGGAATGGACATGGAAGAAGATGGCCATACAATTCCAGACCTTCAAGAAAAATTTATGGGACAAATATAAGAATGAAGATCCAGTATTCGATGATAATCTAGTGAAGATAAAAGATCACTGGGCCGCATTTAAGGACTATAAGAAATCGTCTACTTTTGTGTCCCGATCGAAGAAAAATACCGAAAATGCTGCAAAGAAGAAACTTCCGCATCATTTGGGGTCAGGTGGCTACAAGAGTGCCATTCCGAAGTGGACAGCGTTTGAGAATAAACTGATGGATCATGGAATCACTCCACAGACATGGGACTGGCCCGAACGGTCCAAGTTCTGGTTGTTCGCTCATGGGGCAGGGTTGGACCCAAAGACAGGGCTGATCGTTGCGAAGGGAAAATGGAAGGAAAAAATTGAGGATATCGTACCGAAGCTTGTAGATGCAATTGAAAAGGTCAGAAAGGGAGAGTACATTCCCGATCGAGAGAATGACGAGCTGACACTCGCTCTGGGGAACCCTGAACATGTTGGACGGGTACGAGCTCGCCCAGGTCTCACCATGAAGGAAGCGTGGCCGGACAGCGCTGACACTTATAGAAGCCGTTCGCGAAAGAAGAAGAAGGACGCCGACATTGTAACGGAATTGTTAACTAGGGTGGAGGCTCTTGAGAGAAATCAGAGGGCACCTGATCAGCCGCTGTTTCTACAGGATCCACAAGCCGATGCTGCCCCATCTCAGCGAAGAAGCAGTGTCGGTTCCTCGCATCTTGACGGATGTGGAGGAAGCTACCCCGTGGATTATGTCACGGAGAAGACAGATTGCGAGCTACATATGTTAATCAGGACCGCGTCTGTTAAGGTGGCGGTCGGCTATGTGTACCCAAGTGAAGATGGAGCAATGCACCATCATATGCCCATTCCACCTGGTTGTGTTCGTGTCGGGGTGGATGAAGTTGTTTCGGGTTTTGAAAAAGTGGAGCTTGATATTCCTAGAGGTGAAGATGAGAGGACACTGGCCGATGTCAAGCACGGTTTCGCCCTATGGCCGAAGAAGTACGTCGTCCTTTTGCAAAGGCCACCGACTCCTACACATGAGCAGCAAATGCCATCGACTCCTCCTGGTGGCAGTCCTGGTGAGCAGCCAAGTCCACACCTACCTGAGAGGGACCCCAGCGTGAGTCCACCATCTCGAGATCCTCCGCGTAAGACAGCGTCCGTTAAGCGGAACGGTACGCCGCCTAGGAAGAAAGCTAGAAAGGAGAAACAACTGCCGCCTACTGAGAAGTTACCTTGGGAAAAAACTCCAGAGGAAAACGCGGAGGCCGTTCAGGCCGAGGTGAAGAAATTTTTTGCACCAAAAGTGCCAGAGATACCTTTCGAGAAGACACTAGATCCGGTGAAAGTTGTGCGTACCGTTGAGAATCTATATGACCCTGTACCATCGCCGCCATCTGACTATAGGCGTTCTATTGAAAGGTCGTATGACAAGATGATCGAGGCGACAAAACCCGTTAAATCGGGTATCAGGGAGATAAAAGGGATACACCAAGTCTACCAGCTCGGACAACAACCCGTTCAATCGGTCGAGCCTCTCAAGGTGTTTGACGGGAAGGCCGTTCAAAGTTCTCGACAAGACACAACCGATTACGCCTTGGCTGAACGAGCATATCAATTTGTTCAAGGGAAAGATTTGGTCGAGAATCTCAGGAAGCTACCAACACGTATGCGTAACTTGCATTCGTGGTACCTTAATGCCTCAAAGGAAGGGATCGAGACTATCATGGTGCGAGTTAGGGAAGAGCACTACTTCCAGGAATACTGTGTGAACGTTGACTTCAACGAGCTTTTCCAGTTATACAATCTCCGGGCCCTCGACAAATCTATCATCAGTTCCTATTGTCTGTAAGTGATTTATTTAATTTGAGAAGTCTTTAGCTCAGCTCGTTCATTGTCTGCAGATTATAATCCTTTGTGCGCTATATTATGCAGATCGAAGATACACGAATGCAAAAGGGATGAAATCACGCACATTGGGTTCATTGACCCGCACACAATGCATGTTAAAACCATAGAAGATCCCGTCTATAACAAGGATACACCGGAGACTTTGCTAAGGTTTTTGAAGCGACAACGTGACAAAAACCTAATAATTTGGCCTTACAACTTCCAGTGAGTCTTACTGTCTTATAACACATTATATTTTGCTCACCGTATGTCAAAATTTTAACTAATGACTTATATATATGACACTACATATTTAAACGTGCGTAGGTTTCACTTTATTCTTCTCGTCATCAATATGCAAATTGGAGAAGTTGAAGTCTTTGACTCACTAAGCAAAGAACCGGAACTATACTTGTCTTGTTATTTAATGCTCAAAAGGTAATTTTAATTGTTATCGGTTTGTTTCGTTAATTTCCTGCTATGAACTAATTGATAACTCTTTTATGCATTTTCTTTTGTCGGGCAGCGTATGGGCAACTTTCATCAAGGAAGATACCTCCCATGAATGGCCACAGAGGCTGCGATGGAAGGCGAAAGTAAGTAGTACTACCTAGGTCCACACACCTTTAATTATCATACTTGACTATTGTTTGATTGACTTATATTCTTGTAAAGAAATGCCCGCAACAACCACAAGGGACTGATCTCTGTGGATTCTACGTTTGCGAGTACATCCACAGAATTGTCAGCGAGAGAATGAATAATGCAAGAAATAAAGAGGTACGAAAACAATATTCACAAATTTGTTTTCTTATCATAAGTTGTGCTGAGTTTCAGTAATAGTTGTTTCATTGTGGTTTGAATATATATATATATACACACACACACATATCTCATGTACTCATTTGTATCTTATTCTTTTATAGTTGGCAACAAAGCGGAACAAGCTCTCAATCGATGACCGCTTCATAGCAATAGGCGAGGAATTGGCGGGATTCTTCCTTCGGGACGTCATACCACCATTCGCAGAGTTCCACTATGAATGAAGATGTACATGTTACATATATAGTTGACTCGAAGAGTACCACTATGCTACATGTAATATATAGAGTACGGCTCGGAGAGTACCACTACTATGCATGAAGATCGATCTTCATGCATACACTACAAGAAAAGTTGCCATGGCCGACGAAGTTGAAGTCGCGCCGTGGTTGCTGGTGTACCATGGCCGACGATTTTGGTCCCTCCGTGGTGCATGTCTAAACTTTTTTTTCTCGTTTTTGAGGCCACCTAGCCCGACGAAAGCGGCCAAAACGTGGCGTATGGTGGCCCGGGACGTGGTGCATCTCGAAATCTCGGGTTCGCCGGCCGAGTCAACGCAAATCCGCACCGCCGAGGGATGTAGGGCCCAGATGGCAGCCTCTCTGGCATTGTTTTTTTCTAGATCGCGCCATCTCGTTCAACGTTCTCCGATCGAGCCGTTTACGATGCAGGATCATGGGTCCCGCATGTCATCCTCTATGAACCAAAATTCTTTATATTCTTGGATTTTTTTGACCCCCTGATTTCTGGCTACTTCCTTTTTCTTTTGATCCCTTGCCGCCTTGGAAACGTTGAGACCGCTGCTGCTAAATGGGACCCGCATGTCATCCTCTATGTGCAATCAACTTTCTTTTCTTGGAGTTTTTTTGGCACCTCAAATTTGGTCACTTGCCTTTTTCTTTCGATCCCCTGCCGCCTCTCAAACGGTGATACCGCTGCTGCTAATGGGACCCGCATGTCATCCTCTATGTACTATAAAACTTTCTTTTCTTGAATTATTTTTGGCACCTCATATTTGGTCACTTACCTTTTTCTTTCCCCCCCGCCTCTCAAACGGTGATACCGCTGCTGCTAAATGGGACCCGCATGTCATCCTCTATGTACTATAAAACTTTCTTTTCTTGGATTTTTTTGGCACCTCATATTTGGTCACTTGACTTTTTCTTTCGATCACCCGCGCCTCTCAAACATACCGCTGCTGCTAAATGGGACCCGCATGTCATCCTCTATGTACTATAAAACTTTCTTTTCTTGGATTTTTTTGGCACCTCATATTTGGTCACTTGACTTTTTCTTTCGATCACCTGCTGCCTCTCAAACAGTGATACCGTTGCTGCTAAATGGGACCCGCATGTCATCCTCTATGTACTATAAAACTTTCTTTTCTTGGATTTTTTTGGCACCTCATATTTGGTCACTTGACTTTTTCTTTCGATCCCCTGCCTCTCAAACAGTGATACCGCTGTCTAAATGGGACCCGCATGTCATCCTCTATGTACTATAAAACTTTCTTTTCTTGGATTTTTTTGGCACCTCATATTTGGTCACTTGACTTTTTCTTTCGATCCCCTGCTGCCTCTCAAACGGTGATACCGCTGCTGCTAAATGGGACCCGCATGTCATCCTCTATGTACTATAAAACTTTCTTTTCTTGAATTATTTTTGGCTCCTCATATTTTTTCACTTGCCTTTTTCTTTCGATCTCATGCCACGTTTGAAACGTTGAGGAACCTGCTGGCTCATGGGACCCGCATGTCATCCTCTATGTACTATAAAAGTTCATTTTCTTGGGTTTTTTTCACCCTCTGATTTTTGGCAATTTCTTTTTTCTTTTGATCCCCTGCCGCCTCTCAAACGGTGATACCGCTGCTGCTAAATGGGACCCGCATGTCATCCTCTATGTACTATAAAACTTTCTTTTCTTGAATTATTTTTGGCTCCTCATATTTGGTCACTTGCCTTTTTCTTTCGATCTCATGCCACGTTTGAAACGTTGAACCTGCCTCATGGGACCCGCATGTCATCCTCTATGTACTATAAAAGTTCATTTTCTTGGTTTTTTTCACCCTCTGATTTTTGGCAATTTCTTTTTTCTTTTGATCCCCTGCCGCCTCTCAAACGGTGATACCGCTGCTGCTAAATGGGACCCGCATGTCATCCTCTATGTACTATAAAACTTTCTTTTCTTGAATTATTTTTGGCTCCTCATATTTGGTCACTTGCCTTTTTCTTTCGATCTCATGCCACGTTTGAAACGTTGAGGAACCTGCTGGCTCATGGGACCCGCATGTCATCCTCTATGTACTATAAAAGTTCATTTTCTTGGTTTTTTTCACCCTCTGATTTTTGGCAATTTCTTTTTTCTTTTGATCCCCGCCGCCTCTCAAACGGTGATACCGCTGCTGCTAAATGGGACCCGCATGTCATCCTCTATGTACTATAAAACTTTCTTTTCTTGAATTATTTTTGGCTCCTCATATTTGGTCACTTGCCTTTTTCTTTCGATCTCATGCCACGTTTGAAACGTTGAGGAACCTGCTGGCTCATGGGACCCGCATGTCATCCTCTATGAGCAATCAACTTTCTTTTCTTGGAGTTTTTTTGGCACCTCATATTTGGGCACTTGCCTTTTTCTTTCGATCTCATGCCACGTTTGAAACATTGAGGAACCTGCTGGCTCGTGGGACCCGCATGTCATCCTCTATGTGCTATAAAAGTTTCCTTTGTTGGATTTTTTTCACCCTCTGATTTTTGGCTTGCCTTTTTCTTTTGATCCCCTGCCCCCTTTGAAACGTTGAGTAAGCTGTTGGCTCAAGGGACCCGCATGTCATCCTCTATGTCCATCAACTTTCTTTTCTTGGATTTTTTTCACCCCCTAATTACTAGCTACTTTCTTTTTCTTTTGATCTCAAGCCGCATTACAAACATTGAGACCGCTGCTGCAAAATGGGACCCACATGTCATCCTCTATGTACAATAAAGTTTCTTTTCTTGGATTATCTTTTGCTCCTGATATTTTGTCACTTGCCTTTTTCTTTCGATCTCATGCCGCCTTTGAAACGTTGAGTAAGCTGCTGGCTCATGGGTCCCGCATGTCATCCTCTACGAACAATAAAAGTTTCCTTTATTGGAGTTATTTTTGACCCCTAATTTCTGGCTATTTGCCTTTTTCTTTTGATCCCCTGCCCCCTTTGAAACGATGAGGACGCTGTTGGCAGGTCGGTCCCACATGTCATCCTCTATGAACAATAAAAGTTTCCTTTGGTGGATTTATTTTTGACCCCTAAGTAATTTCTGGCTATTTCCTTTTTTTTTCTTTTGATCCCCTGCCGCCTTGGAAACGTTGAGGATGCTGCTGCCTCATCGGTCCCGCATGTCATCCTCTCAGAACGATAAATGTTTTCTTTTCTTGGATTTTTTTACCAACTGACTTTTTGTTTTTTTATTTTCGACCCACTGCCTTTGAAACGTTAACGACGCTGCTGGCTCATGGGTCCCTGATGTCAGCCTCCCCGTACAAGAAACATGTGATATCTTGATTATTTTGCAGACAATAAACAGTGTATTTCGCTCTGAGCTATTACAAACGGATAAATTAAATCTTTATTTTTACAACTTATATCTTGAATCTCCTTGTTTTTTGTTTTTGCGAAGCATAGGACATTCCTGTTTTTTTTGAGAAAAATCCGAACTTCCATGTTCTGGAGTGGGCTGAAATTGTACGAATCAAAAGGCCCAGAAGGATAGTTCGAAGGCCCAGATGTCCAGATGCAGCCCAATTGAAATCTTTCTTTTCTTGGATTTTTTTCACCCCCTGATTTCTGGCTACTTCATTTTTCTTTTGGTCCTGTGCCACCTTGGAAACGTTGAGACCGCTGCTGCAAATGGGACCCGTATGTCATCCTCTATGTACAATAAAGTTTCCTTTCTTGGATTATTTTTGGCTCCTGATATTTGGTCACTTTCCTTTTTCTTTCGATCTCATGCCACGTTTGAAACGTTGAGGAATCTGCTGGCTCATGGGACCCGCATGTCATCCTCTATGTACAATAAAAGTTTGATTTCTTGGATTTTTTTCACCCTCTGATTTTTGGCTATTTCCTTTTTCTTTTGATCCCCTGCCGCCTTTGAAACGTTGAGTAAGCTGCTGGCTCATAGGTCCCACATGTCAGCCTGTATGAACGATAAAGCTTTCCTTTCTTGGAGTTTTTTTACCCCCTAATTTCTGGCTACTTTCTTTTTCTTTTGATCTCAAGCCGCATTTGAAACGTTGGGACCTCTGCTGCAAAATGGGACAGCATGTCATCCTCTATGTACAATAAAAGTTTCTTTTCTTCGATTATTTTTCACCCTCTGATTTTTGGTCACTTGCCTTTTTCTTTCGATCTCATGCCGCCTTTGAAAATGTTGCGGAACCTGCTGGCTCATGGGACCCGCATGTCATCCTCTATGTACTATAAAAGTTTCTTTTCTTGGATTTTTTTCACCCTCTGATCTTTAGCTATTTCCATTTTCTTTTGATCCCCTGCCGCCTTGGAAACGTTGAGTAAGCTGCTGACTGATGGGACCCGCATGTCATCCTCTATGTACAATCAAGTCTCTTTTCTTGGATTTTTTTCCCTCTTATTTTTGGTCACTTGCCTTTTTCTTTCGATCTCATGCAGCCTCTGAAACGTTGAGGAAGCTGCTGGCTCATGGGACCCACATGTCATCCTCTATACTATAAAAGTTTCTTTTCTTGGATTTTTTTTCACCCTCTTATTTTTGGCTATTTCCTTTTTTCTTTTGATCCCCTGCCGCCTTGGAAACATTGATTAAGCTGCTGACACATGGGGCCCGCATGTCATCCTCTATGTACAATCAACTTGCAAGATCTTGGAGCGAAAGAGCTTGTATAAGTGGGACCCATATGTCATCCTCTATGTACAATAAAAGTTACTTTTCTTGGATTATTTTTTGCTCCTGATATTTGGTCAGTTTCCTTTTTCTTTTGATCTCATGCCGCCTCTGAAACGTTGAGTAAGGTGCTGGCTCATGGGACCCGCATGTCATCCTCTATGTACAATAAAGTTTCTTTTCTTAGATTTTTTTACCCCCTGATTTTTGCTAACTTGCCTTTTTCTTTTCGATCATATGCCGCCTTTGAAATTGAGGTCGCCGCTGGCTCATGGGTCCCACATGTCAGCCTCTATGGACAACAAACCTTTCCTTTGTTGGATTTATTTTTTACCCCTAATTTCTGGCTATTTGCCTTTTTTTTACACACTGGGACTGTACAATAAAGTTTCATTTCTTAGATTTTTTTTACCCACTGATTTTTGCTAACTTGCCTTTTTCTTTTCGATCATATGCCGCCTTTGAAATTGAGGTCGCCGCTGGCTCATGGGTCCCACATGTCAGCCTCTATGAACAATAAACCTTTCCTTTGTTGTATTTATTTTTTACCCCTAATTTCTGGCTATTTGCCTTTTTCTTTTGATCCCCTGCGGCCTTTGAAACGATGAGGACGCTGCTGGCAGGTCGGTCCCACATGTCATCCTCTATTAAGAATAAAAGTTTCCTTTTTGGATTTATTTTTTACCCCTAATTTCTGGCTATTTGCCTTTTTCTTCTGATCCCTGCCGACTTCGAAATGATGAGGATGCAGCTGGCAGATCGGTCCCACATGTCAGCCTCTATGAACTATAAATGTTTCCTTTGTAGGATTTATTTTTTACCCCTATTTTCGGGCTACTTGCCTTTTTCTTTGAAACGTTGAGGACGCTACTGTCTCATGGGTCCCACATGGCATCCTCTCTGAACGATAAACCTTCATTTCTTGTTAACGACAGGTTTATCAGTATTATTTTCGCAGACTAATACAAGCTCTTTCGCTCCAAGATCTTGCAAGTTAATAGAATAAATCATGGAATTATTAGGATATGTTTTAAATTTCAAATCCACTTTATGAATTTTTGAAAATACCGTGATCTATGTGGGTATGGAGCGATCAAGGATTTTCATATTGGCCATGAGCAGTTTCAAAAATTGCAACCCAATAATTCAAAATAAATACAAACAACTTTTATGTAGAATCTCCGTGTTTTTGTTTTTTGCCAATCATAGGATCTGTGGTTCTTTAGAAAAGGGCCAACATTGCATGAGCAGAAAGGCCCATTTGTAGTTATTGGGCTTCGACAGCCGGAGCAAGTAGGCCTATAGCAAATACCTTGTAGATGGCCGTTGGAACCCAAAAGTATTTGTTGCCTAGACTTAGATGCCAAACTCAGCCTTATTGACATGAACCTTGCTATGCACACGACAATTTCAGTCCGATCCGTGTACGAAACACAAGATCCAACCCTTCGTGTGAGGAAGCAGGTGGCAGCACACCTCCAGATGCTCAATCGTACATACGCATATCATATAGGAGTTGTCGTATGTACATCAGTTCCGTATTGACATGTTTTTTTCTTTGGTTCACATGTGGGGTCCGCACAGTCACCTAGGTCGCACATCTACTTCCTTGCTCGTAGTTGATGCATGTTCGGTTTGGGGATGGGGTGGAACCGAACACACCCCCGTGCCAGTGGATGTACTTTACCCTTTAGCGGCGAAAAAAATAGGAATGGTCCTCTCATGACTATGATCAACAAGAGGTGGCTATATTATAAAGGACGTACACACATTGTAATTATAGTGCTGAAATAAAGTCAATCCTAAAACAGCCATGCATGGGTTATAATATGAAGGCAACACGAAATACAAAAGCAGGGCAGTGTTCAAATAAACTGATTCAAACTAGTACATACTAAAAACAGTGTACTACTTCTCAACACTTCAAGCATAATAAAAAAGTGTCACTGTTTTTTTAAAGGTAACACCGAACGGGCAATGTTTAAAGCAGGCTTAAACCACATAGCCGCTTGTCGGACACTATCCCAACCATCCTTGGGAAGGCTGATAACTCCCACAGTCTCACCTTCATCTGGCTGGAGGTTGCAGCGCAAAATTTTAGGGTATTGATTATAACGAATATTCCGGTATGCTGTGTAGACGCAGTTTTTCCTCATGAATGGAACCAATGTGCCATCAGGAGCTTTGGATTCACGCTTCTTCAGGTTGGCAATGATTGGGTAATTGAGTCCGAGGAACAGAGAGTGGTCGCTGAGGCTGTTAACCTGCCTCCAAAGAAAGTCCCCTGCACGTGCAGTAGATAAGGGATCCAGCTCAAAGACGTAGGTGGCAACAGGAGGATACTGCCGTAGCTGAAGCCCATTAGCAGCATAGGGAATGTCAGGAGGTACTTCAGCATTGGCAATCCCAATCTTGTTTACTGTAAGGATGATCATCAATCGCTTGCCATCAGCAGATGGAGCGAGGAACCACGCGTACTGCTGATCATCCACCACCGGTGGCGGGATTACAAACGGGAGCATCAGGTTTTCTGCAATATTAGAAATGGAGACGAATAGGGTGTTACTGGCAACCATATTCAAACAGCAGCATTGTTCATCGTTCATGCTCACAGTATAAATACGACTATGTAAGCTAAGGACATTGGTCATTCATGTGTTCAAATCAAGTGTCCAATATATCAGTTATACTGCATCCATCCCACGAAACTAGTCTAAACTTCGCCAAAACTAGACACTAGTTAGTGTATACACAGTTATATACTACCTCTGTCCCACCGAAAGTGTCTGAGATTTGTCCAAATTCAGATGTATCTAGACAGTGAAAGCATATAGATACATTCAAATTTTGACAAATATATATCATCTTAAGTTTAAGTCCTGTGCTGTAGTTAATTCCCTTTGTCTTAAGTGATCTATTAGAGAGCTTCCCTGTGACCACCCGAAGGGTAAGAAATGTTTAACTGTATAAGTGGATTGCCTAGACCTTTCCATCAGTTCGGACTTTTGGTTGCGTTGGCTAGTCCATGAAGCTTGACATGGTGTCAGAGCCAGGGTCTCGAGTTCGAGTCCTGGCTTTCGCAATTTATCCTAAAATTGTTGTTGCCCCCTCGGAGTCCACTTATATGCCTCTTGAGCTATACCTCTGAGTCTTTCCACATGTTGACTTGTCTCCCATCACACGTGACGGGGGGTGTTGAATTGTATAAGTGGATTGCCGCCCTTGCGATCAGTTCGGACTTTTGGTTGTGTTGGTAGTGCATGAAGCTTGACAAGAAAGAAATGCTCTTTATAGCTAACCCCAAGTCTGGTAACATTTGCAAAATAGGTATCAGATGCAGCTATCCATTCAGTAGAAGAATTTGCATTTTAGAGTTGAAGGTTCATAATCTCTTCTCTACTATTGATAGTAAAGGGTACACATGGTATTTGTTTACCTCATTTTCGCGTTCTAAAAAAGGTACGCTATATGGTTGTGCTAAGTTAAACTGATTTAAGTCTGTTCAAGTTTATCGAAAATTATACTACCAACATCTAAAACATCAATATAGGTTCATATATTACAAAAGATATTTAGATTTTCTTTTCTCGAACACATGCCTAGTCGTGCATCATTATATATTAGAGCATACAGGGTTGTAGCAAGGCTACGAAAAACTGAGAAAGCAAAAAGAAAGAACTATACAGGGGACTAGAGGCAGCTAACTTTGTTAGGCCTGCAGGTGCTAAATCTTATATATATATGAGGTTGTAGATATTAATCGTAAACTTACTCAAACTTAAATATCACTGAATTAGGAAAAAGATAACCTGAGTTATTTTGAATGAGGGGACGTCACAATCACTAATGAAAGATAATTGTGGGAAACTGAAATCTATTCAAGAAAATGGGAGAAAAAATGTATCAAAAACAAAATTAATTATACCATTCTGCAGATTGTTCACCGATATAAACAAAGAACTGTTTGATCTGCATGTAGGTACATCCAATCAAGGCTTTTTCCCCGATCTCTAGAAAATATAAGCTACGCATGTAATTACAAACGATTTTCTTCTATTTTTCTGTTTCTACGTTAACATTTGAGATACTTGTTAATTACATCCATATTCTGCAGTTGCATAGAGTTACTAATTCAGGAATGCATTCACATACGGAGTATACTATGTTTGCTGATGACTGACTAGTACTAATTCATTGCAAGCAACGGTTCATTCATATTCAGATAAAGGATGTGATCGTTAAGTCATATACTTATGAAAGTCCTTATGCATCTCTCTGATGCAGATGGCGGGGGTCTCCCGTCCTCCTTTTGGAGGCAAAATCAATTAGTTATATATGAAACAATGGGTGTAAAAGGTTATCAAAAAGGGTGCCTTCATAGTGCCACGTTATCTTTTGAGATACTGGTTAATTACACCCATATTCTGCAGTGGCGTAGAGTTACTAATTCAGGAATGCAATCACATACTGAGCATACTATGTTTGTTGGTGACTAATTAGTACTACTAATTCATTGCAAGCAACGGTTCATTCATATTCAGCAAAAGGGGGTGTGATCATTAAGTCATATAAGAAAGGTAAAATATAAACAAGGTAGTTCATGAATAACTTCATTGGTTAAGGCAGTGTATCATGCAATGCAACATAAGGACTGAAAAAATACCATTTGCGGTGTCCCAGAAGTACGTGGAGCCGTCAGTTTCGTCCACCGCAAAAACGTGGCCACGGAGTTCAATGGCATCACAGTAATTTGGATAATCAGGTGCAGGTGTAAGGGCCTCCAGCATTCTCCAGTCGCCACCCCCTTCAAGGTAGAAAATCGTTTTGTCGAACAAGGCGATGAGCTTGTAATCTGCGTACCTCCCACCTTTTGTGGGCACTTGGCAGATTACAATCTTCAACAAATAAATTTCTGGACGCCAGTTAAAAGAGTATGCAGGTCGAGATGAAACAATACTATGACGAATCTTCGAATCAGGTAGGGATGGAAGGGGGATATGTCGCTCGGTGTAGACGTTCACGAGGCACCACTCATGATGATCGGCGGCGGCGATCCAGTCGCCGTTCGCGCCAAGCCATTTTCTGTCGTGCATGAACGGCAGGGCGACAGAACGGCGAGGATGGTCGAGGGGCACCAGGTCGTACACGGTATCATGCAGACGAGATGCTCTCGCCACGTCCCAGTGTTCATCGAACCAATAAGCAGGCGGAGGCATCAGCAGGCAGGGTTCATCCCAATGGTGCATCTTACCTTCATCCTTGCTGATCATGTCGTAGAGCTCCCTGGAACATGCAGCAAGTCGGACGGTGTAGGTAACGTCCAGATGCGCAGCGATGAGGTCGATGTTGTCGCCGGTGAGAGCCTCCAAGTGGCCGTCCCCGCCGCCCCGGCAAAGCCTAGAATAATCCATCACGTGAAGATGGATTTAGGTGGATGGCGGATGCAACTGCGCTTGGGGTTTTCGGAGGAGAGGGCGAGCGCTATGGAAGGAACGATGCGGCGCGCGGCCGGCCGGGGTAAGGAGAGAAAGGTATACGGAGTAGTACTAGTGATCCGGCGTGGTGGGGATCGAGATCCTGCGCGTGCGCGTGATTCTGGGAGGGTGAAGAAGAAGTTTTTTTTTGTAACGGGGTGAAGAAGAAGATGATAGACATGCAAGGGGCAAAAACTAGGTAGTACTCTAGGCTGCTGCTGCGACTGGGCGCCGATTTGACTGTTGGTAGACTAGCACGCCACCCATCTATAAATTTGCGACGACGTTTGGTGCAGTGATGTCTCGTCACATCAGGTTGACCAGAGAGGGCTTTTTTTTACAGTTTCCATTTCGATATATTTTTCGCCAATAATCGTAGTTCTCTACATGCCAGAGACACGTACCTTAACACGTGGGCAGCATGCAACCGCGCGAGCACCAAAATGGAATGAGAAATGTTTTAGAGCAGAACTTCATTTTCAATGCCTTTCCTAGCTTGGTTTGGAAACCGGACAGAGCTTCAGTGACTTGATGCTTCCAAGATACATTGTGACTGTGTCCCACCATCTACCATCCATTTGAGATCCAACGTTCCAAACTATCTCTTATTTCGAAGCTAAAAAAGAAAAACTATTCAGAAAATTTTGAAAAAAAATCCAGTAATATGTAGATTCCTTGTTTTAAAATCTATGAATATTTCATCCCATTCGGATGACTAGCTTGTGATTAAATAGATTCTTACGTACTCGAGCACTAGTTTAAACTAAATATATATTTGCTCACAAACCTATGATTCAAATCGAATGAAACTTCACCAAAATATAAATCGAAATATGCATGATTTACTGGAAGTTTTTCAAAATTTTCATGGTCCATGGGGTCCTCCAAAGTGCAAGCTTTTTTTTTCTTGGTTGGTACTTCAAAACCGAGTTTGGATGGTGGCAAGACTTGCACAAAGAGGATGTCAAAATTTTGGCCTTTGTGAACTTTGCAATCAACATCAAGTGTCGGACTCTCGAGAAAAAAATATGAGTTGGCGCCCACCTTTCTTTCAACCGTTGGTTCTCAATCCGAGGGTGGTCCAACTAGCTAACAAAATTGGCTTGGTATTCATGGTCTTGAACCAACGATTTGGAATGGCTTTCAATCGGTATGAGAGGTGATGTATGGAGGAGATTCATACGAGAGGGCAATAAAGAAATGTTTTGTCATCCTCGCAAAGCTAGTCTATTTGGAAAGAAATGAATAATTGGTTTTTCGCAACATTGCATGATACTAATTCATGATACTATGCATTGAAGGTGTTGTATCATAGACTAGTATACTTCCCATTGTGACTAGTCTAAGTGCTTTTGCACCATGAACACTAGCTATGCACAGACCTCAAAAAACACTTCTCCATCATTCTACTATTCACACTTTCTTTTTCTAATAGAACTATGTACCATTGTTTTTAATATAATCTTGTGTCGAGAGTATATATTTCTAAAATAGTCATTTATGTTTCGCATAAGCTCAAAGAGGGGTACTTACTTATGAGAGATATCTTTCAACTAATACGTTGTAGGAGTACTTTAATTATGTGAGCTATAGTGTGAAATGCTTACTAGAACGAGTACAAAAGGTGTTTGATAACATTACAGGCCACACGCCCAGTGTAGCGTGCATTGTAGGAGCATTACATCAATTTAACAACTACGGAGGAGTAGCCTAGGTAGAGATAACATGCAAAGGAAATAGTTCAACAGATAGTACAACACAACTACGGAAAGGGAGTAGCCTAGGTAGAGATAAACATGCAAATGAAATAGTTCAACAGATACAAATCTTGCATTACAACACGAGTATTACATAAAGTACATCAGCCCTTCTTTCTGGACCTGTGACGCGAAGGCAGGTTCCATTGCCGGGCGTTGGCGAAGCTTGGGATGAGCCACAACGGAACCTGCCGCCATGTCCATCTAATGTTGGTTTGGAAACCAACAGTACAGTCTTCAGAATTCAAACTGAAGCGGCAAATTTCTGGAGAAGGAGGATATGCAAGGCCTACTGCATGGTGCGATGTGTAAACAGAGTTGCTTCTCGCCATATTTGGACGGTCATGTTCTGCCCCGTCTTCTACTGGAATGATAATCGGATAGTTCACTCCAAGGAAGAGAGAATATGATCCAAGGGAAATAATCCTCCTCCATGGCCTCGGTGGCATCAACTGACTGGTGTCCATGCTGTACACCTCGCAGCCAAGTAAACCCTTACCATACCCGCGAATAGTGCGACCATGACGACCCTCAGAGGTAGCAGCAGCAGGTAAAATCCGAACCAGTCCAGTATAATCCCGCCCGTCAGTAACGCCCCAGGTATGGACCAGAAAAAGTCTAGAACCATCAGGAGATCGTGCTAACCACCAGGAGCCAAGATTGTACCGACCTTGTTCATCAAGTTCTGGCGGAATAGGTGCCGTGCTGATCAACAAAGGACCTTGCAAAGGAAAGCACAGCTTGAAGTCAGTTCAGCAAAACTTGATTAGTTCATTACATACATGAATAATGATGTAGCTAAAATACTGCCTCCGATCCAAATTAATTGACTCAACTGGATGTGTCTAGCTAGATATGCACAAATTAATTGACTCAAGTTTGTCTAGCTAGATGCACTGGCTAGACAAAGCTGAGTCAATTTGATTTGGATCGGAGGGAGTACTTTATTTTGACTCAAAGGCATATCGCTGCTGATTTTGATTGAATATAGAGGGGGAAAGGTACAGGCATGACACGAAAACTGCACAACAAAAAGAAAAAGGCTAAAGCTAAATCTGAAACTAGCAGGTAATAGCGAAAACACATCATATGAGATGAGAAAAATTACCCCAAGAAAGTTGATTCCATGCATAAACTTCGCCTGTCTGAGTTACAGCAAATACAATACCCTTGTGGATGATTGCATCGGAGTAGCCGTACGCTAAGAACTGGTTGTCAAGAACTGTCCATCTGCTAGAAGCACAGTGAAGGACTGCAATTGCCGCGTTGAAGATGGCAAGAACAGAGAAACTAGTATAATTTGAAGCAGCTGTTGGAACTCGGCAAATAGCTATCTTCAGCAGTTGAAGATGTTGATCATTAGACTCGAACACAAGTTTATCCGGGGTGGATTTAAACTCACTTATTGGTGGTAGAGGAATCCGGCGACCAGTGTACACATTGACAAGCTCCCAATTCCAGGGGAAGCCAAGAAGGGCGATCCAATCTCCATTCGCGCCTGCCCACATGCCCGTACCACCATCTGGAATCACGGCATCGGAAGAGATCCTGTCCAGCGGCGTCAGTTGGCACAAGGTACCCTTGCGATCTTTTGCATCATGCTGCTTGTCCTTCTGCGCACCCTCCTGCTTGAACTTGTGGACGCGGTAGAAGGGATTGTGCGCGGGCGGTACCTCAGTTTGGTGAGTATGAAGAACACAGGGCATGCCAAACGGCTGAGATGCAGGCAGAGCTACACTTTGTGTTGCTGAATCATGATAAAACTTGCATGAACCGACGAGGCTCGCGGCGGTGATGACATCGCATCGGGATGCGATTTCTTCAAGGGGGCCATCAGGAAACACCCAAGAACTGCCACTCTCATTGATCGATCTCGCCATTGGAAGGATGCGGTCAAGTGGGTGTGGGGGTGTGGGAGTGGGACGCTGGCGTTTGGGTATGAGGTATTGGAGGACAGTGCGAGCGGCAGCTGGTAGAGCGATATGGATAAAAGTCCACAACTCCTACTAGTACCATCAAACAGGTGGCTCGAGATGATCCGAAAAAGGCATGGCGGCGGTGGTGCAGGGGCTGCTGGTGTAGGCGGGGTCGCCAGAGAAGATGGAGATGAAGAAGACGGAGAAGCAGGCAAAAAAAACAATTTGAATTGAAATCAATAATACGAGTACTACGGGCGTGCCTTCTCTCTCTGGTCTCTGCTGCACTACTGCACCTGTCGTGAAGGCGTGTGACCCGAGAAGAAGCTAATGTACTGTATACTGTCCTTGCACGCCGTGGAGCTGTATTTTGTCTCATCAAATCAGCTCTGGACAGTTTCAGCAGAGAAAAGATCCTTTGCCATCATCATGATATATTACCACGGGCCCACGGCAGTGCACATTCATCTTGGAGGCCTCTTCATCTTGTACTACCATATACTGTACTGCTCTATACACTACAAGAAAAGTTCTGATAGACAACGTCTCAAAATCGTCCGCTAAGGGGTATTTTTCGTCGCCTATGGGCCTAACCCGACGATATGGGTTCTGTTGTGGAAACTGCGTCAGGCAAAGTCCAACGACGATTTTTTCGGTCCGTCGCGCTTGGGCGCCCTTCCGCCACGGAAAATCGGACCGTTGCGGAAGTGTTTTCGGGAGCCCGTTGACTGCTGACGTCATGCAGACACGTGGCGACGCCGTTAACTGCCAGTTAACGGCGTTAACCGGCTGAAACCCCGTGGTAGATGGTAGGCCCACACGAGGCCTGCCACGTCTTAAGCGGGCCGGGCCAGATGACATAGTTTGACCGGTCAACTATATAGCTGGGCTGGTCCATTAGTTACGTGGGCCGGGCCTAACCTCTAAGGTTGACTGGTCAAAACTTAAATGGGCCGCCCATTTAACATGTGGGGTCCACCTGCAACTGGGCCGGCCCAAAAGCAAGTGGGCCGGCCAAAAACACAGTGGGTCCCACTTTCTGTTAAAAGGCCGGCCCATTTAGTGTGTGGGGACCACCATATAGCAAGTGGGCCGGCCCAACAAGCTAGTGGCGGGCAAACACATGGTGGGTCCCACTATCCTGTTAAAGGGCCGGCCCATTTAGTACGTGGGGTCCACCATATAGCAAGTGGGCCGGCCCAACAAAATAGTGGGCCGGGCCAAAAACACAGGTGGGTCCCACTTTCGATAGGGCCGGCCCATTTAGTGTGTGGGGCCCACCATATAGCCAGTGGGCTGGCCCACCAAGATTGTGGGCCGGGCCAAAACAGGTGGGTCCCACATGCCTGTTAATGGGCCGGCCCATTTGGTATGTGGGGTCCACCATATAGAAAGTGGGCCGGCCCAACAAGATAGTGGGCCGGGCCAAAACACAGGTGGGTCCCACCTTCCACTTAAAGGGCCGGCCCATTTACCATGTGGGACCACCATAGAGCAAGTGGGCCGGCCCAACAAGATAGTGGGCCGGCCCAATAAGCACAGGTGGGCCCCACTTTCCTGTTAAAGGGCCGGCCCATCTAGTATGTGGGGTCCACAATATAGCAAGTGGGCCGGCCCAACAAGATATTGGGCCGGGCCAAAAACACAGGTGGGTCCCACTTTCCTCTTAAAGGGCCGGCCCATTTATTATGTGGGGTCCTCCAAAAAAGCAAATGGGCTGGCCCAACTAATTAGTGGGCCGGCCCAGTAGTTGGTGGGGTCCACCTTAAAGCAAGTGGGCCAGCCCAATTAGTGTGTGGGGTCCACCGTAAATCAAATGGGCTGGCCCAAGAAGTAAGTGGGCCAGCCCGTTTAGTTGCTGTTTATATGCCGGCATAATATGCGCTTTAGGATTTTGCGGGCAGGCACATATGTGATTTCGCTTAATTGGGCCGTTTAAGGGATGGGAATTCGTGATTTAGATACTGAGAATATTTACGCAGCATTGATTTCTGTCGGATAGCCTCACTTACCACAAGCACCAAAGAAAAAATGCGCGAAAGAACTATAAAAACTAACTAAATATTACATCAGCTGCAAGGCATTGAAAAAAATATTACAGAACCCAGAGAAATTGAATGGTAATTAAACCTAGCAATACAATGAAGCGATCCGGCAATCTTTTAAGTTGTCCATGCAGCACCTATATCTGAAACAAAGACATTACAAGTTAAGACAGCAACAATGGAAAGGCAAAGACACTACAATATTGTTTGGCAAAGAATTTGGAACTCATCATTTCGTCGTTATAACAAGATCATTGTAATGCGCACAATAAGCAAACAAAGAGTGCATGCCGCATACCAACAGCCAATATAACAGAGCATGTTAGAATGAAACAACAGACTTACTACTGTCGAGTCCCATGCAAACCAACATGTTCAGGGAGTACAAAATTGGCATGAACAACATAGTAGCAGGCTATAAATTTTGTAACAACGACTGAGCAAGATGAAGTTATGATGGCTACATCTACAGAGCAGGGAATGTAAACCAAAAATAGAAGTTACGATGGCAAAAGCTAAAGAGGAGGGAATGTGAACCAACATGTGCCAAGTGCAATTACTTCACTTTGGCCGTGAACTAAATAATACTCCTGAACTTATAGTGAAGGGGATGCAAATCAAGATGTTTCGGGATATAAACTTGTAATGAGCAACACATGGAGGATAGTTAATGCTGGAGCTTAGGATGGACCAGATACAGAATATAGTGGGATCACCTGTGAACTTGTATAAGAGGGAATGCAAACCAATATGTTCAGCTTTCCATATGTGAGCGTCATGCCAAGTCAGAGAAACAAGTCAATAATGCAGCTTTTGAAGAACAAGATGGCACGCAAAATTATTATCTAGTAGTATGACAAGTTTATTTGTACTACAGGCTAGATAGCAGAGTGATAGCATGCCAAACTAAGTCCTTACTTTGTTAGCTTACAATGAACTAGATACAAAACAATGGCATCACCTGTAGTACAGGGAATGCAAGCCAACATGTTCATGGAGTAAAAAATTGGCACAAACAACATAGTAGCAGGCCATAATTTTTGTAACAACGACTGAGCAAGATAAAGTTATGATGGCTAGATCTACAGAGCAGGGAATGTAAACCAAATATAGAAGTTACGATGCCAAAAGCTATAGAGCAGGGAATGCGAACCAACATGTGCAATTACTTAAAATTGGCCATGAACTAAATAATAGCAGGATGTTACTATAATACCTATAATTTTTGTAACAACGACTGAGCAAGATAGAAGTTATGATGGCTACATCTACAGAGCAGGGAATGCAAACCAAAATGTTCAATCGCTTAAAGTTAGCAATGAAGTAGAAAATAGCAACGTGTTACGGTCATAGCTAGGAATGAACTAAAAGAGCTTCAGACAAACAAGCATCTGAACCCAGAACATGGCGCTAAAACAAGGGACTTACATTAGGAGAAGCACTCTGTGGGAGTCACAGCAGATCTTCCTGGGGTTGATAGATCCGGTGATGAAGTACGCTACATGTGCTACTTGGGGTTGGAGAGACGGCCATTACACTTCATGGTTACTCATCTCATCTGCAAAAACGTAACGGCGCGTCGTTAGCACAAACAGGTTCCCCCAAGATTAAACAAGAACTTGCAGGCAAGCAATAGAAAAGCGACAGTAGAAGAGTTTAGATCATGCACTGCGCCGGTGAAGCAGATCCGGTTCATGCACAGCGGTGTCGGTGAGCAAGATCCGATGCGGTGGACGACGGATCCGGCGAAGCGGCTCCGGCGGGGTGGACGATACCGCAGCTGAAGCGACTGCGGTAGACTGCTGGATGAGCATATGGTTTCGAGGTTCGGCGGGGATGATCCGGTCCGGTTGATGACGGCGTCGATGAAGCGGCTCCGGCAGGCAGCCGGATGACGAGGATCGCGAGGGCTCGGGTAGGCCAGGGAAGTCCGGCGGGGATGTTCCGGTGCGGTGGTCGTGGAGGTGGTAGAGAGAGGGACTTGAGAAGTTCCGGTGGGTGGTCTCAGATGAGAGACTGAAGGAAATGTATTTTTTTGGGAGGGTTTCCGGGCTAGGGAGGTGGTGATCGAAAAAATGACGGGCAAACCCCTCACCAACCGACTTTGCTGTCATCTCCACAGGGGTAGAATGGGAATTTGGAAGCGTGTGAAATTTTTGTATTTTGTGGGCGGGAAGTTTTGCCGCTATGAGATTTTGAATTTCGCTAAGGTACAAGTATAATGATAAAAAATTGTGACACCGTACTAGTACCTCTGTTCATGGCCGAGTGCAAAATCAAATCATCATCACGTTGAATATAGGTCACTACCATGATCATGATCTATCTTCTTAATCCCATTCAAAAATGCGTTTGAAATATTTCAGGATTGGTGGGAGATTTTGCCGCCCGACAGAGATTAAATTAAACCACACGTTCGACAATTCAAACTTGAGACCTTGGCTATGATACCATTTAAGTTCGAACTGATTCAAAAAAGGCTAGGCAATTAATTTATATAACATCCACAGGAACAACTACCAAGTTGATCCCAACCGCAGATAAATGCATCCACCAACAAAAGTCTGAACGGTGCCTTAATCTAAGGAAACATTTCACAAGACCAATGTACTCACTATGTTAGTGTTCATCTCCAATTATCTATGGCATTTTCTTAGTCTTTGGGAGATTATAACGAACTTGATTGGCCTCGTGCAGTAGGGCATCACATGCTTCTAATCTCGATCTCAACATGTCAACTTTTGTTCTTAGCATAGCTGTTGCAACTCGTTCTACTTGGAGTTGTTCCTCCAAAACTTGAGCAGAGAAAGACTTGGACTTGGGCTTCAAAACCCAGCATTTCGCAGGAAAGAGTTTTTGGTGATATCTTTATCTTTCCCGGGTTTTGCCATCTCAAATTTCATATTAGCCAGACAAGTTTTGAGTTGTGTAAAAAGAAAAGTTATTACAGAGAAAAATGCAGATGGTAGATTTAATGTGTACGAACTACTTTTAATCATACAAGTTGACATGCCTGACTATAATAAGGACCATCTATCTTGCTAGCAGGCATAATTATTAATGGGCTACCATGTACGGGAACCGTATCCTCTAACGTGAAGGAGCTAAGTCAGGAAAAATAAAGAAGCAAAGTCAGGCTTCTGTAGCATAAGTACAAGGTTATGCACTGTCTTTAACTAATAAAGGTGATTACTGTAGATGTTTAAAAACTAAACTAAATTTTATTACACCATAATTTTCTCTGCATGTAATTACTTCAAATGCAAGACACAAGTTTGTATTGTGCAAATTAATTTAAATTATTTGGATTTTAGACATATGGTTTGGGGGAAGGAAAGTTAGAGTACTGTAGCTTCTCTAACTTTTCACCTTCAAGTTAGAGTACTGTAGCTTCTCTAACTTTTCACCCATGTACGTAGTCCTTCCAAGAAACAGCCGTTATTGCATTACGAGCAGAAAACAGTTCACACGTGCGCTCAGATTCAAATTTTCAGCATGCAGTCGATTTATGGTTTAATTGAAGTACACATCAGGATATTATTTCACACAAAATACAGCAGCCACATGGAACATATCTAATTTTAGTACAACAACAAAATTTGCAATTATTACAGACCACGAAATTTTGAACGAAATTTTGAGCAGTAATTAGTTACAGCATTGGCATCAGCAGTCCACTTGACTGAACAACAGAATCAAAGTTTATTTAGACACCTTCAATTCCCAGACACATCACAACTGGCTTACCATGACAAGTGCATAGGAGATTCTTTAGAACATTTTCTGTCAAAGTTTGCCTATTTTTCAATTCATGTATCTCTTGGCGTGTCTTGGCAATTAATTCATCAGCATCTTTGTTTTCCCGCCCAAATATATCAACTGCCTCTTGGAGTGCATCCCCGAAATCTCTTTGTGCCGGATTAAGTTGACCAATAGATACCATGGGCCTATGCGAGCAATATGCACTCTCACTGCTGCTTTGTGAAACATCAATACTTGAGGCATTGGCCCTTGCTTCTGGCATTGTAGCTTTATTTGAAGCCTGAAATTTAGATAAAACAAGTTACAACATCATATGATGCAATAAAAGACCTCCAATTTCAAGAACATCATTGAGCTGATATAACACAACAAGCAATCAAAAATAGAGCCTCGTACATCTATTTCTTCTGGAATGGTTGGTGTACCGGACTCAGTGGACCAATGAGAGCACGTGCCACTGTCACTGTTGCTCTGTGAAATGACCGCAACACTTGATAAATGGGTTGTCCCTACTGACATTACAGCTTTGTTTGCAGGCTGAAACTAAGACAAAACAAGTTAAAATGCAATACAATACAAGGCAAACAAACAGCATTGTTGACATAATTTTGAAAGAACCATGGGCAGATACAACAAAGAAACCAGTTAAGCCACATGCCTCTTAGAACAAACCAAACTAGATCATGGCGATGATGTATACAATGAACCAAGCAACTAGACATCATGTGCCCAATAACGAAGCCAGGTCACTGCACAGAAGAAATCTAGCAAATAGCCAAATACAGTCAAAAGATGTGCATGTTGGATTTGATACTATTAGGAAAATAATGTATGATTGATTTAAGCATGACTCAGATAGTGCCTTCGACATCGCAGAAGGTCAATGCAACAATTAATTGTATGGCTTGTATGAAGTGCCATAACATTTAAATTAAGCATAACGAGGCATTGCTTAATCTGAGAACTGAGTGCTAGCTCAGTGGCAAGGCTTGCGAGTGCGCAGCCAGCCCACCCGGGTTCGAGTCCCAACAGGACCGAATTAAACGGGGTGTTATCTAGCGCGTATAAATTCGCTGCTAGAGAGGTCTCATCATCTATCTCACAACGTATAGACAAGGGAGGGAATCTTCCTACGTTGGTCAACGTTTAGGCAATGCTTAATCTTGAATTCATGATCAAACTCAAACAAAAAAGGGCATATAACAAGTAGCACCATGTGCATCATGTATAATAGATTACTAGAAACTGAATGAAGCAATTGAACATGGAGCGTATTATATAAACAGCCAGATCATTTGAATATGGATATACCACATCATGTCAATGGGACTCAGAAAAACAAAGCTAGACATTTAAACAAGTAATATAACTATTTTTTCACCATGTTTCAAGTAGAATAGGAAGCTAGGTTAGGAATAAAGCAATCATGTTTCAAGTAGAATAGGAAGCTAGGTTAGGAATAAAGCAATAAAAAAACACAAAGTGCATCATTTCAGCTAGGATCATTTCTATCAAACTTCATGCACTAGCCATGGAACAACAGGCAAACTCAATGAAGCAACAGGCAAAAAATTAACATAATAGAATTTCAGGACTTGTATTAACATAGCCAAATCATGTAACTTATACCCAGGCATGCCGGATGCCAGATGGGTCAAAGGCAGTGTGCAATGTTCCATATGGTCATTGTTTATATTTTATTAGATTCCATTAGGCAACTTAGGTAGTGCAACATACAGAAAATGATGCAATTGAACTATGCACAGGAGGTAAATTAACATTCCAAAAAAAACAGGGAACTTACGTGAGCTTTTTTTTGAGTCACACGGACCTCATCGGGTACTTGGACAGAAGAACCTGGTGCCTCACTGTTTCTCCTCTGCATGAAGGAGAGGCCAATTGTAAACAGAAACAGGTCCAAGATATAGAAGTTTGCATTAAGCAATATACAAAAAACAGCAGGTACTTACATGATTATAGGCGAGCTTTACTCTACGTTTATGAGTGTAAGATGTGCCTGCTGCACGTGTAATAATAACAAACAGTTACGAGTCACGGCTTTGCTATAATTAAATTGACACCAAATAGTAGTAGAAGCATTATGACGTGCATAAACATGTAATACAGGATCGCAGAAAGATATCAAACATGATGTAACTAGAGCAGTAGCCTACGGCCAAATAGTGAGAAATTGTAATCGTGTCAATTGTGGACTTGTATAGCCTACCCCAACTTGTTTGGGAATAAAGGCTTTGTTGTTGTTGTTGTCAATCGTGGACATGTAGAGCATTCAACGGCTCATGATTGGTGGCTCATATTTTGTAGAGTTTCAGCGAATGGGTGGGTTAGGTTACTCAGACCACCACACTGTGTATTTATATCATCTGAGTTAGGGTTACAATACTACTGGACATGGGCCTCTATGGGCCTCACACTGGATACAATATTACTACAGCGCTACTACTAAACTCACTCATGGTCCAACACACCCCCTCAAGATGATCATGGGTAAACAACCATGGCCATCTTGCAACAACAACATGACACATATGACAACTACCAGTAATGAACATTCAGCATAACTCCTAGGATACATGACAGCATTGCACTTTCCATCATCTTGTCATCTCGATTCATCTCTTCATCAGCAGCGAAGATATCCAGCTTCAACCATCTGGGATACGCACAACTCCTAACCATACACGTCCTCAACAACCCCGGCTGCCTCACCACACAAGTTCCGCAGAACCATCCACACTCGCCTCAATGTCCTCAGCCTCTCTTCTCCACTCTGCCCGGCCACCTCTTCCGTCTCTCCCACAAACCCCCAGCCAACTCCTGCCTCAACCATCCACTCCTCAAGCACCCATGCCTATCCCCCGGTCAGGCCTCAACCAGTCTCACCTCAGGCACGCATGCCTTTCCCCTGGACATATCCACAACCATCACCATCACCACTAAACCGCAGCCTCATCAACTCCATCACGACTCAACCGCAGCCTCATCAACTCCATCACCACATATCCTCACAGCCTCACATCTCCATTTTCTCCTCACTTCCACTCGGATGGCGCCTCGTCTGCGCGCCCTGGCCAACCTGGCGTACCGCACCTGGCCACATCGACCGGCTCGCGCTGGTCAACGTCCAGCACCAACCTCCGGCTCCGCCCTGCGCTCAAAGGCTCGCCCCACTCCGCACGCCTCCAACTTCTGCCCCTCACACGGATCCAGATCTCTCTGCCACGGATTCACTTCCTCTTCTCTCCTTTCTAAACCAAAACGATCTTCACCCTCTTCTTTCTCCCCGCGCGAGCAGCCGCCGATCTCACACAGCTCACATCGCTGTGTGTGATAGCCGCAACCGACGCAGAGCACCTGATGCGGCCTCCCGCCGCCTGGATTTCTACATCTCAACGGTGGGTTTTGTGATCAAAGGAAGAACTTGTTTGGTACTGTTTGTGGCGGCTAGCAGGAAGGAAACCTAGGCTCTGATACCATGTAGAGTTTCAGCGAATGGGTGGGTTTGGTCACGGAAAAACATACTTATGCGTCGTGTTTAAACCTAAAGGATGAGGTGGTTATCAACGAAAGCACTTGTAAGTTAGAAATATAGCACGAATTCAGAAATACAGTCAGCTGCAATACTCCTAACAGAACAAAACGCGCAGGGATGTCTGGTTACCTATTTCTGGGCGGCGTTTAGACGTGTTCCGCGTTCTTACGGGTGACGTGGAGGTCGGCGAGGGGACTGCTGTTGCGGTGGGTGCCGGGGAAGCAGATCTTGGGGGGTCGGAGAAGGACATGCTGGGCGGTCGATGAAGTGTTCAGCGCGCCGGCCGAACTAGAAGGTCGGTGAAGCAGATGATGTGCAGTGCACGGGGGCGTCGGTGTCGGCGAAGCTGGTCAGGTGCGGTGGTCGATAGAGTCGGCGAACGAGATACGGTGCGGTGGACGCCGGAGTAGGTGCGGATCAAGCGGATAGGGCAGCCTCGGGGTTTGAAGCCGTGGCAGCTTGAACGGCGAAGTGCGGCGGCCGGGAAGATCTGGAGGTAGGCAAGAGGGGCGGTTTCTCTGAGGGCTTGCGGGCGAAACTAGGGCGAAGCTGGGCGATAGAGGAGTAGAAGGGAATTTCGCAGTCCTTCTTTTGAGGAAAAAAATATTCGCAGATCTGAAACTTTGCGGCGCGAGATATTTGGGCGTTGGCGGGGAATTTTACCGCTCGATGATATTAAATTTTGGCTGCAGTAGGTTTTTTTTTAGAGTATGTAATAATAATAAATAGTAGGCCCTACTAGTACTGTACGTCTGTTCAGGAATCCAAGGGGGTAGAGGTATAGATATATAGACAATATAGAGATATAAGAAATGGCGGGGGCTAGCGGAAATGCACTTTGCCTCATAGGAGCATATGCTCCCATTATGTGAATCCATATTTCAAAGTGTCAAAAAATTCTAAACTAAAATTTTACATGTATATCTAGACATTTTATGTTGGTACACAAGTTTTCTCACAAAAAAATTATGTGGCTCCTATAAAAAAGACAAATTTTGATGTTGTAACACGACTACGTACAGTATATTTTTTGCCTTTTTTTACACGCCACACAAAATGTCGTTTTTCCACGAAAACTTGTGAACGAACATATGATGTCACAATGTATACCAAAAAAATTAACATTTATATAATTTTTTTAATCATTTTCTATAATTGGTGCATATGCACGCGTGTGCCAAAACGCCACCTCCGCAGGCTAGGAGTTTCTAAACTTCTTATGGCACATCAAATAAAATGTTGTTCAAACAATAATAATAATGTGCTTATGATTGTTACTCCCTTCCACCATGAATAAAGTCCACATCGGTTTCGTGTCAAACTTTGACTCGAGATTTAGGTACCCACATGATAGTGCTAGTATCATAGCTAGTATCATACACATTGGTCCCACAAAAATGTTGATGTGGCAGCTAATTAAGTAGGAGAGAGGAGATTAGTGTAACATAGGTAGATACTGTATCATAGCGCAAACAACGAGAAAACTTAATGCTAAACAAATCTTGTACACAAATTTGCATTGAGATTCTAAAAAATAATAAATGTAGCATTACTATGATACTACTCCATGATACTACCCACTATAGAAATAGTATGACCAGCCTAATTTTATGACATCCGCAAAATATACCATTGGAAAGTTCATCGAAACAAGCATCCGATGATATAGTTTTGAATGACATGCAACTCATAATTGGCGGGCCCAAGTATTAGTCTAAGTTTGCCTCTGAAAACAAATTGGCATTGTACTCTAGGACAAAGGGAGACTACTCGCAATGGCAATATCATAAGTAGTATCATGCACTACATGCATGCAAAATGTTGATGTGTCATATCAGTTAATGATGAAAGAGACGATAGTGGTATCATAGGTAGATATCGTATCATATCATGTAGAACTAGAAAAATTACTGCCAAACAAATCTTGTACACACTTTTGTATTGAGATTCTACAAATCCCTAAATACATGTAACATATTATACTACTACATGATGATACTATGGACTGTGAAAATAATATCGTACATTAGTATCATATGTATGATACTATTATATGATACTCCCCATTGTGACTAGTCTAATAATAACAATAGTACTCAAATTTGTCTTGTCCCTCGGGTGTTTAGAAGTATATGTTCGGTCCCTCACGTATTTAAGAATTATGTTTGGCCCCTCAACTCTAATGTGGTCAAAATTGAGCACTTGAACACTTAGTTAGGTCTAGCAATGATAAAAACTTGATTGGTCTGTTTATTATTTGTTATGTGGCACGGCGGCAAAGCATTTTGCTAAATCTCAAGCACACATAGTTGGGGTCCATTAGAGGGACTAATTAAATCAAAGTACAATGGATTATAAAAGCAGGTTTTATCATTGATTAGCTTTGCAACGGCCTATCAACTGTAAGTGTTGCATGTGTTCTAAAGAACTATGTTCATCGTCACAGATCAAGAGGAGTACGCAGTGGAGGACGCACAAAACAACCGTAGGCCAGGTGGGCACACCTTACTAATTTTCTTTTTTCCACTTTATATGTGATAATTTTTTACATAATTAATTAACTAAAACATTTTAAAATAGGGTGGGCCATTCAACCCAAACACCATGTTGCGTACGTCGCTGAGGGTAAGGGGTTTCATCTTCGTTCTATGGTATGAGTATGTAATGCGCGTGATACTCATCGAAGACAATATATATAGCAGACATCACATCAGATGAGCCTATGGATAAAAATGGGCCAAATCATATCTACTAGTGCACAAATGAAGTTAAAAATAGGTCAACCTTCATTAAACCGATACTACTTAAAAGACCATTGTTTGACCTAAGTAAGCGTATATATGAGGTCAGTAATACTAGTCACAATGCATAGTATCATATATAAAAGTATGGTGTGTATGATACAATTAATACTACATGTTACTATGTCAACGATGCATGGTATCATGTACTAGTATCATAATCTTCTTATATTAATTGATTTGTAGAATCTCAATGCAGATCTATGTACAAGATTATTTAACATTAAATTTTCTAGTACTACGTGCTATGATACGGTATCTACCTATGATATTATAATCCTCTCTCTCATCTTTAATTGCAGTGCCACATCAGCTTTTTTGCAAGCATGAGATGCATGATAGTGTACTACCTATGATACTCCCATTGTGGGTAGTCTAAGGGGGCAATGTAAGACCTAATTAAGTGTTTGAGGTTAGTTATGGACCGCTGTTATACCTAATTGTGTTTGAGGTTAGTTAGGGACCTTATTATACATAATTAAGTGTTAGAGGTGAGTTCAAATAATAATATATAGTTGGGGTCTAAAGTTCACCAACGTATGCAACACACGAGCTGCCAAATGTGTACTTAATTAACCCTATTAGGAAAACACAAGATTATCTCATTCAACAAAATATTAGGAAAGTGTATCACAATTGTATTTATCCCTTATCTCTCTCATGTTAACCGAGACAAGAGTTCGTTCTAGGTCAGCTCTACGACAATTAGCGTCGCAAGGGTGGTAACATAGGTGTGCAGTTGCGAAAGTTTTTTCCCAAGTTATCGACTTCCTCAATCCACACTTAATATTTGTGCATGCGGGCCTAAGTATATGGTACTACTTAGTTCTATTCCTAGTATATATGTTGGGTGACTTAGAAAAATCATACTTCGTACATGATTCCTTCGAAAATCCTTTAGGGCTTCTTTGATTCATATTAGGTTGGTATAAGATAATAGGATTTAGATCTTATAGGAATATTTCCTACACTAGTAGTTTGATTCATATGAACATATCCAATAGGAAATAATCCTATAGGAATCATCAAGTAGTGCAAATCCTAGTATAGGATTAAATATTTGGTCCTACCTCATGGAAAAATTCATTTGGCGCAATCAAACGCAACTCATCTTATTATAGGATTTAACTACACATGTCATCCCAAATCCCAATCCTACATTCCTACTCCTATGATTTCCCTATCCTGTGAATGAAAGGAGCCCTTAAAATCAAACTATCCCGCACCTCGTCGATTCGTATAAAACCGACTCTAGCCAACAACTCTTCGCCCGACCTTTCTTCTTCACCATCAGGCCACCACACACTGTCATTTTCCATTGCAACGCATTTAGGGTGTGTTCGGTTCCAGAACCAAGTGGAATGGAATGGAACCGTTCCGCACCTAGAGCCCATTCTTGTGTTCGGTTGTGGAATGGAACGGAACCGAGTGGTTCCTCGAAAGGGAATATTCTCCCCATATGCAGAATGCACCCATTCCACCGAATCGGTGGAATGTGGTGGAACGGCTGTTACTTAGCCGCTATTAATTACAAAGCACTTCACTAATCCAACCAAAAAAATTATTAGTTGTTGTTAATTATGATTTTGAGATTAAAAAGGCCACTATTAATTACGATATTTAGACAAAAGATTAAACTTTAACTTCATTCCGTTCTACTCTCCAAATTCCCCGACCATACAAAAAATAACATTAATTACGATTTTAAGATTAAAAAGGCCATTAGGCGTTGTTAATTACGATTTTAAGATTTAAAAGGCTATTTGCCATTGTTAATTACGATTCTTAGACAAAAGTTTAGTTTAACCACATTCCGTTCTGCTCTCCAATTCCTCCAACCGAACAAAAAACAGTACCATTCTGTACCTCCTTTTTGTCCAAACCGAACGCGGGGATGGAACCATTCCATTCCTCTGGAAAGGAACCATTCCTTACTAAAATCTTCTTGTGCCACCTCCCAGTTTAAAGGCCTACTCGCATAACCCTACAGCTCTGCACTCGCGTGGGCAACCGAACACACCTACATCATCAATGCCCCGCGTACTTATCCGCACCGCCTACAGCTCTGCACTCCTATGACCTATCCATGGCTGGGCAGTCAAAAAAAGCTGCGTCACCTGGGAAATCAACAAGCCACGCAAGCAAGTCGCAAGCATCATAAATTCCGAATCAATGCCTAGCTACAGTCTACCTGGCCTCCTCCCAACTCATTGTCCTTGAGGCCTTAACAAAGCCTTCTAAAAGGGTTTTATCAAAATATTCCATATGGATTAGTAAAAAAACGCACCTGCTAAAGATTCATATATGCCCATTTGAATCTTGGTCAAATCCTAGGTTTGACCATGATTTAAACAAGTTTAAAACATGAATATGAAAATTAAGCATGTATCCTTCGTAGTCACTCCAAAATGAAGCTCTTGAGAGGGTTTTTGAAATTTCCATGTTTGAAACCAAAAAACCACGTACTTCTCTTCATGCTTGACTTCATAAGACAGAGTTTGGGGTTAGGGGTAGCTTGATACATGATTTTTCTCGTTTGAATATGTCTAGACCTTGTTATCAACTTAATTGAATGCTTACTATATATATGACATAAGAAGACTATGTGCATTGGTTTTTCATTTTATTGTTTTTTTAATTTTATGCCCATTTGAATCTTGGTCAAATCCTAAGTTTGACCATGATTTAAACAAGTTGAAAACATGAATATGAAAAATTAAGCATATATCCTTCTTAGTCACTCCAAAATGAAGCTCTTGGGAGGGTTTTTGAAATTTCCATGTTTTAAACCAAAAACCACATATCTTCATGCTTGACTTCATGAGATAGAGTTTAGGGTTAGGGGTAGATACATGATTTCTCTGGTTTGAATATATCTAGACCTTGTTTATCAACTTAATTGAATGCTTACTAATGTGACATAAGAAGACTATGTGCCTTGATTTTCCATTTTTTTGTTTTTTTGAATTTTTATGCCCATTTGAATCTTGGTCAAATCCTAGGTTTGACCATGATTTAAACAAGTTTAATAAAACATGAATAGGAAAAATTAAGCATATATCCTTCTTAGTCACTCCAAAATGTAGATCTTGGTAGGGTTTTTAAAATTTCCATGTTTGAAACCAAAAACCACGACTTCTCTTCATGCATGCTTGACTTCATAAGACAGAGTTTAGGGCTAGGGTAGCTAGATACATGATGTTTCTGGTTTGAATATGTCTAGACCTTGTTTATCAACTTAATTGAATGCTTACTATATGACATAAGAAGACTACGTGCCTTGGTTTTTCATTTATTTTCATTTATTTTGAATTTTTATGCCCATTTGAATCTTGGTCAAATCCTAGGTTTGACCATGATTTAAACTAGTTTAAAACATAAATATGAAAAATTAAGTATCTATCCTTCTTAGCCACTCCAAAATGAAGCTCTTGGGAGGGTTTTTGAAATTTCCATGATTGAAACCAAAAACCACTTCTCTTCATGCTTGACTTCATAAGTCAGGGTTTAGGGATATATATATAGGGGGTACATACATGATTTTTCTGGTTGGAATATGTCTAGAACTTGTTTTTCAACTTGAGCTTATCTAGAGCTTGTTTTTAAATTTTTTATACCCATTTGATTCTTCGTCAAATCCTAGGTTTGTTGACCTAGATTTGAACAAGTTTAAAACATGAATATGAAAAGGTAAGCATGTATGCTTCTTAATTAGTCACTCCAAAATGAAGCTCTTGGGAGGGTTTTTGAAATTTCCATGATTTAAACCAAAAACCACTTCTCTTCGTGCTTGACTTCATAAGTTAGGGTTTAGGGATATATAGGGGGTAGATACATCATGATTTTTCTGGTTTGAATATGTCTAGAGCTTGTTTATCAACTTAATTGAATGCTTACTATATGACATAAGAAGACTATGTGCCTTGATATTTCATTTTTTTAAAATTATGCCCTTTTGAATATTGGTCAAAACCTAGGTTTGACAAAGATTTAAAAAAGATTAAAACATGAAAATGAAAAAGTAAGCCTTGATCCTTCTTATTAACTCCAAAATGAAGGTTTTTGGGAGGGTTTTTGAAATATCCATGTTTGAAACCCAAAACCACTTCTCTTCGTGCAGAGTTTAGGGTTAGGGGTAGCTAGACACCTGAATTTTCTGGTTTGATATGTCTAGACCTTGTTTATCAACTTAATTGAATGCTTACTATATGACATAAGAAGACTATGTGCCTTGATTTTACATTTTTTTTAAATTATGCCCATTTGAATCTTGGTCAAATCCTAGGTTTGACCATGATTTAAACAAGTTTGTTTATCAACTTGAATGCTTGCTATATGACATCAGAAGACTATGTGTTTGGTTTTTGTTTTTTGAATTTGTTATGCCCATTTGAATCTTAGTCAAATCCTAGGTTTGAATATATATGTCTAGACCTTGTATATCAACTTGAATGCTTACTATACATATGACATAAGAATGTTATGTGCTTTGGTTTTTCATTCTTTTCATTTTTTTCTGAATTTTTAGGGCCATTTGAATCTTGGTCAAATCCTTGGTTTGACCAAGATTTAAACAAATTTAAAACATGAAAATGAAAAGGGAAGTCTGTATCCTTCTTAGTCACTCTAAAATGAAGCTTTTGGGATGTTCTTTAAATTTCAATGTTTGAAACCCAAAACGACTTCCCTTCATGCTAGACTTCATAAGATCGACAGGGGGTAGATACATGATTTGTCTGGTTTGGATATATCTAGACCTTGTTTATCAACTTGATTGCTTACGATATGACATAAGAAGACTATGTGATTTGGTTTTTCATTTTTCTGATTTTTTTGAATTTTGTGCCCACCCATTTGTATCTTCGTCAAATCCTAGGTTTGACCAAGATAATTTAAACAAGTTTAAAACATGAAAATGTAAAGGGAAGCATGTATCCTTCTTAGTCACTCTAAAATGAAGCTTTTGGGAGGTTTTTGAAATTTCGATGTTTGAAACCCAAAACCACTTCTCTTCACACGCTTGACTTCATAAGACAGAGTTTAGGGGTTAGGGGTATAGATACATGATTTGTCTGGTTTGAATATGTCTAGACCTTGTTTATCAACTTGAATGCTTACTATATGACATAAGAAGACTATGTGATTTGGTTTTTCATTTTTCTGTTTTTTAATTATTTTTCTGCCCATTTGAATCTTGGTCAAATCCTAGGTTTGAACAAGATTTAGACAAGTTTAACACGTGAAATTAAACGAATAAGTAAGCATTGATCCTTCTTAGTCACTCCAAAATGTACCAATTGATAGTGTTAACTTTGCTTCATGGAAAAAATAATGTCATGTAAATGAGTTAACTTGGATTTCCTACCCTTGAATCCATAGGAAACTTTGTTCTAATGCACTATTATAATCAACCGAGTTTTTACACCAACAGGTCTGTCACTTACGTGTGGTGCCCACGCGTGAGGTCCCACACTTGAGTGAGCACAAGTCACGTGCAATAGGTACGCCAACTCCCAGCCATCTTCTTTGTCAAGAGAAGACGCATCAGGATGCGTATTGGAAGTCTGTGGGTCCTTCTGGATCCTTCGGTTGTCCCTCTCACAAAAAAAAACAAATCTCTCTCATTCTCGGCCTCGCTCGACTCGCTCGCTCGCTCGCACCTCCTGCGCACTGACAAACCCTGCACAACAGTCAACATCATCATCATCACCCGAAAAAGGGAAGACACCATAATGCTCTGCCTTTTTTCTCTCCTTCCGAGTGATCCCTCTTCCTCCGAGTTTCACTCGACGGGCAAACGCACATCTGCAGCATAGTAATAATAAAAAGGTAGAAAAATCGATATACGAATCTATAATTAAATAGGTTAAACTAGGGTTTTGCCCTGTACTACAGATCAAGGTTCAAAAAAATCCAACTACGGGGTTCGAACAACACGATTCTAATCCAAGAACTTTTTCGACCTCATCCAAGTGGCCTCAAACTATAGGGTTAGCATCTAGTGCAGTATGTGTGAAAATGTATGCACTATGTGTGCTATAACTTGTATGTCTTTCAAATTTGAACCAACTTTGAATAAGTTTGAAATATTTGAAATGGGGCTTTTGGCTTAAACGTTTGAAACTCAAAACGATTCTCTTCATGCTAGACTTCATAAGACCGAGTTTAGGGTTAGGGGTAGATACATGATTTGTCTGGTTTGAATATGTCTAAACCTTGTTTATCAACTTTAATGCTAACTTCTCAGTCACTCTAAAATGAAGTTTTTGGAGGTTTTTGAAATTTCCATCTTTGAAACCCAAAACCACTTCTCTTCATGCTTGACTTCATAAGAAAAAGTTTAGGGTTAGGGGGTATAGATACATGATTTGTATGGTTTGAATATGTCCAAACCTTGTTTATCAACTTGAATATGCTTACTATATGACATAAGAAGACTATGTACTTTGGTTTTTAATTTTTCTGACTTTTTTAATTTTCTGCGCATTTGAATCATATCTTGGTCAAATCCTAGGTTTCACCAAGATTTAGACAAGTTTAACACGTGAAAACGAGTAAGTAAGCATGGATCCTTCTTAGTCACTCTAAAATGAAGCTTTTGGGATGTTCTTGAAATTTCCATGTTTGAAACCCAAAACCACTTCTCTTCATGATTGACTTCCATAAGATCGACAGATCAGTTTAGGGTTAGGGGTAGATATATACATGATTTTTTGGTTTGAATATGTCTAGACCTTGTTTATCAACTTGAATGCTTACTATACATATGACATAAGAATGCTATGTGCTTTGGTTTTTCATTCTCTTTTTGATTTTTTTCTAAATTTTTAGGCCCATTTGAATCTTGGTCAAATCCTTGGTTTGACCAAGATTTAAACAAGTTTAAAACATGAAAATGAAAAGGGAAGTCAGTATCCTTCGTAGTCACTCTAAAATGGAGAAGCTTTTGGGATGTTCTTGTAATTTCTATGTTTGAAACCGAAAACGAGTTCCCTTCACATGCTAGTAGACTAGCTTCATAAGATCGACAGGCCGGGGGTAGATACATGATTTGTCTGGTTTGGATATATCTAGACCTTGTTTATCAACTTTAATGCTTACTATATGACATATATAAGAAAACTATTGCTTTGGTTTTTCCTTTTTCTGTTTTTTTTTATTTTGATGCCCATTTGAATCATGTCGAATCCTAGGTTTGACCAAGATAATTTAAACAAGTTTAAAACATGAAAATGAAAAGGGAAGCATGTATCCTTCTTAGTCACTCTAAAATGAAGCTTTTGGGAGGTTTTTGAAATTTCGATGTTTGAAACCCAAAACCACTTCTCTTCACATGCTTGACTTCATAAGACAGAGTTTAGGGGTTAGGGGTATAGATACATGATTTGTCTGGTTGAATATGTCTAGACCTTGTTTATCAACTTTAATGCTTACTATATGACATAAGAAAACTATTGCTTTGGTTTTTCTTTTTCTGATTTTTTTGAATTTTGATGCCCATTTGAATCTTGTCAAATTCTAGGTTTGACCAAGATTTAAACAAGTTTAAAACATGAAAATGAAAAGGGAAGCATGTAACCTTCTCAGTCACTCTAAAATGAAGTTTTTGGGAGGTTTTTGATATTTCCATGTTTGAAACCCGAAACCACTTCTCTTCATGCTTGACTTCATAAGACAGAGTTTAGGGTTAGGGGTAGATACATGATTTGTGTATGGGTTGAATATGTCCAAACCTTGTTTATCAACTTGAATATGCTTATGTGCTTTGGTTTTTTATTTTTCTGATTTTTTTGAATTTTATGCCCATAAATCTTGGTCAAATCCTAGGTTTGACCAGGATTTAAACAAGTTTAAAACATGAAATGAAAAGATAAGCCTGGATCCTTCTTAGTCACTCTAAAATGAAGCTTTTGGGAGGTTCTTGAAATTTCCATATTTGAAACCCAAAACCACTTCTCTACATGATTGACTTCATAAGACATAGTTTAATTAGAGTTTTAGGGGTAGATATATACATGATTTTTCTGGTTTGAATATATATGTCTAGACCTTGTTTATCAACTTGAATGCATGCTTACTATACATATGACATAAGAATGCTATATATGTGCTTTGGTTTTTCATTCTTTTGATTTTTTTCTGAATTTTTAGGGCCATTTGAATCTTGCATGGTTAAACTTGGGTTTTGCCCAGTTCTAAAGATCAAGGGTTCAAAAAAATCCAACTACGGGGTTCGAACAACACGATTCTAATCCAAGAATTTTTTCGACCTCATCCAAATGGCCTCAAACTATAGGGTTAGCATCTAGTGCAGTATGTGTGAAAATGTATGCACTATGTGTGCTATAACTTGTATGTCTTTCAAATTAAGTTGATAAACAAGGTCTAGACATATTCAAACCAGAATATTATACTGCATTAGTACAAAAAGTTTCCTATGGATTCATCAAGGGTAGTAAAGCCAAGTTAACTCATTGTCATGACTAAGAAGGATCCATGCTTACTTTTTCATTTTCATGTTTTAAACTTGTTTAAATCTTGGTCAAACCTAGGATTTGACCAAGATTCAAATGGTCATAAAAAATCAAACAAAATCAAGAAAATCAAAAACCAAACCACATAGTCTTCTTATGTAATATACTAAGCATTCAAGTTGATCAACGAAGTCTAGACATATTCAAACCAGAAAAATCATGTATCTACCCCCTAACCCTAAACGTTGTCTTATGAAGTCAAGCATGAAGAGAAGAAGTGGTTTTGGGTTTCAAACATGGAAATTTCAAAAACCCACCCAAAAGCTTCATTTTGGAGTGACTAAGAAGGATCCAAGCTTACTTTTTCATTTTCATGTTTCAAACTTGTTTAAATCTTTGTCAAACCTAGGATTTGACCAAGATTCAAATGGGCATAAAAATTCAAAAAAGAAATCAAAAAAATGAAACACCAAAGCACATAAACTTCTTATGTCATATAGTAATTAAGCATTCATGTTGATCAACAAAGTCTATATATATTTAAACAATAAAAATCATGTATATATACCCCCAAACCCAAAACCACTTCTCTTCACATGCTTGACTTCATAAGACAGAGTTTAGGGGTTAGGGGTATAGATACATGATTTGTCTGGTTTGAATATGTCTAGACCTTGTTTATCAACTTGAATGCTTACTATGTGATTTGGTTTTTCATTTTTCTGTTTTTTAATTATTTTTCTGCCCATTTGAATCTTGGTCAAATCCTAGGTTTGAACAAGATTTAGACAAGTTTAACACGTGAAATTAAACGAATAAGTAAGCATTGATCCTTCTTAGTCACTCCAAAATGTACCAATTGATAGTGTTAACTTTGCTTCATGGAAAAAATAATGTCATGTAAATGAGTTAACTTGGATTTCCTACCCTTGAATCCATAGGAAACTTTGTTCTAATGCACTATAATAATCAACCGAGTTTTTACACCAACAGGTCTGTCACTTACGTGTGGTGCCCACGCGTGTGGTCCCACACTTGAGTGAGCACAAGTCACGTGCAATAGGTACGCCAACTCCCAGCCATCTTCTTTGTCAAGAGAAGACGCATCAGGATGCGTATTGGAAGTCTGTGGGTCCTTCTGGATCCTTCGGTTGTCCCTCTCACAAAAAAACAAATCTCTCTCATTCTCGGCCTCGCTCGACTCGCTCGCTCGCTCGCTCGCACCTCCTGCGCACTGACAAACCCTGCACAACAGTCAACATCACCAGAAAAAGAATATACACCATCAATAAGAGGGGCCCCGTGACTGCTCTCCCTTCTTCTCCTTCCGAGTGATTCCTCTTCCTCCGAGTTTCACTCGACGGGCAAACACACATGTGCTGCATAGTAATAATAAAAAAGTAAAAGAATCGACTACGAATCTATTATTAAATAGGTTATAAACTAGGGTTTTCCCCAGTACTACAGATCAAGTTGAAAAAAAAATCCAACTACGGGGTTTGATTTTGGCCTACAAATAAAAAATTAAATAAGTTGAACTAGTATTCCTCTAAAAAATCATTTTGGTTTGCATTGTTTGATAATTTTCATAGCTAGAGTGCATCACAATTTTTTGATTTCATGCTTTGCTTTGCCAATTTTGATTTTTTCTAACCACCTTCTCTTTGATTTCAAATTTAGGTCAAACTATCGGTGCCTACTATGTGTTCTACTTGAATTGGATGCAGCATGCGCACATGATATGTTTTGCCATTGTTTTGGGCTTCCACACATCTTGGGGCATCCAAGTATTTAAGTTACCTTGTTTTTTAATTGTAATTCATGTACCCTTTCCTCCCAATTAAATTTTGGTTTTACATTTTTAATTTTTTTAAATTTTTATGCCCATTCTGATGTCATATAGTTAGCATTTAAGTTGATAAACAAGGTCTGGACATATTCAAACCAAAAAATCATGTATCTACCCCCTAACGCTAAACTCTGTCATATGAAGTCAAGCATATGAAGAGAAGTGGTTTTGGGTTTCAAACATGGAAATTTCCATGCTTGAAACCAAAAACCACTTCTCTTCATGCATGCTTGACTTCATAAGACAGAGTTTAGGGTTAGGTGGTAGATACATGATTTTCCTGGTTTGAATATGTTTAGACCTTGTTTATCAAATTAATTGAATGCTTACTATATAACATAAGAGAAGACCTTGTTTTTTTTGAATTTTTATACCCATTCGAATCTTTGTCAAATCCTTGGTTCCACCAAGATTTGAATAAGTTAAAAACATGAATATGAAAAAGTAAGCATGTATGCTTCTTAGTCACTTCAAAATGAAGCTCTTGGGAGGGTTTTTGAATTTCCATGTTCGAAACCAAAAACCACATATCTTCATGCTTGACTTCATGAAACAAAGTTTAGGGTTATGGGTAGATACATGCATGATTTTTCTTGTTTGAATATGTCTAGAACTTGTTTATCAACTTAATTGAATGCCTACTATATAACATAAGAAGACCTTTTTTGTATTTTTTAAATTTTTATACCCATTTGAATCTTGGTCAAATCCTAGGTTTCACCAAGATTTGAATAAGTTTAAAACATGAATATGAAAAAGTAAGCATGCATGTATGCTTCTTAATTAATCACTTCGAAATGAAGCTCTTGGGAGGGTTTTTGAAATTTCCATGTTTGAAACCAAAAACCACATATCTTCATGCATGCGCTTGACTTCATGAGACAGAGTTTAGTGTTAGGGGGTAGATACATGATTTCTCTCGTTTGAATATGTTTGAAACCAAAAACCACATATCTCTGGTTTGCCCGCACTTAGAAATGATATTTGCATCACTTATCATATGTTTGCCCATTTGAATCTTGTCAAATCCTAGATTTGACCAAGATAATTTAAACAAGTTTAAAACATGAAAATGAAAAGGCAAGCTTGTATCCTTCTTAGTCACTCTAAAATGAAGTTTGGGGAGGTTTTTGAAATTTCCATGCTTGAAACCAAAAAACCACTTCTCTTCATGCTTGACTTCATAAAGACAGAGTTTGGGGATATATAGGGGTAGATACATGATTTTTCTGGTTTGATATGTCTAGACCTTGTTTATCAACTTAATTGAATGCTTACTATATGACATAAGAAGACTATGTGCCTTGATTTTACATTTTTTTAAATTATGCCCATTTGAATCTTGGTCAAATCCTAGGTTTGACCATGATTTAAACAAGTTTAAAACATGAATATGAAAATTAAGCATGTATCCTTCGTAGTCACTCCAAAATGAAGCTCTTGAGAGGGTTTTTGAAATTTCCATGTTTGAAACCAAAAAACCACGTACTTCTCTTCATGCTTGACTTCATAAGACAGAGTTTGGGGTTAGCTAGGGGTAGCTTGATACATGATTTTTCTCGTTTGAATATGTCTAGACCTTGTTATCAACTTAATTGAATGCTTACTATATATATGACATAAGAAGACTATGTGCATTGGTTTTTCATTTTATTGTTTTTTTAATTTTATGCCCATTTGAATCTTGGTCAAATCCTAAGTTTGACCATGATTTAAACAAGTTGAAAACATGAATATGAAAAATTAAGCATATATCCTTCTTAGTCACTCCAAAATGAAGCTCTTGGGAGGGTTTTTGAAATTTCCATGTTTTAAACCAAAAACCACATATCTTCATGCTTGACTTCATGAGATAGAGTTTAGGGTTAGGGGTAGATACATGATTTCTCTGGTTTGAATATATCTAGACCTTGTTTATCAACTTAATTGAATGCTTACTAATGTGACATAAGAAGACTATGTGCCTTGATTTTCCATTTTTTTGTTTTTTTTGAATTTTTATGCCCATTTGAATCTTGGTCAAATCCTAGGTTTGACCATGATTTAAACAAGTTTAATAAAACATGAATAGGAAAAATTAAGCATATATCCTTCTTAGTCACTCCAAAATGTAGATCTTGGTAGGGTTTTTAAAATTTCCATGTTTGAAACCAAAAACCACGACTTCTCTTCATGCATGCTTGACTTCATAAGACAGAGTTTAGGGCTAGGGTAGCTAGATACATGATGTTTCTGGTTTGAATATGTCTAGACCTTGTTTATCAACTTAATTGAATGCTTACTATATGACATAAGAAGACTACGTGCCTTGGTTTTTCATTTATTTTCATTTATTTTGAATTTTTATGCCCATTTGAATCTTGGTCAAATCCTAGGTTTGACCATGATTTAAACTAGTTTAAAACATAAATATGAAAAATTAAGTATCTATCCTTCTTAGCCACTCCAAAATGAAGCTCTTGGGAGGGTTTTTGAAATTTCCATGATTGAAACCAAAAACCACTTCTCTTCATGCTTGACTTCATAAGTCAGGGTTTAGGGATATATATATAGGGGGTACATACATGATTTTTCTGGTTGGAATATGTCTAGAACTTGTTTTTCAACTTGAGCTTATCTAGAGCTTGTTTTTAAATTTTTTATACCCATTTGATTCTTCGTCAAATCCTAGGTTTGTTGACCTAGATTTGAACAAGTTTAAAACATGAATATGAAAAGGTAAGCATGTATGCTTCTTAATTAGTCACTCCAAAATGAAGCTCTTGGGAGGGTTTTTGAAATTTCCATGATTTAAACCAAAAACCACTTCTCTTCGTGCTTGACTTCATAAGTTAGGGTTTAGGGATATATAGGGGGTAGATACATCATGATTTTTCTGGTTTGAATATGTCTAGAGCTTGTTTATCAACTTAATTGAATGCTTACTATATGACATAAGAAGACTATGTGCCTTGATATTTCATTTTTTTAAAATTATGCCCTTTTGAATATTGGTCAAAACCTAGGTTTGACAAAGATTTAAAAAAGATTAAAACATGAAAATGAAAAAGTAAGCCTTGATCCTTCTTATTAACTCCAAAATGAAGGTTTTTGGGAGGGTTTTTGAAATATCCATGTTTGAAACCCAAAACCACTTCTCTTCGTGCAGAGTTTAGGGTTAGGGGTAGCTAGACACCTGAATTTTCTGGTTTGATATGTCTAGACCTTGTTTATCAACTTAATTGAATGCTTACTATATGACATAAGAAGACTATGTGCCTTGATTTTACATTTTTTTAAATTATGCCCATTTGAATCTTGGTCAAATCCTAGGTTTGACCATGATTTAAACAAGTTTGTTTATCAACTTGAATGCTTGCTATATGACATCAGAAGACTATGTGTTTGGTTTTTGTTTTTTGAATTTGTTATGCCCATTTGAATCTTAGTCAAATCCTAGGTTTGAATATATATGTCTAGACCTTGTATATCAACTTGAATGCTTACTATACATATGACATAAGAATGTTATGTGCTTTGGTTTTTCATTCTTTTCATTTTTTCTGAATTTTTAGGGCCATTTGAATCTTGGTCAAATCCTTGGTTTGACCAAGATTTAAACAAATTTAAAACATGAAAATGAAAAGGGAAGTCTGTATCCTTCTTAGTCACTCTAAAATGAAGCTTTTGGGATGTTCTTTAAATTTCAATGTTTGAAACCCAAAACGACTTCCCTTCATGCTAGACTTCATAAGATCGACAGGGGGTAGATACATGATTTGTCTGGTTTGGATATATCTAGACCTTGTTTATCAACTTGATTGCTTACGATATGACATAAGAAGACTATGTGATTTGGTTTTTCATTTTTCTGATTTTTTTGAATTTTGTGCCCACCCATTTGTATCTTCGTCAAATCCTAGGTTTGACCAAGATAATTTAAACAAGTTTAAAACATGAAAATGTAAAGGGAAGCATGTATCCTTCTTAGTCACTCTAAAATGAAGCTTTTGGGAGGTTTTTGAAATTTCGATGTTTGAAACCCAAAACCACTTCTCTTCACACGCTTGACTTCATAAGACAGAGTTTAGGGGTTAGGGGTATAGATACATGATTTGTCTGGTTTGAATATGTCTAGACCTTGTTTATCAACTTGAATGCTTACTATATGACATAAGAAGACTATGTGATTTGGTTTTTCATTTTTCTGTTTTTTAATTATTTTTCTGCCCATTTGAATCTTGGTCAAATCCTAGGTTTGAACAAGATTTAGACAAGTTTAACACGTGAAATTAAACGAATAAGTAAGCATTGATCCTTCTTAGTCACTCCAAAATGTACCAATTGATAGTGTTAACTTTGCTTCATGGAAAAAATAATGTCATGTAAATGAGTTAACTTGGATTTCCTACCCTTGAATCCATAGGAAACTTTGTTCTAATGCACTATTATAATCAACCGAGTTTTTACACCAACAGGTCTGTCACTTACGTGTGGTGCCCACGCGTGAGGTCCCACACTTGAGTGAGCACAAGTCACGTGCAATAGGTACGCCAACTCCCAGCCATCTTCTTTGTCAAGAGAAGACGCATCAGGATGCGTATTGGAAGTCTGTGGGTCCTTCTGGATCCTTCGGTTGTCCCTCTCACAAAAAAAACAAATCTCTCTCATTCTCGGCCTCGCTCGACTCGCTCGCTCGCTCGCTCGCACCTCCTGCGCACTGACAAACCCTGCACAACAGTCAACATCATCATCATCACCCGAAAAAGGGAAGACACCATAATGCTCTGCCTTTTTTCTCTCCTTCCGAGTGATCCCTCTTCCTCCGAGTTTCACTCGACGGGCAAACGCACATCTGCAGCATAGTAATAATAAAAAGGTAGAAAAATCGATATACGAATCTATAATTAAATAGGTTAAACTAGGGTTTTGCCCTGTACTACAGATCAAGGTTCAAAAAAATCCAACTACGGGGTTCGAACAACACGATTCTAATCCAAGAACTTTTTCGACCTCATCCAAGTGGCCTCAAACTATAGGGTTAGCATCTAGTGCAGTATGTGTGAAAATGTATGCACTATGTGTGCTATAACTTGTATGTCTTTCAAATTTGAACCAACTTTGAATAAGTTTGAAATATTTGAAATGGGGCTTTTGGCTTAAACGTTTGAAACTCAAAACGATTCTCTTCATGCTAGACTTCATAAGACCGAGTTTAGGGTTAGGGGTAGATACATGATTTGTCTGGTTTGAATATGTCTAAACCTTGTTTATCAACTTTAATGCTAACTTCTCAGTCACTCTAAAATGAAGTTTTTGGAGGTTTTTGAAATTTCCATCTTTGAAACCCAAAACCACTTCTCTTCATGCTTGACTTCATAAGAAAAAGTTTAGGGTTAGGGGGTATAGATACATGATTTGTATGGTTTGAATATGTCCAAACCTTGTTTATCAACTTGAATATGCTTACTATATGACATAAGAAGACTATGTACTTTGGTTTTTAATTTTTCTGACTTTTTTAATTTTCTGCGCATTTGAATCATATCTTGGTCAAATCCTAGGTTTCACCAAGATTTAGACAAGTTTAACACGTGAAAACGAGTAAGTAAGCATGGATCCTTCTTAGTCACTCTAAAATGAAGCTTTTGGGATGTTCTTGAAATTTCCATGTTTGAAACCCAAAACCACTTCTCTTCATGATTGACTTCCATAAGATCGACAGATCAGTTTAGGGTTAGGGGTAGATATATACATGATTTTTTGGTTTGAATATGTCTAGACCTTGTTTATCAACTTGAATGCTTACTATACATATGACATAAGAATGCTATGTGCTTTGGTTTTTCATTCTCTTTTTGATTTTTTTCTAAATTTTTAGGCCCATTTGAATCTTGGTCAAATCCTTGGTTTGACCAAGATTTAAACAAGTTTAAAACATGAAAATGAAAAGGGAAGTCAGTATCCTTCGTAGTCACTCTAAAATGGAGAAGCTTTTGGGATGTTCTTGTAATTTCTATGTTTGAAACCGAAAACGAGTTCCCTTCACATGCTAGTAGACTAGCTTCATAAGATCGACAGGCCGGGGGTAGATACATGATTTGTCTGGTTTGGATATATCTAGACCTTGTTTATCAACTTTAATGCTTACTATATGACATATATAAGAAAACTATTGCTTTGGTTTTTCCTTTTTCTGTTTTTTTTTATTTTGATGCCCATTTGAATCATGTCGAATCCTAGGTTTGACCAAGATAATTTAAACAAGTTTAAAACATGAAAATGAAAAGGGAAGCATGTATCCTTCTTAGTCACTCTAAAATGAAGCTTTTGGGAGGTTTTTGAAATTTCGATGTTTGAAACCCAAAACCACTTCTCTTCACATGCTTGACTTCATAAGACAGAGTTTAGGGGGTTAGGGGTATAGATACATGATTTGTCTGGTTGAATATGTCTAGACCTTGTTTATCAACTTTAATGCTTACTATATGACATAAGAAAACTATTGCTTTGGTTTTTCTTTTTCTGATTTTTTTGAATTTTGATGCCCATTTGAATCTTGTCAAATTCTAGGTTTGACCAAGATTTAAACAAGTTTAAAACATGAAAATGAAAAGGGAAGCATGTAACCTTCTCAGTCACTCTAAAATGAAGTTTTTGGGAGGTTTTTGATATTTCCATGTTTGAAACCCGAAACCACTTCTCTTCATGCTTGACTTCATAAGACAGAGTTTAGGGTTAGGGGTAGATACATGATTTGTGTATGGGTTGAATATGTCCAAACCTTGTTTATCAACTTGAATATGCTTATGTGCTTTGGTTTTTTATTTTTCTGATTTTTTTGAATTTTATGCCCATAAATCTTGGTCAAATCCTAGGTTTGACCAGGATTTAAACAAGTTTAAAACATGAAATGAAAAGATAAGCCTGGATCCTTCTTAGTCACTCTAAAATGAAGCTTTTGGGAGGTTCTTGAAATTTCCATATTTGAAACCCAAAACCACTTCTCTACATGATTGACTTCATAAGACATAGTTTAATTAGAGTTTTAGGGGTAGATATATACATGATTTTTCTGGTTTGAATATATATGTCTAGACCTTGTTTATCAACTTGAATGCATGCTTACTATACATATGACATAAGAATGCTATATATGTGCTTTGGTTTTTCATTCTTTTGATTTTTTTCTGAATTTTTAGGGCCATTTGAATCTTGCATGGTTAAACTTGGGTTTTGCCCAGTTCTAAAGATCAAGGGTTCAAAAAAATCCAACTACGGGGTTCGAACAACACGATTCTAATCCAAGAATTTTTTCGACCTCATCCAAATGGCCTCAAACTATAGGGTTAGCATCTAGTGCAGTATGTGTGAAAATGTATGCACTATGTGTGCTATAACTTGTATGTCTTTCAAATTAAGTTGATAAACAAGGTCTAGACATATTCAAACCAGAATATTATACTGCATTAGTACAAAAAGTTTCCTATGGATTCATCAAGGGTAGTAAAGCCAAGTTAACTCATTGTCATGACTAAGAAGGATCCATGCTTACTTTTTCATTTTCATGTTTTAAACTTGTTTAAATCTTGGTCAAACCTAGGATTTGACCAAGATTCAAATGGTCATAAAAAATCAAACAAAATCAAGAAAATCAAAAACCAAACCACATAGTCTTCTTATGTAATATACTAAGCATTCAAGTTGATCAACGAAGTCTAGACATATTCAAACCAGAAAAATCATGTATCTACCCCCTAACCCTAAACGTTGTCTTATGAAGTCAAGCATGAAGAGAAGAAGTGGTTTTGGGTTTCAAACATGGAAATTTCAAAAACCCACCCAAAAGCTTCATTTTGGAGTGACTAAGAAGGATCCAAGCTTACTTTTTCATTTTCATGTTTCAAACTTGTTTAAATCTTTGTCAAACCTAGGATTTGACCAAGATTCAAATGGGCATAAAAATTCAAAAAAGAAATCAAAAAAATGAAACACCAAAGCACATAAACTTCTTATGTCATATAGTAATTAAGCATTCATGTTGATCAACAAAGTCTATATATATTTAAACAATAAAAATCATGTATATATACCCCCAAACCCAAAACCACTTCTCTTCACATGCTTGACTTCATAAGACAGAGTTTAGGGGTTAGGGGTATAGATACATGATTTGTCTGGTTTGAATATGTCTAGACCTTGTTTATCAACTTGAATGCTTACTATGTGATTTGGTTTTTCATTTTTCTGTTTTTTAATTATTTTTCTGCCCATTTGAATCTTGGTCAAATCCTAGGTTTGAACAAGATTTAGACAAGTTTAACACGTGAAATTAAACGAATAAGTAAGCATTGATCCTTCTTAGTCACTCCAAAATGTACCAATTGATAGTGTTAACTTTGCTTCATGGAAAAAATAATGTCATGTAAATGAGTTAACTTGGATTTCCTACCCTTGAATCCATAGGAAACTTTGTTCTAATGCACTATAATAATCAACCGAGTTTTTACACCAACAGGTCTGTCACTTACGTGTGGTGCCCACGCGTGTGGTCCCACACTTGAGTGAGCACAAGTCACGTGCAATAGGTACGCCAACTCCCAGCCATCTTCTTTGTCAAGAGAAGACGCATCAGGATGCGTATTGGAAGTCTGTGGGTCCTTCTGGATCCTTCGGTTGTCCCTCTCACAAAAAAACAAATCTCTCTCATTCTCGGCCTCGCTCGACTCGCTCGCTCGCTCGCTCGCTGACAAACCCCGCACAAAAGTCAACATCATCACCCGAAAAAGGGGAGACACCATAATTCTCTCCCTTCTTCTCTCCTTCCGAGTGATCCCTCTTCCTCCGAGTTTCACTCGACGGGCAAACACACATGTGCTGCATAGTAATAATAAAAAAGTAAAAGAATCGACTACGAATCTATTATTAAATAGGTTATAAACTAGGGTTTTCCCCAGTACTACAGATCAAGTTGAAAAAAAAATCCAACTACGGGGTTTGATTTTGGCCTACAAATAAAAAATTAAATAAGTTGAACTAGTATTCCTCTAAAAAATCATTTTGGTTTGCATTGTTTGATAATTTTCATAGCTAGAGTGCATCACAATTTTTTGATTTCATGCTTTGCTTTGCCAATTTTGATTTTTTCTAACCACCTTCTCTTTGATTTCAAATTTAGGTCAAACTATCGATGCCTACTATGTGTTCTACTTGAATTGGATGCAGCATGCGCACATGATATGTTTTGCCATTGTTTTGGGCTTCCACACATCTTGGGGCATCCAAGTATTTAAGTTACCTTGTTTTTTAATTGTAATTCATGTACCCTTTCCTCCCAATTAAATTTTGGTTTTACATTTTTAATTTTTTTAAATTTTTATGCCCATTCTGATGTCATATAGTTAGCATTTAAGTTGATAAACAAGGTCTGGACATATTCAAACCAAAAAATCATGTATCTACCCCCTAACGCTAAACTCTGTCATATGAAGTCAAGCATATGAAGAGAAGTGGTTTTGGGTTTCAAACATGGAAATTTCCATGCTTGAAACCAAAAACCACTTCTCTTCATGCATGCTTGACTTCATAAGACAGAGTTTAGGGTTAGGTGGTAGATACATGATTTTCCTGGTTTGAATATGTTTAGACCTTGTTTATCAAATTAATTGAATGCTTACTATATAACATAAGAGAAGACCTTGTTTTTTTTGAATTTTTATACCCATTCGAATCTTTGTCAAATCCTTGGTTCCACCAAGATTTGAATAAGTTAAAAACATGAATATGAAAAAGTAAGCATGTATGCTTCTTAGTCACTTCAAAATGAAGCTCTTGGGAGGGTTTTTGAATTTCCATGTTCGAAACCAAAAACCACATATCTTCATGCTTGACTTCATGAAACAAAGTTTAGGGTTATGGGTAGATACATGCATGATTTTTCTTGTTTGAATATGTCTAGAACTTGTTTATCAACTTAATTGAATGCCTACTATATAACATAAGAAGACCTTTTTTGTATTTTTTAAATTTTTATACCCATTTGAATCTTGGTCAAATCCTAGGTTTCACCAAGATTTGAATAAGTTTAAAACATGAATATGAAAAAGTAAGCATGCATGTATGCTTCTTAATTAATCACTTCGAAATGAAGCTCTTGGGAGGGTTTTTGAAATTTCCATGTTTGAAACCAAAAACCACATATCTTCATGCATGCGCTTGACTTCATGAGACAGAGTTTAGTGTTAGGGGGTAGATACATGATTTCTCTCGTTTGAATATGTTTGAAACCAAAAACCACATATCTCTGGTTTGCCCGCACTTAGAAATGATATTTGCATCACTTATCATATGTTTGCCCATTTGAATCTTGTCAAATCCTAGATTTGACCAAGATAATTTAAACAAGTTTAAAACATGAAAATGAAAAGGCAAGCTTGTATCCTTCTTAGTCACTCTAAAATGAAGTTTGGGGAGGTTTTTGAAATTTCCATGCTTGAAACCAAAAAACCACTTCTCTTCATGCTTGACTTCATAAAGACAGAGTTTGGGGATATATAGGGGTAGATACATGATTTTTCTGGTTTGATATGTCTAGACCTTGTTTATCAACTTAATTGAATGCTTACTATATGACATAAGAAGACTATGTGCCTTGATTTTACATTTTTTTAAATTATGCCCATTTGAATCTTGGTCAAATCCTAGGTTTGACCATGATTTAAACAAGTTTAAAACATGAATATGAAAATTAAGCATGTATCCTTCGTAGTCACTCCAAAATGAAGCTCTTGAGAGGGTTTTTGAAATTTCCATGTTTGAAACCAAAAAACCACGTACTTCTCTTCATGCTTGACTTCATAAGACAGAGTTTGGGGTTAGCTAGGGGTAGCTTGATACATGATTTTTCTCGTTTGAATATGTCTAGACCTTGTTATCAACTTAATTGAATGCTTACTATATATATGACATAAGAAGACTATGTGCATTGGTTTTTCATTTTATTGTTTTTTTAATTTTATGCCCATTTGAATCTTGGTCAAATCCTAAGTTTGACCATGATTTAAACAAGTTGAAAACATGAATATGAAAAATTAAGCATATATCCTTCTTAGTCACTCCAAAATGAAGCTCTTGGGAGGGTTTTTGAAATTTCCATGTTTTAAACCAAAAACCACATATCTTCATGCTTGACTTCATGAGATAGAGTTTAGGGTTAGGGGTAGATACATGATTTCTCTGGTTTGAATATATCTAGACCTTGTTTATCAACTTAATTGAATGCTTACTAATGTGACATAAGAAGACTATGTGCCTTGATTTTCCATTTTTTTGTTTTTTTGAATTTTTATGCCCATTTGAATCTTGGTCAAATCCTAGGTTTGACCATGATTTAAACAAGTTTAATAAAACATGAATAGGAAAAATTAAGCATATATCCTTCTTAGTCACTCCAAAATGTAGATCTTGGTAGGGTTTTTAAAATTTCCATGTTTGAAACCAAAAACCACGACTTCTCTTCATGCATGCTTGACTTCATAAGACAGAGTTTAGGGCTAGGGTAGCTAGATACATGATGTTTCTGGTTTGAATATGTCTAGACCTTGTTTATCAACTTAATTGAATGCTTACTATATGACATAAGAAGACTACGTGCCTTGGTTTTTCATTTATTTTCATTTATTTTGAATTTTTATGCCCATTTGAATCTTGGTCAAATCCTAGGTTTGACCATGATTTAAACTAGTTTAAAACATAAATATGAAAAATTAAGTATCTATCCTTCTTAGCCACTCCAAAATGAAGCTCTTGGGAGGGTTTTTGAAATTTCCATGATTGAAACCAAAAACCACTTCTCTTCATGCTTGACTTCATAAGTCAGGGTTTAGGGATATATATATAGGGGGTACATACATGATTTTTCTGGTTGGAATATGTCTAGAACTTGTTTTTCAACTTGAGCTTATCTAGAGCTTGTTTTTAAATTTTTTATACCCATTTGATTCTTCGTCAAATCCTAGGTTTGTTGACCTAGATTTGAACAAGTTTAAAACATGAATATGAAAAGGTAAGCATGTATGCTTCTTAATTAGTCACTCCAAAATGAAGCTCTTGGGAGGGTTTTTGAAATTTCCATGATTTAAACCAAAAACCACTTCTCTTCGTGCTTGACTTCATAAGTTAGGGTTTAGGGATATATAGGGGGTAGATACATCATGATTTTTCTGGTTTGAATATGTCTAGAGCTTGTTTATCAACTTAATTGAATGCTTACTATATGACATAAGAAGACTATGTGCCTTGATATTTCATTTTTTTAAAATTATGCCCTTTTGAATATTGGTCAAAACCTAGGTTTGACAAAGATTTAAAAAAGATTAAAACATGAAAATGAAAAAGTAAGCCTTGATCCTTCTTATTAACTCCAAAATGAAGGTTTTTGGGAGGGTTTTTGAAATATCCATGTTTGAAACCCAAAACCACTTCTCTTCGTGCAGAGTTTAGGGTTAGGGGTAGCTAGACACATGAATTTTCTGGTTTGATATGTCTAGACCTTGTTTATCAACTTAATTGAATGCTTACTATATGACATAAGAAGACTATGTGCCTTGATTTTACATTTTTTTAAAATTATGCCCATTTGAATCTTGGTCAAATCCTAGGTTTGACCATGATTTAAACAAGTTTGTTTATCAACTTGAATGCTTGCTATATGACATCAGAAGACTATGTGTTTGGTTTTTGTTTTTTGAATTTGTTATGCCCATTTGAATCTTAGTCAAATCCTAGGTTTGAATATATATGTCTAGACCTTGTATATCAACTTGAATGCTTACTATACATATGACATAAGAATGTTATGTGCTTTGGTTTTTCATTCTTTTCATTTTTTTCTGAATTTTTAGGGCCATTTGAATCTTGGTCAAATCCTTGGTTTGACCAAGATTTAAACAAATTTAAAACATGAAAATGAAAAGGGAAGTCTGTATCCTTCTTAGTCACTCTAAAATGAAGCTTTTGGGATGTTCTTTAAATTTCAATGTTTGAAACCCAAAACGACTTCCCTTCATGCTAGACTTCATAAGATCGACAGGGGGTAGATACATGATTTGTCTGGTTTGGATATATCTAGACCTTGTTTATCAACTTGATTGCTTACGATATGACATAAGAAGACTATGTGATTTGGTTTTTCATTTTTCTGATTTTTTTGAATTTTGTGCCCACCCATTTGTATCTTCGTCAAATCCTAGGTTTGACCAAGATAATTTAAACAAGTTTAAAACATGAAAATGTAAAGGGAAGCATGTATCCTTCTTAGTCACTCTAAAATGAAGCTTTTGGGAGGTTTTTGAAATTTCGATGTTTGAAACCCAAAACCACTTCTCTTCACACGCTTGACTTCATAAGACAGAGTTTAGGGGTTAGGGGTATAGATACATGATTTGTCTGGTTTGAATATGTCTAGACCTTGTTTATCAACTTGAATGCTTACTATATGACATAAGAAGACTATGTGATTTGGTTTTTCATTTTTCTGTTTTTTAATTATTTTTCTGCCCATTTGAATCTTGGTCAAATCCTAGGTTTGAACAAGATTTAGACAAGTTTAACACGTGAAATTAAACGAATAAGTAAGCATTGATCCTTCTTAGTCACTCCAAAATGTACCAATTGATAGTGTTAACTTTGCTTCATGGAAAAAATAATGTCATGTAAATGAGTTAACTTGGATTTCCTACCCTTGAATCCATAGGAAACTTTGTTCTAATGCACTATTATAATCAACCGAGTTTTTACACCAACAGGTCTGTCACTTACGTGTGGTGCCCACGCGTGAGGTCCCACACTTGAGTGAGCACAAGTCACGTGCAATAGGTACGCCAACTCCCAGCCATCTTCTTTGTCAAGAGAAGACGCATCAGGATGCGTATTGGAAGTCTGTGGGTCCTTCTGGATCCTTCGGTTGTCCCTCTCACAAAAAAACAAATCTCTCTCATTCTCGGCCTCGCTCGACTCGCTCGCTCGCTCGCTCGCACCTCCTGCGCACTGACAAACCCTGCACAACAGTCAACATCATCATCATCACCCGAAAAAGGGAAGACACCATAATGCTCTGCCTTTTTTCTCTCCTTCCGAGTGATCCCTCTTCCTCCGAGTTTCACTCGACGGGCAAACGCACATCTGCAGCATAGTAATAATAAAAAGGTAGAAAAATCGATATACGAATCTATAATTAAATAGGTTAAACTAGGGTTTTGCCCTGTACTACAGATCAAGGTTCAAAAAAATCCAACTACGGGGTTCGAACAACACGATTCTAATCCAAGAACTTTTTCGACCTCATCCAAGTGGCCTCAAACTATAGGGTTAGCATCTAGTGCAGTATGTGTGAAAATGTATGCACTATGTGTGCTATAACTTGTATGTCTTTCAAATTTGAACCAACTTTGAATAAGTTTGAAATATTTGAAATGGGGCTTTTGGCTTAAACGTTTGAAACTCAAAACGATTCTCTTCATGCTAGACTTCATAAGACCGAGTTTAGGGTTAGGGGTAGATACATGATTTGTCTGGTTTGAATATGTCTAAACCTTGTTTATCAACTTTAATGCTAACTTCTCAGTCACTCTAATATGTTTTTAAGTTTTTAAAGGTGACATTTCAAACCGGAAAAATCATTATCTACCCCTAACCCAAAACTCTGTCTTATCAAGTCAAGCACGAAGAGAAGTCGTTTTGGGTTTCAAACATGGAATTTTCAAAAACCCTCCAAAAAGCTTCATTTTGGAGTGACTAAGAAGGATGGAGGCTTACCTTTTTCATTTTCATGTTTTAAACATGTTTAAATCTTGGTCAAACCTATTATTTGACAAAGAATCAGATGGGCTTAAAATTTCAAAAAAATCACTACCCCTAACCCAAAACTCTGTCTTATCAAGTCAAGCACGAAGAGAAGTCGTTTTGGGTTTCAAACATGGAATTTTCAAAAACCCTCCAAAAAGCTTCATTTTGGAGTGACTAAGAAGGATGGAGGCTTACCTTTTTCATTTTCATGTTTTAAACATGTTTAAATCTTGGTCAAACCTATTATTTGACAAAGAATCAGATGGGCTTAAAATTTCAAAAAAATCAAAAAATGAAAAACCAAAGCATGCAGTCTTCTTATGTCATATATATATTACACATTCAAGTTGATAAACAAGGTTTGGACATATTCAAACCAAAAAATCATGTATCTACCCCCTAACGCTAAACTCTGTCATATGAAGTCAAGCATATGAAGAGAAGTGGTTTTGGGTTTCAAACATGGAAATTTCCATGCTTGAAACCAAAAACCACTTCTCTTCATGCATGCTTGACTTCATAAGACAGAGTTTAGGGTTAGGTGGTAGATACATGATTTTCCTGGTTTGAATATGTGTAGACCTTGTTTATCAAATTAATTGAATGCTTACTATATAACATAAGAGAAGACCTTGTTTTTTTTGAATTTTTATACCCATTTGAATCTTTGTCAAATCCTTGGTTCCACCAAGATTTGAATAAGTTAAAAACATGAATATGAAAAAGTAAGCATGTATGCTTCTTAGTCACTTCAAAATGAAGCTCTTGGGAGGGTTTTTGAATTTCCATGTTCGAAACCAAAAACCACATATCTTCATGCTTGACTTCATGAAACAAAGTTTAGGGTTAGGGGTAGATACATGCATGATTTTTCTTGTTTGAATATGTCTAGAACTTGTTTATCAACTTAATTGAATGCCTACTATATAACATAAGAAGACCTTTTTTGTTTTTTTTTAAATTTTTATACCCATTTGAATCTTGGTCAAATCCTAGGTTTCACCAAGATTTGAATAAGTTTAAAACATGAATATGAAAAAGTAAGCATGCATGTATGCTTCTTAATTAATCACTTCGAAATGAAGCTAGCTCTTGGGAGGGTTTTTGAAATTTCCATGTTTGAAACCAAAAACCACATATCTTCATGCATGCGCTTGACTTCATGAGACAGAGTTTAGTGTTAGGGGGTAGATACATGATTTCTCTCGTTTGAATATGTTTGAAACCAAAAACCACATATCTCTGGTTTGCCCGCACTTAGAAATGATATTTGCATCACTTATCATATGTTTGCCCATTTGAATCTTGTCAAATCCTAGATTTGACCAAGATAATTTAAACAAGTTTAAAACATGAAAATGAAAAGGCAAGCTTGTATCCTTCTTAGTCACTCTAAAATGAAGTTTGGGGAGGTTTTTGAAATTTCCATGCTTGAAACCAAAAACCACTTCTCTTCATATTTTTGGTTTATAGTAAGCATTCAAGTTGATAAACAAGGTTTAGACATATTCAAACTAGAAAAATCATGTATATACCCCCTAAGGCTAAACTCTGTGATATATATGAAGTCAAGCATATAAGAGGAATGGTTTTGGGTTTCAAACATGGAAAATTCAAAAACCCTCCCAAAAGCTTCATTTTTTGAGTGAATAAGAAGGATCCAGGCTTACTTTTTCATTTTCATGTTACTGACTTGTTTAATTCTTGGTCAAACCTAGGATTTGACCAAGATTCAAATAGGCATAAAAATTCAATAAAGAATTCAAAAAATGAAAAACCAAAGCACATAATTAAGCTTCTTAAGTTATAGTAAGCATTCATGTTGATCAAGAGAGTCTATACATATTTAAACATTAAAAATCATGTATATACCCCAACCCTAAACTCTGTCTAATGAAGTCAAGGACGAAGAGAAGTGGTTTTCGTTTTTTTTGAATTTTTATGCCCATTTGAATCTTGGTCAAATCCTTGCAGGTTTGACCAATATTTAAACAAGTTTAAAACATGAAAATGAAAAGTAAGTGTGGATCCTTCTTATTCACTCCAAAATGAAGCTTTTGGGAGGTTTTTTTAAATTTTCCATGTTCGAAACCCAAAATGATATCTCTCCGTGCTTTACTTCATAAGACAAAGTTTAGGGGTAGGGGGTAGATACATGATTTTTCTGGTTTGAATATGTCTAGACCTTGTTTATCAACTTGAATGCTTATTATGTGACATCAAAAGACTATGTGTTTAGTTTTTTTTTGAATTTGTTATGCCCATTTGAATCTTGGTCAAATCCTAGGTTTGACCAAGATTTAAACCAGTTTAAAACATGAAAATGAAAAGTAAGCCTGGATTCTTCTTAGTCACTCCAAAATGAAGCTTTTGGGAGGTTTTTTAAATTTCCATGTTTGAAACCCAAAACCACTCCTCTTAATGCTTGACTTCATAAGACAGAGTTTAGGGTTAGGGGCCAAGTATATACATGATTTTTCTTGTTTAAATATGTCTAGACTTTGTTTATCAACTTGAATGCTTACTATATGACATCAAAAGACTATGTGTTTGGTTTTGATTTTTTTGAATTTGTTATGTCCATTTGAATCTTGGTCAAATCCTAGGTTTGACCAAGATTTAAACCAATTTAAAACATGAAAATGAAAGCCTGGATTCTTCTTAGTCACTCCAAAATGAAGCTTTTGGGAGTTTTTTCAATTTCCAATGTTTGAAACCCAAAACCACTTTTCTTCATGCTTGACTTCATAAGACAGAGTTTAGGGTTAGGGGGTATATACAATATTTTTCTGGTTTGAATATGTCTAGACTTCGTTGATCAACTGTAATGCTTACTATATGACATAAGAAGCTTATGTGCTTTGGTTTTTTTTTTGATTTCTTTTTTGAATTTTTATGCCCACTTGAATCCTGGTCAGATCCTTTGTTTGACCAAGATTTAAACAAGTTAAAACATGAAAATGAAAAAGTAAGCCTGGCTCCTTCTTAGTCATGAAAATGAGTTAACTTGGCTTTCCAACCCTTGAATCCATAGGAAACTTTGTACTAATGCAGTATAATAATCACTCGACTTACCCCAACCCACACTTCAACATCACAATGTCACTTACGTGTGCCCATAATATATAAAGTTCAGTGACTAACAATAATAATCACTCGAGTTTTTACACCAACAGGTCTGTCACTTACGTGTGGTGCCCATGCGTGAGGTCCCAAACTTCAGTGAGCACAAGTCACATGCGGTAGGCAGGCAAAATACCCGATCAATCCGGGCGGTGGCTGTTAAGGACCCGATCGCATTTCTTGCTTTCAGACTGGGGTCTACCATGTAAGAAGTTTGTTCCTTTTGGATGCATCACTCGTATTTGCAAGTTTTTTGGGGGTCCCGCAAATTCAGGGTAGCATCATGCCCCCCTTCCCACGCCAACACAAACAGAGTTCAACACAACCTAATTAAGCAAGGTTCAACACAGACATAGTTCAACAACCCCTAATTAAGCTAATAGGTTCACCACAAACGCTGCTGAGCAGCAAACATAAACAGAGTTCAACAAAAGATGCTGCTTTTGAAGCAGTAGGAGAGACAAACATGCACAACAGTTACGGAGTATATTTACCATCTTCTTCCTGGTCCCGCTTCTTCTGCTTCTTGCTGCCCATACCTTTAATCTTTGGTGGCTTGGGCTTGGGAGGAGGCACACGACCGGTCTCGATAGCTTGGTTCAATTTCTTCCTTAGGAATAGCCCATAGGCCATGTGGTTGGCTATGAAGCCGGATCGGTTAACAGTTTCCCCAACTTTGAGACAGCCGGACCCACCGGCTTCGGCATGCTGCAGGACGCTTCGAAAGTCAACCTTTATGCTCTTTGTGCAGAAGGGGCAGCTGTTCCTGGCACCAGTCCAGGGTTCACTCCAATACTTGTCGAACTTCCCCGCCTTAAGCTTGTTGAGAGTGGCCCTGGCCTTCCTATGACGCGACTCGACATCGCTGTCAACCTCATCAGTAGCAACCTGATACATGCCAAATAAACAGGTGAAGCAAATATGTAGCAGTTGCAACTAATACTGAATATGAATCTAAAAAGATTCTGACGCTAATTCAAAACCCTATAGCGCAAAAAAAAGAGGGAGAGACCATAGAGCAAATCGATACAGGGCTATGTTAAATAAGGGAGAGAGGTGAATCGGATGTGAAGCAAATATGTAGCAGTTGCAACTAATACTGAATATGAATCTAAAAAGATTCTGACGCTAATTCAAAACGCTATAGCGCAAAAAAAGAGGGAGAGACCATAGCGCAAATCGATACAGGGCTATGTTGAATAAGGGAGAGAGGTGAATCGGAACATACTTCCTCCCCCTCGTCGACGATATTCTCGTCGAAGGTCGGCGGCGGCGGTTCAAAGATGAGTTCAACCTCGTCCTCGTCATCTAGGGGATGCTTCCCAAGAGAGTGGACCCATCTACCAACAGCATCAGATGCCGATGAGCGACCGATGGCCCGACCTTCGGCAATGGCCTCCGCTTCGTCTTTGGCATCCGCTGCGGCAATGATCGCCGCCGTTGCGGCCATGCGTGCTGCGGTCGCGGCTCTGCACGCCTCCTCTGCGGCTAAGGCCAGCCGCGCGGCTTTCGCTTTCGCTGCGTTGACGGCGTCGGTTGGGCTCTCCATCGGTGGAATGGGAAGGGGAAGTGAAGAGAGGGTTTTTTCCTAGTCCGTGGAGAGAGGGAGAAGTGTGGACGTGAAATGGATAACTGACGATATTTCAAGATTTGGGAGACATAGCACGAACCGGCAGATGACAGCGCGTGGGTGCATTACCTCATACTGCCTCTGTCCTAGAAAGAGCGTACGTGTGGGTTTTCAAGGCATATTAAGGATTTTATTATTACATTGGGAAACTGTCATCGACCATCACTTTCCTCTTCAACTTTTCCACCTCCAATGATCTAAATGCATGTAGTAAATAAGAAAACCATATTATGCTAAATACTACTACCTCCATCCCAAAGCGTAAGGCTTATATTATTTTTAGAAGCTCAAACTATGTCAAGGTAAACTAAGATTTTACCAAAAATCATTATCATGCAAAATACAAAATTAATATCAATACATAGACAACGATTTTTTTTGGTATGGTATCTACAAAATATTATATTAGTTGATAGATTGTTCTAAATTTTCGTCAACCTTTACTTGCTTTGACTCTTAAAAAAAGACTTAAGCTTTGTGATGGAGGTAGTACGTACTAGTCGTGAAGAAACTATATCCCTCGTGATGAGAAAGAAATATTTTTTACTACCACTCTTTTGTGGACAAATTTTGAAGTGCATTGCAAAACGAGAAGTACACTCTTTTATGGACAAATTTTAACTCTACACCCATTATTTCAGGATGGAGGGAGTATAACCCAACTTGTTTTTTTCTTCTGGGCACTACACTGCTTTTTCCCTGTGCAATGCTTGGTTCTACCCTTTTTCTCAATGTAATGGTCACTTTAAGTCATTTTTTCCCACACACATTTATTTTGTACTTCTCTACAGTGTTGACCGTGCTACTACTATTTGTGTTAGTGCGCCAAAAACAAAATGTTATTTTTTAAGTGCCAAATTAATCTAGGGCGTTGGTTGTGAATCGGTGAACAAAAAAGAGATAGCCCAAAAGAGGAACACACCAAGGTACAAAAACTAGTATATATGCATGTTTCTATGTACATATATATGACCCTGGGTTTGTAGATAAAAAACATTCATATATGCGCTTACTATTAATATACATAAGTTTATGCTGATTCTCTTGGTTTAGGTATATATATGGTTAGGCATCACTACTAATTCAGAAAAAAACAAAAATGTAACTCTTCAAGTGAAGTCATTTTAAGTGACCTAACAACTAAAATTCATATATAGGATTTGTATAGGAATTATGTAGGATTTAGATCACATGTGAATTTTCCCCACACTAGTTGTTTGATTCATAGGAACATATCCTATAGGAATCTTGCAGTGCAAATCCTATAAGAATAAAACATTAGGTCATACCTCATGGAAAATTTCCTTTGGCACAATCAAACACAACTCATCTTCCTATATGATTCAACTAGCCATTAAATCTCAATCCTATGTTTTCCATATTTCTATGGTTTTCCCATCCTATGAATCAAAGGAGCCTTAGGGCTTATATCTTTTTTTAGAAAGGCAAACTATGTTAAGATTGGCCAAGTTTTACGAAAAACCTTTAACATGCAAAATACAAAGTTGAGTCATTTCGTTTGAATCGGAGGGAGTACATTTGACGTTATGGTACTATTTGACAGCTGCTTGGCACTGTATTTTTTTTCGAACCAAACTTCCCCCTTCATGAAGCTTTTATTTTAGCTTCAGTGACTTGATACATCCATATATCTAGACAAAGTTGAGTCAATTCATTTGAATCAGAGGGAGTACATTTGACTATATGGGTATTGTTTGACAACTGCTTGGCACTGTCTTCTTTTTTGAACCAAACTGCCCCCTTCACGAAGCTTTTATTTTGGGATAGAGCTTCACTGACTTGATACTTCCAAGTTTCACAGTGACTTGGTGCCACCATCCACCATCCATCTCAGATCCAATGTATGCGATCGACTTAGAATTTAAACTAAATAATTATTATAATTGCTCAGAAATATTTCAAGAACTTCCAGTTAATCGTGCATATTTCGATTTATATTTTGGTGAAGTTTCATTCGATTTGAATCAAAGGTTTGTGAGCAAATATATACTCCCTCCGGTTCATATTAATTGACTCTAATATGGATGTACTAGACACATTTTAGTTCTAGATACATCCATATTGAAGTCAATTAATATGAATCAGAGGGAGTATTTAGTTTAAACTAGTGCTCGTATACGTAAAAAGCTCTTTAATCACAAGCTAATCGTCCGAGTGGGATGAAATATTCACAGATTTTAGAACAAGGCATCTACATTTTACTGGATTTTTTTCATAATTTTTGTTTTTAGGTTCGAAATAAGAGATTAGTTTGGAACGTTGGATCTCAAATGGTTGGTAGATGGTGGCACCAAGTCACAATGAGATTTGGAGACTTCAAGTCACTGCAGCTCTGTCCTTTTATTTTGACAAACTGCAGAGCCGCTGGTGCATCTATGCTTGCGTACGGCCGACGCCGATTCTTAGCAAGGAAGTTCTTCCTATAAGTAGTAGTATCCATACTCCACTCCAAGGCATGTATAAAAAAAAGAACCCATCCCGTTCTCGTTTTCCCGATCACTCTTCTCTGAAGATGGAGGAGGCCCTCTTCTTGTGCCCCCTCTGCCTGCTGCCCTTCAAACCCCCCATATCCAAGGTCGCTCCCTTCCGATTTCATTCTTAGGTTCACCTGTGAGAAATGTCAATGACAACTGATGCCACGTACGTTGTTCCGTGCAGTGCAAGGGCGGTCATATGGGCTGTCGGCGCTGCGTCGGCGAGCTTGCGCCGAACCCGTGCAAGAAGTGCGAGCAGCCGGCGTGGTTGCCGCCGTCGAATCGATCTGGGCCAAGATTGCCGCCGTCGAATCGATCTGGGGCAATGGTCAAGTGCGTCGGCTGCCAGAGCTTGGTCGCCTCCACGGAGTCCTACAAGCACTATATCGCGTGCCCGCATGGTCCGTGCGGCTGCACAGAGGCCATCAATACCGGCTGCAGCTTCACCGGCCCGCCGCGGGAGCTCCTGGTACACCTCCAAGCATCCCACTCCATCCCAGTGTTTACGTTCCAGTATGGCATACCCGCCTGGTGCATAGTTCGTGTTCCGGTACAACCGCGGGGACACCTGTTCATCGGCAGTGGGGAAGAAGACGGTAGCGTGTTCGCCATCACCGTTGGAGCGCTCGGCCCGACCACCATTGTGTCCTGTGTGTGCATCAGGTCGGCCGCGTGCTTGTTTCCGATGTACAAGGCGCAGCTGTTGGTGATTGGTCCGCCGGCGCCGGCGACGGCTGGGACCAGTGACCTCTCGACGGACACCTTGATGGCGGTAATCGAGCCGACGAGCTCCCCGACGCCTAGCTCGATCATGTTGCAGCAGCTCACTTCTTTCCTGGCGGTGCCGCCCCGTTACGCGAAGCAGAATGGAGGGCAGCGTGTGTTGCCTATCTGCGTTTGCATCAACAAGAAGGTTATACAATAATCTTCGTTTAGTCATACTGCAATGTAGTTACTCGAAGATCGGAGGGAGTAGTTTAGTTCGAAGTAGGGTTCGTTCGGATGTATTTTGGACTTGTATAGTAGTAGTACTACTACTCCAGAACTATTACTAGCTAGTTGGAGTGCTAGAATGCAGCTCGGAGTATTATAGTATTTTGGCAGTACTACTAGTTATGTATGTGACTGCAAATTCAAACTAAAATGGACTATTTCTTGCTAATGTTGTTCTTTTGGAGTCATCATTTTTTTCTGAACGTGTTAACTATGCTATTGTCTAAGGATTCGTTTAGATTTCTTTGGTTGAATTCATATTTCGTCTCTTCCTAATTTGGCAAAACTGCACTGTCATGGGCATTCTTACAAGGTCGCTGAAGTTTCAAAGTTTCTTAATGTATATTGCGTAGGGTGTACCCCCTTAACATGGATCTGTTGCATTTTTGGGTTGTATTTTTTTTGGCAATTTTCAGGACCATAAAATAGCACGCCTTCAGTTGAAATTTGAATTAGTGGCCGATACTAGCATGGAGTAGTGAAGTTTTTTTGTACTCCCTCGGTCCCACCAAAAGTGTCTCACCTTTGTTAAAATTTAGATGGATAGATGTATTTTTTTTACAAAGTTGAGACAACTTTGGTGGGACGGAGCCACGGAGTCGTAGTTGATGGCGAGAAGGTTGATGCCTTGCTAGGTTGGTGTACGTTGCAAAAAGAACAAGGTTGGTGTGTATTTGTTTTATTTGTTCACCATAATACTGACATGGCCATCGATTTGATTAGACAACACAAGCCTGGGATGTTTCACTTATTTATTGTAGGAAGCACGATTAATGTTCTGTAATGATGGGGCTACTCCTATAGTCCGTCTGCTCGGCTCCTACTCGGGTGTCGGGTCACATTCACACTCTCCTCTTTTTTTGAACACATTCACACTCTCCTCTTTTTTTGAACACATTCACACTCTCCTCGAAACTGCAGTAGGCAGTATATGAGCGTCTCGGTTCACCTCCGTCGTCTATCCCCACTCCGCCCATCTTCCATAGCACGCGCCTGCGTCTCCGCCATGGCGCTTTCGCATCCTATCCAGCAGTGCCCAGTTTGAGAGCCTCTGTTCTCCAACTCAAACCCCCACCTGCCGCCATTGATCGCCATCTCTCTCCCAAAGTTCGAATCAGTAGATCGCCCAAGAAAATACCAACCCCATTGTACCACCTGCCTCATTGCGATGGCGAAATCGAGCAGGGTCTGTGGATCTGGGCTGTTTCACAAGGTGTTTACGGAAGGCCCCCTTGAAGTGCTCATCAGCCAGTGCGACGCCATCACCGCCGCGTCCCTAGTCGGTTCCTCCAAAAGTATTCTTCAGTCAGCCAAATACAGTGCCACTCTGCCTGCTTCTCAGCCGTTTGGCCTTCCGTGTGTTCTCTGTTGTGACCCGGCGGATAAACCATGGGCGGTGTTCAAGGAGGATTTGCCGGTGCACAGCAAGTGCAAACTACTGCCGCTGGACAGGTTCTCCTATGATGGCCTAATGCCACACGGTAAGGATGAGGAGCGGGCAGGCGCCAATGGAGATTGGATCGCCATGGTTGGCCCCGAAGGCAAGTGGAACCTCCTCAATGTCTACACTCATCGCAAGATTAAGCTTCCATCTTTGAGGGACAAGTTGGAAACCACACACAATCCACTTATATTCGAGTATCAGCGTTCTGCTATTCGACTGCAGAAGATAGCTATTTGCCAAGTTCCTACAGCTGCTAGGGGGTATCAAGATTTCTCCCTTGTCGCAATCTTCGACTTTGCAATTGCCTACCTCCATGGCGAATATCCTCGTGCATGGATATTTCTTGAAAACCAGTTTCAGTACGGCGCCATATACTGCGATGCAATTATACATAACGGACTTGTGTTCGCCGTTACTGAGCTTGGAAATGTTTATGCATGGGATCCTAATCAATTTGGTAACATTTCCTCCCTATCTTTTTTATATACGTAACTTATATAGTATTTCACCTCTTATTTGTTGAACTGTCTTGGCATCTTTTGGCTTAAAGGAATTCCATAGGCGCACACCATAACCCTCTTGTGGTATGGACATATATAGAATTTAACATCTATAGGAATTTTAGTATGGTCTAATGTGCATGTTGTTCCTTAGGAAAAAGGCCCCCTAGTAATTAAGTTTCTTTATTATTACTCCCTAGAAAATTTAAGGTAGAGTAGAAATAGAATCAATAAAGGTGCCATGCAATATTGATAAAGACTTTCATTTGTTTATATTCCCCCGGTTCTAGAGAATAAGGAGTACTATATTCAAACCATCTAAAATTTGGACCAATATTTTCGGGAACATGTTTTAAATCCATATGAAGTTTTACCAAGATGTTCGAAATATATTTCAAACCATCTTATGTTCGACCATGATTTTATAAAGTACTAGTATTGGCATCCCAATATCAAATCAATATCACTAGTAGATAAATCATGAAATATATTTTCATGTGACGTGTTCTTTCCTTTTTCAAGGTCCTATAGTGCTCCCTGCTCCATTCATTCCGTGGACGGCTGGATTTGATGACGATGATGATTTTGACTCTAATAGTCGTACGTGGTGGCTGGCAAGATCTCAAGATCGTTCTAGACTTCTCCTGGTCTATGCACGTGGCGTAATGGATTTTGACGCTGACGGTGCTCCAACTCATTATGATAGTACCCCTTCTGTCCATTGCGGTCGCGCTGTTCACAGCTATTCGGGGTATACCTGCATTGTATTCTCGAATGACACTAGTCGGTTACTTCCAGCCAACCCGTGGGAAAGGGTTACTAATCTTGGAGACTATTCTATGTTCCTTGGGTTGAACTATCCGATTTTCATGCCAGTGGGTGGTGCAACATTTCCCCCAGGATATTTGACAAGAAGAAACTGCATCTACACCACGCCTCAGGCCATTGGCTCTCAGTTTGACACATCACATCAAGAAATTTTCCGCTTCAGTCTAAATGGCGAAGACCACCAAAGCATATCTTTCTCAAGCAGCGGTCCAGGGGCCAACTGGCATACGGGGTTTTGGTTCATCCCAAGCTACACCAACGCGCTGGACTGGAACAAAGACAATCAGAGTTAGGGATATTTATGTAATAGTAGGATCATACTACTAGCTAGCTCAGTTGGTCTTGACTCCTATTTAACTATTTATAGCTAATGTACTTAGGTGATAAATTTATGCTATTTGCATGAACCCAGGCGCTTCTTTTAATTTGATCAAATACGGTCTATACACATGCATGGTTGTTTGGCTGTTTCAGTGTCCCTAGAGGCATACATATATACTGTTATTTAGCAATCTTTATTACAGTACAAAGGTCTTAACCTCATGGTTCACAGAAAGTATAAACGTAGATCAACCATCTAAACATAGAAGACATTCTAGTGTATGATTCTTACATATACACATCAACATCCTATCAGAAAATCTTAATGTGAATTGTACTGGCTGTACAAACCCGTGCATCATTCTCTAGCCGGTTGCACCCAAAAACCAAATCGTGGTACTTCATAGTTGACTGTATGTAGGACAACATACAGATCCAATGCGAAGCCATGGGTATCACCTGCATGACAGAACCATATTTCACATGGTTGGAGGTACTCCATATGGCATTTAAAATCATTCCTTGTCTTTCATATGGTCCTAAAAATAGTACAGTTGGATTTGTGGGTTTTAATTTTTTATTAACACACTCAATTGATTGCCCAAACATTGATTAATAATATTATTAAGGGGTGTGATGTTGAAAGCCATAAGAACAATGTGCCAAACAATCTTTGCTAGCGGACGGTAAATGTATACCCATCAGAAATAATCAGCAGACGTGCATGTTTCTTTGGTCAGAATAACTGCTGCACCATCTTAAAAGTAAATGGCATGACCATTTATTTGATTTGATAGCGTGCAGCTAGATGGCGTACATTACTATCTCTACTTCCTTGGGTCGCCCAAATCTGGAGTACTAAAAGCAAATCCTGGTGATTCATTTGACAAGACAACACAGATGCGTCCAAATTTCTCCGTCCATATTATTATAATCTGGAGTGCGTTGCCTCGTTGCCTTCCAAGAGAAGCTGCATTCCTTGCCAAAAAAGAGAGAGAGGCTGTATTTATAACTATCTCACCGGCCGCCACTAGTACAAACCATCACTCCCTCTCCACCTCCACCTCCATCTCTTCCCTAGTAGCTCCACCTCCATATCGGCGACGGACCACAATCGCGCGGCTTCGACTTCCTCTTCGACGGCGGCGGCGACAGAGGCGTGAGGCACCTTCTCCGCGGCGCATCACTCATCCTCGTCCCGCGGCAACAATGGCTGTATGTGAAATCACCATACCCTTTTGTATGGTAGAGATGATGATGTGCGGATAAAATTTTATTGGCGGTTGCTCATCCTTGTTTGAATATTTGGTGTAGATTCACATCTAGGGCAGGGTGTCAAGCGGGGTGGGTAGCGGGCTAGCTAGTTTCAGTGCGAGTGCTTTAAATCTGCTCTAATCTCAACCACTATTTGCTCTAATTTTCTGCTTTGCGGGACGATTCGCGGACGCCGCTTGCAACCCTAATCTAGGGTATTGATCCTAGTTTAGTAGACTACTAGGATTTACATGCCAATTTGTTTTTAGACTAGATCCGGATATTTGTCAATACTACTACGTACTTCTTCCGTTCGTATTTAATTGACTCTAGTTGAAAGCATCGACAGTTCATTTTCTTCTCTCCCTCGCGTCGACTAATTAAAACCGAACAGAGGGAGTATTAGGAATCCATGTGCATCCGTACTACCAGTAAGGTATTGCGTTGTTGCAGAGGCTCAGTGTAATCAATATCTTTCGATATTAATATACTCACTTTATCAGAAAATAAATTAGTAATCCATGTTCAAACTTGCTAGTTTGATCGACGTTTGATGATGATTTGTGAGGCCATGTATGGGCCTAGTTTGTTTTGCCTGGTGGTCAGTAGGCTGATGATTTATTTTTTTGCTTGGTCGATCTGTGGTCGTTCCATGGCCACTGCTGATTAAGCATTACTAGAATCAACAATTTTTTGCTTGTCTGGTGATTGGAAGTGTATGCGCTAGCACCATCGCACGATGATTAGTCTTAATGGAGATGCAGATGTCGATCAAGAGGGAGAAACATATCTTGATCATGCATTTCTCACGAGATTACTTGGTGATTGGAAGTAGAATCCACAATTTGTTGTGCAAACTTCTCAACATATGCATATATTCAATGAATTGGCTTTATGTGATCAATAGTACTTCTTATTGCAGATGGATGGAGGGGAAAGAGCGAAAAAACCGATACTTAGTGAGATGACTTCTCATTCTTTGACTTCTGATATCCCAGATAACAAGGTAAATATATAGAACGACGATTCGTAGGTGATAAAAGCAGAATCCACAATTTGCCGTGCAAACTTCTCAACATATGCATATATTTGATTAATTAGTTTTATGTGATCAATAGTATTACTTATTCCAGATGGACGTAGGGGAAGGAACGAAAAAGCGGATGCTATGTGAAATGACTTCTAAATCTGTGTGTTCTGATATCCCAGATGACAAGGTAAACATATGGACCGACGCTTGTTTTGCCGCTGCCCCTGTTAGATGGCTAGATGCTCTGGTCTAATTTCTGTTCATGTGCTTATTATTGCAGAAACATAGAGTTGAAGAAAACTCTATATTGTCTGATGACAAAGGTGAAATGGCATGCCAGTCTTTTAAACCTCCGACGCCACCTTGTTTACTGTCTATGGAGACTGATGCAGCTGGACCTGGTACTGATGAGCCTATACCTGGCATCATCGTGTCACATGAAGAAGGTTGTGGATTGGGTTTACCCCCTGCTGTAGAAACTGGTGGTGCAGCTGGAGCTGCTAGTGTAGAGCCTCTAGTGAACGGTGTCGTGCCACGGGAATTCTCTGAACTGGAGCAAAACGGTTTACCTATTGTCAAGACCGATATAACTGGTGCTGATGCTGGAGTTGCTACTGATGATCCTGCACCTGAAGTATGTTTTGTATTGTTAAAACCCGTCCTGCCCAGAGTACTGACTGGTGGTGGACCTGGAGCTGGTAGGGTAGAGCCTCTAGCGAAAGGTGTCGTGCCACGAGAATCCTCTGAAGTGGATATTGGTGGTTTACCCTCTGTAGAGACTAGTGGTCTACCTGGAGCTGGTATTGTAGAGATTTCAGCAAGCGGTCCTGTCCGAGAACATATCTGGTCCTACTATCCCTTTAGGTTCTACCGTGCTACCGACTCCTATGAACCGGAGCATGTACCTGATGTGCCTTCTGTTGAACCTGACGCACCTGTAAGTAGTGGTGATGATTCCGCTGAATCTGATCAAGAAGGATCTGCATCTCTAGGACAAGATGTCAGCTGTCATTCACCTGATTCTGAGCTGAAGTCAGCAACGGTAGCTTATATAGCACGGACTGTCCTTCAAGCTCTAAAGATCCAGTTGGGTGGTTCACAGGACCAGCTACTCCAAGCCATTGTCACTACAAAAGACCAGCCAGCATGCTTCGTCATCTCCTGCATACTGTTTGACAAGCTGAAGCACTGCAACTGGCGCATTGTTCAATCCCATCAGCATGGAGAGAGGAGCTATGTTTATGTCAAGATGATTCATGCTGATTTGGTAAGGTTCCATGATAAGATGTATGGGTGGGGTGAGGCAAGAGCCACATTTTGCAGCATTCACACAGTCTTCGCTCTTGAGCCAGACCCCATGGATGCTTACCCAGTGGTGCAGCTGTCCTGACTTGATATATGTTTTATGATCAGTATGCTGCTGTCGTGGAACTGTGATGTGGAGCTACCTTTCTTATGGTTTCTAGGCTTTTGGTTTCAACATGTATTATGGAGCTTACCTTAGGACTTTCGCATGCGTTTGGCTGTTGACCTGTAATGTTTGTGGTTGGTTGTCTAATCTACTTGGCACAATCACATTGCAAAGGCAAATGTTCCTTTTCTCTTTAATTGTTATTATGACTTATGTGTTATAACCAGGCAAGAATATGCAATCTTGGTTCTCTGACCGATATATATGTACACACAACTTTTGTTCACATAATAACACTAGGCCCTGTTTGTTTGGGCTAGAGCTTGTGCTTCTGCTGCTTTTGGGTCCCTATAAGCACAAGCCCAAACAAACACCTAACTTTTGGATCCAGGCTTGTACAAGCGCTTGTTCATTTTGTACTACAAGCCCGGAAGCACCTTTGGAGGAACTTCCCGCAGCTTCCCGCAGCTGGTAATCCTCCCGCTAACTCATGCCACTCTGTATCTTCATATTTACGGCCAGAATGCCACCCGGTATATATACGGAAACCCCTCACAAAACTTCCACCAAATCTCACCCGTTTTCCCCATCCCCCCCGACCTGTCCCGAGATGCAAACCAGGGAGGCAGGGAGAGGCGGCTAAGGTTCTTCCAGGTCGCCGGCCTCTCCGGTCGCCACGCCGGCCGGCGCTCGCCGTGCGTCCGCCTCCACACGCTCGCCGCACGTCCATGTCCGCCTCCGCCCGCCTCAGCGCCTCCGCCCCCGCCGCACTTCTCCTCCCGACGGACGCTGCCCTTCCTCTCCCCGTCGCCGCCCCACCCGCCTCTCCCGCCTCTTCGGCCGCTCGCCGCGCATCCGCCTCCTCCACGTCTCTGCCCGCCCTCAACTCGCGGCGGCCCGCTGCTGCACTTCTCCTCCCGGTCGCCGCCCGCCCCAACTTGATTTAGGGGCTAAATCTTTGTTGTTATGTGTGTATATGTGTAGATGATTAATTATTGTGTTATATTACAGTGATTTAGGACTGAATCTTGATTCAATTGACAAAGTGTGCAGATGATACAATGTTGAAACTCGCTATAATATGGAACCAAATATTATTTGTACCTCTGTATGGTTTAATTGATTATAATCATTTATTAACAACTACAAAATTATTTTACCTAAAAAGTGATAAACCTATAATTTGAGCTAGCACACAAATCATAATCAGATTATTAGATCAAATTAGTACTTATACATCATCTTCAGCATACAGGGTATTTCAGACAATCACCACCAGCTATATGTCCACCAGCTGTCCTAAAAGCAGGTTGCCAAACAGCAATTTTACATTTCACCAGCTGTCCAGCTCCAGCCGCTTCTCAGATCCTACCAGCTCTAGCTGCTTCTTGTTCAGCTGCAGCCCAAACAAACAGGCACTTACACGGGAAAAGAGTAGCTTTCTCTGTTGGACAAACACCAAACCACAAAAGGGTAACAACACAATATCCAAACTAGGTACGGCACCTGTTGAGCATACATGACTTTTGGCGTAAAATCACGTTAACCAACACTAGCATCATCTTGTTCTTTGCAAGGTGCTATGCTTATCAGTCTAATCCCAATACACCACCTACTTCAGGTGGCACGATGATGTCAAGTGCAGGCTCACCAGTACCAACTCTCTTGCATCAGTCTCCATTGAATGTAAGCCACTGCTGCAGTAGACACCATTAGCAATGCAAGCTGAAGGTGTTCTTATCCTCATATCAGGATCACATAATACAGGTGTCAAGCTTCATGCACTAGCCAACACAATGAAAAGTCCGAACTAGGATAGCTAGGAAAAAAACATGAAGATCTTTTTTTCGAATCCCACGCTGAACATCTTTTTTTTAACTAATTAGGTAAGCTCCTGCTGACAAACATATTACAGCAACTCCAGCAGTGGCTCTATATTTAGGCGCTGTGGGCTGAATGGCTGATGCTGCGCATGGAGCCGGCAATAGCTTCACCGGAAGCTGCAAACTGTGGCGGCCAAATGCAGGGCTGAAACAGCGTATTTTCAGAGGCGCTATAAATGCAGCGCCAAAAACAGAATATAATGAAAAATAGAGTGCAGTAAAACAGAAGATCAAACAAAGACTAGAAATAGACATAAAATAGGATAAAATTAGCTTGATAGATACTCCGTAGTTCATATTTGTACAAAGTAGTGCGATAAAACTAAACTAAAACTCGACATCTGACGAGTCCGGTGTCGTGCCCGACACCGGATCCGACGAGAAGAGGTCAATCCAACGGGGGTCGTCCTCGCCAATGGTGGTCGGCCCGGCGAGCTGCGCTTCGATGAAGGCCCGCTTCGTCGCCTTCTCCGCCCTCCGTCGTGCGCGGTCCTCCTTCTTCGCTGCCCGCCTCGTCGCCTTCTCCGCCCTCCGTCTGCGGAAGTGCTCGTTCTCGGCGGCAACGTCCTCGGGGAAGCGGGCCGCCCACTCGCGCGCCGCGCGCTCGTCCCGCTCGGCGATGCGCAAACGGCGCTCCGTCTCGCGGCGGCGGTGCTGTTCCTCCTGTCTAACGATGTACGGCGGCGGCGCGAGATCCTCGGCCTGCTGGCGCGTCCACACGTCATGGAAATTCATCGACGATCGCGGGCGCCCGAGCCGCCACGCCACGGCGTCGTACGCGCGCGCGGCCTCGTGCGCGGTCTCGTAGGTGCCGAGGCCGATGCGCTCGCCGCCGTCACGTATCTCCGCGTAATACGTACCTTTGGGGCGCGCGCGGACGCCGCGGTACCCCGTGCCCGAGACGCGGCAGTACCGCGAGCTCGACGCGAGACGAGGCATGGCGGCGGCGGCGGAAGCGGAGCCGCGGCGGCGATATTAGGCGCAGATGGGCAAATTTCAGCAACCCGTGTCCATCTTTTTTTTTGGCAGGATTACGCCATGTACCACCTTCCAATTAGAAAATAGTACTGTTCAGCATTCCCCTGTTGGGCCCAATATTTCACTTTGGGTTGCCAACGGCCATCTACATGGTAATTGCTCTCGGCCTACTTGCTCCGGCCGTCGAAGCCCAATAACTACAAATGGGCCTTTCTGCTCATGCAATTTCGGCCCTTTTCTAATGAAACACAGATCCTATGAATGGCAAAAGAAAAAAACGCGGAGATTCTACATAAAAGTTGTTTTTAGTTATTTTGAATTATTGGGTTCCAATTTTTGAAACTGCTCATGCCCAATATGAAAATCCTTGTTCGCTCCATACCCACATGGATAACGGTATTTTTAATAATTCATAAAGTGGATTTGAAATTTAAAACATATCCTAATAATTCCATGATTTAATCTATCAACTTGCAAGATCTTGGAGAGAAAAAGCTTGTATTAGTCTGCAGAATCCGCACCGTTTCAAAGGCGGCAGTGGATCAAAAGAAAAAAGGAAGTAGCCAGAAATTAGGGGTCAAAAATAACTCCAAGAAATGAAACTTTTATTGTTCGTAGAGGATGACATGCGGGACCCATGAGCCAGCAGCTTACTCAACGTTTCAAAGGCGGCATGAGATCGGAAGAAAAATGCAAGTGACCAAATATCAGGTGCCAAAAATAATCCAAGAAATGAAACTTATTGTACATAGAGGATGACATGCGGGTCCCATTTTGCAGCAGCGGTTTCAGCGTTTCAAATGCGGTTTGAGATCAAAAGAAAAAGAAAGTAGCCAGAAATTAGGGGGTAAAAAAACTCCAAAAAAAGAAAGTTGATTGTACATAGAGGATGACATGCGGGTCCCATGAGTCAGCAGCTTACTCAACGTTTCCAAGGCGGCAGGGGATCAAAAGAAAAAGGAAATAGCCAAAAATCAGAGGTGAAAAAAAACCAAGAAAAGAAATTTTATAGTACATAGAGGATGACATGCGGGTCCCATGAGCCAGCAGGTTCCTCAACGTTTTCAAAGGCCGGTGGGGATCAAAAGAAAAAGGCAAATAGCCAGAAATTAGGGGTAAACAATAAATCCAACAAAGGAAAGGTTTATTGTTCATAGATGCTGACATGTGGGACCCATGAGCCAGCAGCGTCAAGGCAAGTGACCAAAAATCAGGGGTAAAAAAAATCCAAGAAAAGAAACTTTATTGTACATAGAGGATGACATGTGGGTCCCATGAGCCAGCACCTTACTCAACGTTTCAGAGGCGGCTTGAGATCGAAAGAAAAAGGAAAGTGACCGAATATCAGGAGCTAAAAATAATCCAAGAAAGGAAACTTTTATTGTACATAGAGGTTGACATATGGGTCCCACTAATACAAGCTCTTTCGCTCGAAGATCTTGCAAGTTGATTGTACATAGAGGATGACATGCGGGCCCCATGTGTCAGCAGCTTACTCAATGTTTCCAAGGCGGCAGTGGATCAAAAGAAAAAGGAAATAGCCAAAATCAGAGGGTGAAGAATAAATCCAACAAAGGAGAGGTTTATTGTCCATGGAGGCTGACATCTGGGACCCACGAGCCAGCAGCGTCCTCTACGTTTAGAAGGCGACTGGGGATCGAAAGAAAAAAGGCAAATAGCCAGAAATTAGGGGTACAAAATAACTCCAAGAAAGGAAGTGTTTATTGTTCATAGAGGCTGACATGTGGGACCCATGAGCCAGCAAAGTCTTCAACGTTTCAAAGGCGGCAGGGGATCAAAAGAAAAAGGAAGTAGCCAGAAATTAGGGGTAAAAAATAACTCCAAGAAAGGAAACTTTTATTGTTCATAGAGGATGACATGCGGGACCCATGCTCCAGCAGCTTCCTCAACGTTTCAAAGGCGGCATGAGATCGAAAGAAAAAGGCAAGTGACCAAATATCAGGACCCGAAAATAATCGAAGAAAGAAATTTTATTGTACATAGATGATGACATGCGGGACCCATTTAGCAGCAGCGGTCTCAACGTTTCCAAGGCGGCACGGGATCAAAAGAAAAAGGAAGTAGCCAGAAATTAGGGTTCAAAAATAACTCCAAGAAAGGAAACTTTTATTGTTCGTAGAGGATGACATGCGGGACCCATGAGCCAGCAGCTTACTCAACGTTTCAAAGGCGGCATGAGATCGAAAGAAAAAGGCAAGTGACAAAATATCAGGAGACAAAGATAATCCAAGAAAAGAAAACTTTATTGTACATAGAGGATGACATGCGGGTCCCATTTAGCAGCAGCGGTCTCAACGTTTCAAATGCGGCTTGAGATCAAAAGAAAAAGAAAGTAGCCAGAAATCAGGGGGTAAAAAAACTCCAATAAAGGAAAGTTTTATCGATGAGCCAGCAGAGTCCTCAACGTTTCAAAGGCGGCAGGGGATCAAAAGAAAAAGGAAATAGCCGAAAATCAGAGGGTGAAAAAAAACCAAGAAAATGAACTTTTATAGTACATAGAGGATGACATGCGGGTCCCATGAGCCAGCAGGTTTTTCAACGTTTCAAACGTGGCATGAGATCGAAAGAAAAAGGCAAGTGACCAAATATCAGGAGCCAAAAATAATTCAAGAAAAGAAACTTGATTGTACATAGAGGATGGCATGCGGGTCCCATTTAGCAGCAGCGGTATCACCGTTTGAGAGGCTGCACGGGATCGAAAGAAAAAGGCAAGTGACCAAATATCAGGAGCCAAAAATAATCTAAGAAAAGAAATTTTATGTACATAGAGGATGACATGCGGGTCCCATTTTGCAGCAGCGGTCTCAACGTTTCCAAGGCGGCACAGGACCAAAAGAAAAATGAAGTAGCCAGAAATCAGGGGGTGAAAAAAATCCCAAAAAAGAACGATTTCAATTGGGCTGCATGTGGACATCTGGGCATTCGAACTATCCTGCTGGGCCTTTTGACTCGTACAATTTCAGCCCACTCCAATGCAGGATAGTTCGGATTTTTCTAAAAAAAACAGGAAAGTCCTATGCTTCGCAAAAACAAAAAACAAGGAGATTCAGCATATAAATTTGTTTATGTAAAAATAAAGATTTAATTTATCCGTTGAAATAGCTCAGAGCGCAATACACTGTTTATTGTCTGCAAAATAATCAAGATATCACATGTTTCTTGTACGGGGAGGCTGACATCGGGGACCCATGAGCCAGCAGCGTCGTTTTAAAGGCGGCAGGGGATGGAAAGAAAAAATAAACCAAAAATCTGTTGGTAAAAAATCCAAGAAAAGAAACATTTTCGTTCTGAGAGGATGACATGCGGGACCCATGAGGCAGCAGCGTCCTCAGCGTTTATTGTTCATAGAGGCTGACATGTGGGACCCGTGAGCCAGCAGCGTCCTCAACGTTTTAAAGGCGGCAGGATATCGAAAGAAAAAATAAGCCAAAAATCATTTGGTAAACAATATCCAAGAAAAGAAACATTTACCGTTCTGAGAGGATGACATGCGGGACCCATGAGGCAGCAGCATCCTCAACGATTCCAAGGCGGCAGGGGATCAAAGAAAAAAAGGAAATATCCAGAAATTAATTAGGGGTTCAAAAAAAATCCATCAAAGGAAACTTTTATTGTTCATAGAGGATGACTTGTGGGACCGACCTGCCAACAGCGTCCTCATCGTTTCAAAGGGGTAGGAGATCCAAAGAAAAAGGCAAATAGCCAGAAATTAGGGGTCAAAAATAACTCCAAGAAAGGAAACTTTTATTGTTCGTAGAGGATGACATGCGGGACCCATGAGCCAGCAGCTTACTCAACGTTTCAAAGGCGGCATGAGATCGAAAGAAAAAGGCAAGTGACAAAATATCAGGAGCAAAAGATAATCCAAGAAAAGAAACTTTATTGTACATAGAGGATGACATGTGGGTCCCATTTTGCAGCAGCGGTCTCAATGTTTGTAATGCGGCTTGAGATCAAAAGAAAAAGAAAGTAGCTAGTAATTAGGGGGTGAAAAAAATCCAAGAAAAGAAAGTTGATGGACATAGAGGATGACATGCGGGTCCCTTGAGCCAACAGCTTACTCAACGTTTCAAAGGGGGCAGGGGATCAAAAGAAAAAGGCAAGCCAAAAATCAGAGGGTGAAAAAAATCCAACAAAGGAAACTTTTATAGCACATAGAGGATGACATGCGGGTCCCATGAGCCAGCAGGTTCCTCAACGTTTCAAACGTGGCATGAGATCGAAAGAAAAAGGCAAGTGCCCAAATATGAGGTGCCAAAAAAAACTCCAAGAAAAGAAAGTTGATTGCTCATAGAGGATGACATGCGGGTCCCATGAGCCAGCAGGTTCCTCAACGTTTCAAACGTGGCATGAGATCGAAAGAAAAAGGCAAGTGACCAAATATGAGGAGCCAAAAATAATTCAAGAAAAGAAAGTTTTATAGTACATAGAGGATGACATGCGGGTCCCATTTAGCAGCAGCGGTATCACCGTTTGAGAGGCGGCAGGGGATCAAAAGAAAAAAGAAATTGCCAAAAATCAGAGGGTGAAAAAACCCAAGAAAATGAACTTTTATAGTACATAGAGGATGACATGCGGGTCCCATGAGCCAGGTTCTTCAACGTTTCAAACGTGGCATGAGATCGAAAGAAAAAGGCAAGTGAAAAAATATCAGGAGCCAAAAATAATTCAAGAAAAGAAAGTTTTATAGTACATAGAGGATGACATGCGGGTCCCATTTAGCAGCAGCGGTATCACCGTTTGAGAAGCGCAGGGATCGAAAGAAAAAGAAATTGCCAAAAATCAGAGGGTGAAAAAACCAAGAAAATGAACTTTTATAGTACATAGAGGATGACATGCGGGTCCCATGAGCAGCAGGTTCCTCAACGTTTCAAACGTGGCATGAGATCGAAAGAAAAAGGCAAGTGAAAAAATATCAGGAGCCAAAAATAATTCAAGAAAAGAAAGTTTTATAGTACATAGAGGATGACATGCGGGTCCCATTTAGCAGCAGCGGTATCACCGTTTGAGAGGCAGCAGGTGATCGAAAGAAAAAGTCAAGTGACCAAATATGAGGTGCCAAAAAATCCAAGAAAAGAAAGTTTTATAGTACATAGAGGATGACATGCGGGTCCCATTTAGCAGCAGCGGTATCACCGTTTGAGAGGCAGCAGGTGATCGAAAGAAAAAGTCAAGTGACCAAATATGAGGTGCCAAAAAAATCCAAGAAAAGAAAGTTTTATAGTACATAGAGGATGACATGGGGGTCCCATTTAGCAGCAGCGGTATCACCGTTTGAGAGGCGGATCGAAAGAAAAAGGTAAGTGACCAAATATGAGGTGCCAAAAATAATTCAAGAAAAGAAAGTTTTATAGTACATAGAGGATGACATGCGGGTCCCAGTTAGCAGCAGCGGTATCACCGTTTGAGAGGCGGCAGGGGATCGAAAGAAAAAGACAAGTGACCAAATTTGAGGTGCCAAAAAAACTCCAAGAAAAGAAAGTTGATTGCACATAGAGGATGACATGCGGGTCCCATTTAGCAGCAGCGGTCTCAACGTTTCCAAGGCGGCAAGGGATCAAAAGAAAAAGGAAGTAGCCAGAAATCAGGGGGTCAAAAAAATCCAAGAATAGAAAGAATTTTGGTTCATAGAGGATGACATGCGGGACCCATGATCCTGCATCGTAAACGGCTCGATCGGAGAACGTTGAACGAGATGGCGCGATCTAGAAAAAAACAATGCCAGAGAGGCTGCCATCTGGGCCCTACATCCCTCGGCGGTGCGGATTTGCGTTGACTCGGCCGGCGAACCCGAGATTTCGAGATGCACCACGTCCCGGGCCACCATACGCCACGTTTTGGCCGCTTTCGTCGGGCTAGGTGGCCTCAAAAACGAGAAAAAAAAGTTTTGACATGCACCACGGAGGGACCAAAATCGTCGGCCATGGTACACCAGCAACCACGGCACATTCAACTTGTACTACCATATACTGTACTGCTCTATATGTTGCACAAACCACCACTTGGACATTTTTTTTGCAGTTTCCACCATGTGGTGGTCTAATATGTTGCAAATTTCACCACTTGGTTATCTAATCAGCTAGTTAGTCATGTTGATAGCAAAATCGACAAGTGGGTTCAACATGTCAATGCTCCAATTAATGTTTTAGAAAAAATAAATTTTTCAAAATTCGTACTTCTTTTATTTAGCTATTTAAAAATGCTTATTCATTTATTTCAACAAATATTGTGCGGTCTTGAATTTTTTTCAAACAAATATTATGGCATCGGGTTCGGGACTCCTGAAAAGGACTGGCCGTGGTACGGGAACCCGAAATGATGCCCACAACATGGTCGAAAGTGGCAAGGAACCCATCGAGGTGGATGAACTCGGGAAACCTTGGTAGAGGTAGGGATCTTGAGGAGGCCATTAGGGTTAGCCTACCCCCCAATAAGCGTATGAACGAAAAAAATTCACATAAGTAGTAGCTATTATTAAAATTTCACAAATATTACGCGCTTTTGAATATTTCAAAAGTATTGTGGCGTCACGCTGGCCTTGCCCGAATTTTACCTTTCAGGCTGGATGTCACGAGCATGATCACTCAACCAACCGGGTCCAAACATATATATACAATTGGCCTCCTCGAGCCTACACCGACCAGATTGTCGCTGAAACTGGATCATATAGTTTCTATTGGATTGATGTCCTAAGGAAATATTCCAACAACGGAAGTTGTTTGATTCGTTGTATTATATTCCTTTGGAATCTTGTTGGGCTTGTTTGGTTCGAAGAAAATTCATAGAAATTTTGTGGGATTCAAATCTCAGTGGCTCCTTTGATTCTTGAATACATGATAATTCATACTAATTCACGTGTTTTTTGTGTAGCACTACAACCAAAGAACATGCAATTCAAATTTGTGTGATTTCTCTCATATAGGATTAATTCAACATGCAATCATATTCAATTCCTACATTATTTCTATTTTAACATTTTGTACACATCATGCATGCGACCCAAACAATGCGTACATGGTGGGGGGGTTGTTTCGTTGCAAAAGCAGTTGGTCACACCACAAACAAACATGCAACAATTAATCTAAATTCACGCGGTTTCCCCGCGATGCAACCAAACAATATTCGATGAAACTAAGCATGGCATAAACATATACAATACACACCATAGATTTTGGCTGCTTTGATTATTCGCAAGATTTTCAAAGTGCGGGAATATGAAAATTGTATGATTAGAGAGTGATGATCATCTCCAAATATATAGGATTGAGAAACAACGGTATTTGGATCCAATAACATTTGATTGCGTGTGAAAACCAAAAGAAATACTAGTAGTAACATACGGTTACACAATGAAGGATTTTTTGTTTTTGTATAAAAATGTATTGTCAATGAATTCTGAAAATTGCAATCCTATGAATTAAACAATCAGAAATCGTGTCAGACTAATTCCTACGTTTCGAGATTCTAGTACGGAGTATGATTTCTTTGAAGGGGCGCAGAGGGACGTGGGTAGCAATGTCTAGTCCCTGTCTTGTCTGTATACACTGTACTTACGTCAGACTAGTGTTGCTCATGAAGTCTTAATCTGACGTACTCTGAAGCTAGATGCATCACCGTTTCCAGTCTCTGTCCTCGTTTTTTCGGCAAAATAGACAGAAATAACCCAAAGTCGAAAAGATTGGGAAAAACAAACTTTCGACATACTAGCAAGATTGGGTTATTTTTGTCCAAATTCTCGTTTTTTTCTCTTGGCTTCCCTACCCTTGAATCCATGTCACTTACGTGTGTTGCCCATGCATGCGTCATGTCCCACACTTCAGTGAGCACAAGTGACGTGATGTACGTACGCAAACTCCCAGCAATCTTCTTTGTCAAGAGAAGACGCATCAAGATTCAAGACCCGATCGCATTTCTTGCTTTCAGCCTGGGGTCCTCCATGTAAAAGTTAGGGATTTAGATGTAATTTCATGTTTATTTTGTGTGCTGTTGTAAACTGTTGATTTTTTATGTCCATTTGAATCTTGGTCAAATCCTAGGTTTGACCTAGATTTAAACAAGTTTAAAATATGAAAATGAAAAAGTAAGCCTGGATCCTCCTTAGTCAATCCAAAATGAAGCTTTTGGGAGGTTTTTGAAATTTCCATGTTTGAAACCCAAAACCACTTCTTTTCATGCTAGACTTCATAAGACATAGTTTAGGGATAGGGGTAGATACATGATTTGTCTGGTTTCAGTATGTCTAGAGCTTGTTTATCCACTTGAATGCTTACTATATGACATAAGAAGACTATGTGCTATGGTTTTTCATTTATCTATTTTTTTGAATTTTATGCCCATTTGAATCTTGGTCAAATCCCAGGTTTGACGAGGTTTTAAACAAGTTTAAAACTTGAAAATGAAAAGGTGTAAGCATGGATCCTTCGTAGTCACTCTAAAATGAAGCTTTATTTTGGGAGGTTCTCGAAATTTCCATGCATGCTTGAAACTCAAAACCACTTTTCTTCATGCTTGACTTCATAAGACAGAGTTTAATTAGGGTTAGGGGTAGATACACGATTTTTCTGGTTTGAATATGTCTAGACCTTGTTTATCAACTTGAATGTTTACTATATGACATAATTAAGAAGGCTATGTACGTGCTTTGGTTTTTCATTCTTTAATTAGATTTTTGTCTGAATTTTTATGCCCATTTGAATCTTGGTCAAATCCTAGGTTTGACCAAGATTTAAATAAGTTTAAAACATGAAAATGAAAAGATAAGCATCGATCCTTCTTACTCGCTCTAAAATGAAGCTTTTGGTTTTTTGAAATTTCCATGTTTGAAACCCAAAACCACTTCTCTTCATGCTTGACTTCATAAGACGAAGTTTAGGGTCGATAGGGGGTAGATACATGATTTGTCTGGTTTGAATATGTCTAGACCTTGTTTATGAACTTGAATGCTTACTATATGACATAAGAAGACTATGTGCTTTGGTTTTTTTATTTTTTTATTTTATGCCCATTTTAATATTGGTCAAATCCTAGGTTTGACCAAGATTTAAACAAGTTTAAAACATGAAAATGAAAAGGTAAGCCTGGATCCTTCTTAGTCACTCTAAAATGAAGCTTTTGGGAGGTTTTTGAAATTTCCATGTTTGAAACCAAAAACCACTTCTCTTCATGCTTGACTTCATAAGACAGAGTTTAGGGTTAGGGGTAGATACATGATTTGTCTTATTTGAATATGTATAGACCTTGTTTGTCAACTTTTGAATGCTCTTACTATATATATATGTGACATAAGAAGACTATGTGCTTTTGTTTTTCATTTTTCTGATTTTTTTAATTTTATGCCCATTTAAATCTTGGTCAAATCCTGGTTTGACAATGATTTTAACAAGTTTAAAATATGAAAATGAAAAGGTAAGCATTGATCATTCTTAGTCACTCTAAAATGAAGCTTTTGGTAGGTTTTTGAAATTTCCATATTTGAAACCCAAAACCACTTCTCTTCATGCTTGACTACATAAGACAAAGTTTAGGGTTAGGGAGTAGATACATGATTTTTCTTGTTTGAATATGTCTAGACCTTGTTTATCAACTTTAATGCTACTATATGACATAAGAAAACTATGTGCTTTGGTTTTTCATTTTTCTGATATTTTTTGGAATTTTGATGCACATTTGAATCTTGGTCAAATCCTAGCTAGGTTTGACCAAGATTTAAACAAGTATATATAGAACATGAAAATGAAAAGGGAAGCATGTATCCTTCTTAATTAGTCACCCTAAAATGAAGTTTTTGGAAGGTTTTTGAAATTTCCATGCATGTTTGAAACCTAAAACCACTTATCTTCATGCTTGACTTCGTCATAAGACAGAGTTTAGGGGTTTTAGGGGGTAGATACATGATTTGTCTAGCTAGTTTGAATATGTCTAGACCTTGTTTATCAACTTTAATGCTTACTATATGACATATAAGAAGACTATGTGCGCTTTGGTTTTTCATTTTTCGGTTTTTTTATTTTATGCCCATTTGAATCTTGGTCAAATCCTAGATTTGACCAAGATTTAAACAAGTTTAAAACATGGAAATGAAAAGGTAAGCATCGATCCTTCTTAGTCGCTCTAAAATGAAGCTGAATTTTGGGAGGTTTTTGAAATTTCCATGTTTTTGAAACCCAAAACCACTTCTCTTCATGCTTGACTTCATAAGACGAAGTTTAGGGTCGATAGGGGTAGATACATGATTTGTCTTGTTTGAATATGTCTAGACCTTGTTTATCAACTTGAATGCTTACTAGCTATATGACATAAGAGGACTATGTGCATTGGTATTTCATTTTTTGATTTTTATGCCCATTTGAGAATCTTGGTAAAATCCTAGGTTTGTTGAGCAAGATTTAAACAAGTTTAACATGTGAAAATGATAAGGTAATTAAGTCTGGATCTTTTTTGAAACCCAAAACCACTTCTCTTCATGCTTGACTTCATAAGACGAAGTTTAGGGTCGATAGGGGGTAGATACATGATTTGTCTTGTTTGAATATGTCTAGACCTTGTTTATCAACTTGAATGCTTACTAGCTATATGACATAAGAGGACTATGTGCATTGGTATTTCATTTTTCGATTTTTATGCCCATTTGAGAATCTTGGTAAAATCCTAGGTTTGTTGAGCAAGATTTATACAAGTTTAACATGTGAAAATGATAAGGTAATTAAGTCTGGATCTTTCTCTTAGTAACTCTAAAATGAAGCTTTTGGGAGGTTCTTGAATTTACCATGTTTGAAACCCAAAACCACCGTACTTCTTTTCATGCTTGACTTCATAAGACAGAGTTTAGGGTTAGGGGTAGATACATGATTTTTCTGGTTTGAATATGTCTAGACCATGTTTATCAACTTGAATGCTTACTATATGACATAAGAAGGCTATGTGCTTTGGTCTTTCATTCTTTCGATTTTTTTCTGAATTTTTATGCCCATTTGAATCTTGGTCAAATCCTAGGTTCGACCAAGATTTAAACAAGTTTAAAACATGACAATGAAAAGGTAATTAATCATGGATCCTTCTTAATTAACCAGCCAGTCTAATTAAAATGAAGCTTTTTGGGAGGTTTTTGAAATTTCCATGTTTGAAACCCAAAACCACACTTCTCTGCTTCATGCTTGACTTCATATATAATTAAGACAAAGTTTAGGGTTAGGAGGTACATGATTTGTCTGGTTTGAATATGTCTACACCTTGTTTATGAACTTTTGAATGCTTACTATATATATGTATGTGACATAAGAAAACTATGTGCTTTGGTTTTTCATTTTTCTGATTTTTTTGGAATTTTGATGCACATTTGAATCTTGGTCAAATCCTAGGTTTGACCAAGATTTAAACAAGTATAGAACATGGAAATGAAAATGGAAGCCTGTATCCTTCTTAGTCACCCTAAAATTAATGAAGTTTTTGGGAGGTTTTTGAAATTTCCATGTTTGAAACCCAAAACCACTTATCTTCATGCTCTTGACTTCGTCATAAGACAGAGTTTAGGGGTTAGGGGGTAGATACATGATTTGTCTAGCTAGTTTGAATATGTCTAGACCTTGTTTATCAACTTTAATGCTTACTATATGACATATAAGAAGACTATGTGCGCTTTGGTTTTTCATTTTTCTATTTTTTTATTTTATGCCCATTTGAATCTTGGTCAAATCCTAGAGATTGACTTCATAATACAGAGTTTAGGGTTAGGGGTAGATATACACATGATTTTTCTGGTTTGAATATGTCTAGACCTTGTTTATCAACTTGAGTGTTTACTATATGACATAATTAAGAAGGCTATGTGCTTTGGTTTTTCATTCTTTAGATTTTTTGTCTGAATTTTTATGCCCATTTGAATCTTGGTCAAATCCTAGGTTTGACCAAGATTTAAATAAGTTTAAAACATGGAAATGAAAAGGTAAAAGCATCGATCCTTCTTAGTCGCTCTAAAATGAAGCTGAATTTTGGGAGGTTTTTGAAATTTCCATGTTTGAAACCCAAAACCACTTCTCTTCATGCTTGACTTCATAAGACGAAGTTTAGGGTCGATAGGGGGTAGATACATGATTTGTCTGGTTAATTTGGATATATCTAGACCTTGTTTATCAACTTGAATGCTTACGATATGACATAAGAACACTATGTGCTTTTTTTATTTTTTTGTGCCCATTTGAATCTTGGTCAAATCCTAGGTTTGACCAAGATTTAAACAAGTATAGAACATGAAAATGAAAAGGGAAGCCTGTATCCTTCTTACTCACCCTAAAATGAAGTTTTGGGAGGTTTTTGAAATGTCCATGTTTGAAACCCAAAACCACTTCTCTTCATTCTTGACTTCTTAAGACATAGTTTAGGGGTTAGCGGGTAGATACATGATTAGTATGGTTTGAATATGTCTAGACCTTGTTTATCAACTTTAATGCTTACTACATGACATAAGAAGACTATGTGCTTTGGTTTTTCATTTTTCTGTTTTTTTTTGAATTTTCTGCCAATTTTGTTTGACCAAGATTTAGACAAGTTTTACACGTGAAAACGAATAAGTAAGCCTGGATCCTTCTTAGTCACTCCAAAATGTACCAATTGATAGGTGCGTTAACTTTGCTTCATGGAAAAAATAATGTCATGTAAATGAGTTAACTTGGATTTCCTACCCTTGAATCCATAGGAAACTTTGTTCTAATGCACTATAATAATCAACCGAGTTTTTACACCAACAGGTCTGTCACTTACGTGTGGTGCCCATGCGTGAGGTCCCACACTTCAGTGAGCACAAGTCACGTGCAATAGGTACGCAAACTCCCAGCCATTTTCTTTGTCAAGAGAAGACGCATCAGGATGCGTATTGGAAGTCTGTGGGTCCTTCTGGATCCTTCGGTCGTCCCTCTCAAAAAAAAAACAAATCTCTCTCATTCTCGGCCTCGCTCGACTCGCTCGCTCGCTCGCTCGCTCGCACCTCCTGCTCACTGACAAACCCTGCACAAAAGTCAACATCATCACCCGAAAAAGGGGAGACACCATAATTCTCTCCCTTCTTCTCTCCTTCCGAGTGATCCCTCTTCCTCCGAGTTTCACTCGACGGGCAAACACACATGTGCTGCATAGTAATAATAAAAAGGTAGAAAAATCGACCTACGAATCTATAATTAAATAGGTTAAACTAGGGTTTTGCCCAGTACTACAGATCAAGGTTCAAAAAATCCAACTACGGGGTTCGAACAACCCCATTTCTAATCCAAGATTTTTTTCGACCTCATCCAATGGCCTCAAACTATAGGCCGGGTTAGCATCTAGTGCAGTATGTGTGAGAATGTATGCACTATGTGTGCTATAACTTGTGTGTCTTTCAAATTTGAACCAAATTTGAATAAGTTTGAAATATTTGAAATGGGGCTTTTGGCTTAAACGTTTGAAACCCAAAACGACTTCTCCTCATGCTAGACTTCATAAGACCGAGTTTAGGGTTAGGGGGTAGATACATGATTTGTCTGGTTTGAATATGTCTAAACCTTGTTTATCAACTTGAATGCTTACTATATGACATAAGAAGACCATGTGCTTTTGTTTTTCATTTTTCTATTTTTTAAGAATTTTATGCACATTTGATTCTGGTCAAATCCTAGGTTCAACCAAGATTTAAACAAGTTTCAAGCATGAAAATGAAAACGTAATCCAAGATCCTTCTTAATTAGTCACTCTAAAATATATGAAGCTTTTGGGACGTACTTGAAATTTCCATGTTTGAAACCTAAAACCACTTATCTTCATGCTTGACTTCGTCATAAGACAGAGTTTAGGGGTTTTAGGGGGTAGATACATGATTTGTCTAGCTAGTTTGAATATGTCTAGACCTTGTTTATCAACTTTAATGCTTACTATATGACATATAAGAAGACTATGTGCGCTTTGGTTTTTCATTTTTCGGTTTTTTTATTTTATGCCCATTTGAGTCTTGGTCAAATCCTAGATTTGACCAAGATTTAAACAAGTTTAAAACATGGAAATGAAAAGGTAAGCATCGATCCTTCTTAGTCGCTCTAAAATGAAGCTGAATTTTGGGAGGTTTTTGAAATTTCCATGTTTGAAACCCAAAACCACTTCTCTTCATGCTTGACTTCATAAGACGAAGTTTAGGGTCGATAGGGGGTAGATACATGATTTGTCTTGTTTGAATATGTCTAGACCTTGTTTATCAACTTGAATGCTTACTAGCTATATGACATTAAGAGGACTATGTGCATTGGTATTTCATTTTTTGATTTTTATGCCCATTTGAGAATCTTGGTAAGATCCTAGGTTTGTTGAGCAAGATTTATACAAGTTTAACATGTGAAAATGATAAGGTAATTAAGTCTGGATCTTTCTCTTAGTAACTCTAAAATGAAGCTTTTGGGAGGTTCTTGAATTTACCATGTTTGAAACCCAAAACCACCGTACTTCTTTTCATGCTTGACTTCATAAGACAGAGTTTAGGGTTAGGGGTAGATACATGATTTTTCTGGTTTGAATATGTCTAGACCATGTTTATCAACTTGAATGCTTACTATATGACATATAAGAAGGCTATGTGCTTTGGTCTTTCATTCTTTCGATTTTTTTCTGAATTTTTATGCCCATTTGAATCTTGGTCAAATCCTAGGTTCGACCAAGATTTAAACAAGTTTAAAACATGACAATGAAAAGGTAATTAATCATGGATCCTTCTTAATTAACCAGCCAGTCTAATTAAAATGAAGCTTTTTGGGAGGTTTTTGAAATTTCCATGTTTGAAACCCAAAACCACACTTCTCTGCTTCATGCTTGACTTCATATATAATTAAGACAAAGTTTAGGGTTAGGAGGTACATGATTTGTCTGGTTTGAATATGTCTAGACCTTGTTTATGAACTTTTGAATGCTTACTATATATATGTATGTGACATAAGAAAACTATGTGCTTTGGTTTTTCATTTTTCTGATTTTTTTGGAATTTTGATGCACATTTGAATCTTGGTCAAATCCTAGGTTTGACCAAGATTTAAACAAGTATAGAACATGGAAATGAAAATGGAAGCCTGTATCCTTCTTAGTCACCCTAAAATTAATGAAGTTTTTGGGAGGTTTTTGAAATTTCCATGTTTGAAACCCAAAACCACTTATCTTCATGCTCTTGACTTCGTCATAAGACAGAGTTTAGGGGTTAGGGGGTAGATACATGATTTGTCTAGCTAGTTTGAATATGTCCAGACCTTGTTTATCAACTTTAATGCTTACTATATGACATATAAGAAGACCATGTGCGCTTTGGTTTTTCATTTTTCTGTTTTTTTATTTTATGCCCATTTGAATCTTGGTCAAATCCTAGAGATTGACTTCATAATACAGAGTTTAGGGTTAGGGGTAGATATACACATGATTTTTCTGGTTTGAATATGTCTAGACCTTGTTTATCAACTTGAGTGTTTACTATATGACATAATTAAGAAGGCTATGTGCTTTGGTTTTTCATTCTTTAGATTTTTTGTCTGAATTTTTATGCCCATTTGAATCTTGGTCAAATCCTAGGTTTGACCAAGATTTAAATAAGTTTAAAACATGGAAATGAAAAGGTAAAAGCATCGATCCTTCTTAGTCGCTCTAAAATGAAGCTGAATTTTGGGAGGTTTTTGAAATTTCCATGTTTGAAACCCAAAACCACTTCTCTTCATGCTTGACTTCATAAGACAGAGTTTAGGGTTAGGGGGTAGATACATGATTTGTCTGGTTAATTTGGATATATCTAGACCTTGTTTATCAACTTGAATGCTTACGATATGACATAAGAACACTATGTGCTTTTTTTATTTTTTTGTGCCCATTTGAATCTTGGTCAAATCCTAGGTTTGACCAAGATTTAAACAAGTATAGAACATGAAAATGAAAAGGGAAGCCTGTATCCTTCTTACTCACCCTAAAATGAAGTTTTGGGAGGTTTTTGAAATGTCCATGTTTGAAACCCAAAACCACTTCTCTTCATTCTTGACTTCTTAAGACATAGTTTAGGGGTTAGCGGGTAGATACATGATTAGTATGGTTTGAATATGTCTAGACCTTGTTTATCAACTTTAATGCTTACTACATGACATAAGAAGACTATGTGCTTTGGTTTTTCATTTTTCTGTTTTTTTTTGAATTTTCTGCCAATTTTGTTTGACCAAGATTTAGACAAGTTTTACACGTGAAAACGAATAAGTAAGCCTGGATCCTTCTTAGTCACTCCAAAATGTACCAATTGATAGGTGCGTTAACTTTGCTTCATGGAAAAAATAATGTCATGTAAATGAGTTAACTTGGATTTCCTACCCTTGAATCCATAGGAAACTTTGTTCTAATGCACTATAATAATCAACCGAGTTTTTACACCAACAGGTCTGTCACTTACGTGTGGTGCCCATGCGTGAGGTCCCACACTTCAGTGAGCACAAGTCACGTGCAATAGGTACGCAAACTCCCAGCCATTTTCTTTGTCAAGAGAAGACGCATCAGGATGCGTATTGGAAGTCTGTGGGTCCTTCTGGATCCTTCGGTCGTCCCTCTCAAAAAAAAACAAATCTCTCTCATTCTCGGCCTCGCTCGACTCGCTCGCTCGCTCGCACCTCCTGCTCACTGACAAACCCTGCACAAAAGTCAACATCATCACCCGAAAAAGGGGAGACACCATAATTCTCTCCCTTCTTCTCTCCTTCCGAGTGATCCCTCTTCCTCCGAGTTTCACTCGACGGGCAAACACACATGTGCTGCATAGTAATAATAAAAAGGTAGAAAAATCGACCTACGAATCTATAATTAAATAGGTTAAACTAGGGTTTTGCCCAGTACTACAGATCAAGGTTCAAAAAATCCAACTACGGGGTTCGAACAACCCCATTTCTAATCCAAGATTTTTTTCGACCTCATCCAATGGCCTCAAACTATAGGCCGGGTTAGCATCTAGTGCAGTATGTGTGAGAATGTATGCACTATGTGTGCTATAACTTGTGTGTCTTTCAAATTTGAACCAAATTTGAATAAGTTTGAAATATTTGAAATGGGGCTTTTGGCTTAAACGTTTGAAACCCAAAACGACTTCTCCTCATGCTAGACTTCATAAGACCGAGTTTAGGGTTAGGGGGTAGATACATGATTTGTCTGGTTTGAATATGTCTAAACCTTGTTTATCAACTTGAATGCTTACTATATGACATAAGAAGACCATGTGCTTTTGTTTTTCATTTTTCTATTTTTTTAAGAATTTTATGCACATTTGATTCTGGTCAAATCCTAGGTTCAACCAAGATTTAAACAAGTTTCAAGCATGAAAATGAAAACGTAATCCAAGATCCTTCTTAATTAGTCACTCTAAAATATATGAAGCTTTTGGGACGTACTTGAAATTTCCATGTTTGAAACCTAAAACCACTTATCTTCATGCTTGACTTCGTCATAAGACAGAGTTTAGGGGTTTTAGGGGGTAGATACATGATTTGTCTAGCTAGTTTGAATATGTCTAGACCTTGTTTATCAACTTTAATGCTTACTATATGACATATAAGAAGACTATGTGCGCTTTGGTTTTTCATTTTTCGGTTTTTTTATTTTATGCCCATTTGAGTCTTGGTCAAATCCTAGATTTGACCAAGATTTAAACAAGTTTAAAACATGGAAATGAAAAGGTAAGCATCGATCCTTCTTAGTCGCTCTAAAATGAAGCTGAATTTTGGGAGGTTTTTGAAATTTCCATGTTTGAAACCCAAAACCACTTCTCTTCATGCTTGACTTCATAAGACGAAGTTTAGGGTCGATAGGGGGTAGATACATGATTTGTCTTGTTTGAATATGTCTAGACCTTGTTTATCAACTTGAATGCTTACTAGCTATATGACATTAAGAGGACTATGTGCATTGGTATTTCATTTTTTGATTTTTATGCCCATTTGAGAATCTTGGTAAGATCCTAGGTTTGTTGAGCAAGATTTATACAAGTTTAACATGTGAAAATGATAAGGTAATTAAGTCTGGATCTTTCTCTTAGTAACTCTAAAATGAAGCTTTTGGGAGGTTCTTGAATTTACCATGTTTGAAACCCAAAACCACCGTACTTCTTTTCATGCTTGACTTCATAAGACAGAGTTTAGGGTTAGGGGTAGATACATGATTTTTCTGGTTTGAATATGTCTAGACCATGTTTATCAACTTGAATGCTTACTATATGACATATAAGAAGGCTATGTGCTTTGGTCTTTCATTCTTTCGATTTTTTCTGAATTTTTATGCCCATTTGAATCTTGGTCAAATCCTAGGTTCGACCAAGATTTAAACAAGTTTAAAACATGACAATGAAAAGGTAATTAATCATGGATCCTTCTTAATTAACCAGCCAGTCTAATTAAAATGAAGCTTTTTGGGAGGTTTTTGAAATTTCCATGTTTGAAACCCAAAACCACACTTCTCTGCTTCATGCTTGACTTCATATATAATTAAGACAAAGTTTAGGGTTAGGAGGTACATGATTTGTCTGGTTTGAATATGTCTAGACCTTGTTTATGAACTTTTGAATGCTTACTATATATATGTATGTGACATAAGAAAACTATGTGCTTTGGTTTTTCATTTTTCTGATTTTTTTGGAATTTTGATGCACATTTGAATCTTGGTCAAATCCTAGGTTTGACCAAGATTTAAACAAGTATAGAACATGGAAATGAAAATGGAAGCCTGTATCCTTCTTAGTCACCCTAAAATTAATGAAGTTTTTGGGAGGTTTTTGAAATTTCCATGTTTGAAACCCAAAACCACTTATCTTCATGCTCTTGACTTCGTCATAAGACAGAGTTTAGGGGTTAGGGGGTAGATACATGATTTGTCTAGCTAGTTTGAATATGTCCAGACCTTGTTTATCAACTTTAATGCTTACTATATGACATATAAGAAGACTATGTGCGCTTTGGTTTTTCATTTTTCTGTTTTTTTATTTTATGCCCATTTGAATCTTGGTCAAATCCTAGAGATTGACTTCATAATACAGAGTTTAGGGTTAGGGGTAGATATACACATGATTTTTCTGGTTTGAATATGTCTAGACCTTGTTTATCAACTTGAGTGTTTACTATATGACATAATTAAGAAGGCTATGTGCTTTGGTTTTTCATTCTTTAGATTTTTTGTCTGAATTTTTATGCCCATTTGAATCTTGGTCAAATCCTAGGTTTGACCAAGATTTAAATAAGTTTAAAACATGGAAATGAAAAGGTAAAAGCATCGATCCTTCTTAGTCGCTCTAAAATGAAGCTGAATTTTGGGAGGTTTTTGAAATTTCCATGTTTGAAACCCAAAACCACTTCTCTTCATGCTTGACTTCATAAGACGAAGTTTAGGGTCGATAGGGGGTAGATACATGATTTTTCTGGTTAATTTGGATATATCTAGACCTTGTTTATCAACTTGAATGCTTACGATATGACATAAGAACACTATGTGCTTTTTTTATTTTTTTGTGCCCATTTGAATCTTGGTCAAATCCTAGGTTTGACCAAGATTTAAACAAGTATAGAACATGAAAATGAAAAGGGAAGCCTGTATCCTTCTTACTCACCCTAAAATGAAGTTTTGGGAGGTTTTTGAAATGTCCATGTTTGAAACCCAAAACCACTTCTCTTCATTCTTGACTTCTTAAGACATAGTTTAGGGGTTAGCGGGTAGATACATGATTAGTATGGTTTGAATATGTCTAGACCTTGTTTATCAACTTTAATGCTTACTACATGACATAAGAAGACTATGTGCTTTGGTTTTTCATTTTTCTGTTTTTTTTTGAATTTTCTGCCAATTTTGTTTGACCAAGATTTAGACAAGTTTTACACGTGAAAACGAATAAGTAAGCCTGGATCCTTCTTAGTCACTCCAAAATGTACCAATTGATAGGTGCGTTAACTTTGCTTCATGGAAAAAATAATGTCATGTAAATGAGTTAACTTGGATTTCCTACCCTTGAATCCATAGGAAACTTTGTTCTAATGCACTATAATAATCAACCGAGTTTTTACACCAACAGGTCTGTCACTTACGTGTGGTGCCCATGCGTGAGGTCCCACACTTCAGTGAGCACAAGTCACGTGCAATAGGTACGCAAACTCCCAGCCATTTTCTTTGTCAAGAGAAGACGCATCAGGATGCGTATTGGAAGTCTGTGGGTCCTTCTGGATCCTTCGGTCGTCCCTCTCAAAAAAAAACAAATCTCTCTCATTCTCGGCCTCGCTCGACTCGCTCGCTCGCTCGCACCTCCTGCTCACTGACAAACCCTGCACAAAAGTCAACATCATCACCCGAAAAAGGGGAGACACCATAATTCTCTCCCTTCTTCTCTCCTTCCGAGTGATCCCTCTTCCTCCGAGTTTCACTCGACGGGCAAACACACATGTGCTGCATAGTAATAATAAAAAGGTAGAAAAATCGACCTACGAATCTATAATTAAATAGGTTAAACTAGGGTTTTGCCCAGTACTACAGATCAAGGTTCAAAAAATCCAACTACGGGGTTCGAACAACCCCATTTCTAATCCAAGATTTTTTTCGACCTCATCCAATGGCCTCAAACTATAGGCCGGGTTAGCATCTAGTGCAGTATGTGTGAGAATGTATGCACTATGTGTGCTATAACTTGTGTGTCTTTCAAATTTGAACCAAATTTGAATAAGTTTGAAATATTTGAAATGGGGCTTTTGGCTTAAACGTTTGAAACCCAAAACGACTTCTCCTCATGCTAGACTTCATAAGACCGAGTTTAGGGTTAGGGGGTAGATACATGATTTGTCTGGTTTGAATATGTCTAAACCTTGTTTATCAACTTGAATGCTTACTATATGACATAAGAAGACCATGTGCTTTTGTTTTTCATTTTTCTATTTTTTTAAGAATTTTATGCACATTTGATTCTGGTCAAATCCTAGGTTCAACCAAGATTTAAACAAGTTTCAAGCATGAAAATGAAAACGTAATCCAAGATCCTTCTTAATTAGTCACTCTAAAATATATGAAGCTTTTGGGACGTACTTGAAATTTCCATGTTTGAAACCTAAAACCACTTATCTTCATGCTTGACTTCGTCATAAGACAGAGTTTAGGGGTTTTAGGGGGTAGATACATGATTTGTCTAGCTAGTTTGAATATGTCTAGACCTTGTTTATCAACTTTAATGCTTACTATATGACATATAAGAAGACTATGTGCGCTTTGGTTTTTCATTTTTCGGTTTTTTTATTTTATGCCCATTTGAGTCTTGGTCAAATCCTAGATTTGACCAAGATTTAAACAAGTTTAAAACATGGAAATGAAAAGGTAAGCATCGATCCTTCTTAGTCGCTCTAAAATGAAGCTGAATTTTGGGAGGTTTTTGAAATTTCCATGTTTGAAACCCAAAACCACTTCTCTTCATGCTTGACTTCATAAGACGAAGTTTAGGGTCGATAGGGGGTAGATACATGATTTGTCTTGTTTGAATATGTCTAGACCTTGTTTATCAACTTGAATGCTTACTAGCTATATGACATTAAGAGGACTATGTGCATTGGTATTTCATTTTTTGATTTTTATGCCCATTTGAGAATCTTGGTAAGATCCTAGGTTTGTTGAGCAAGATTTATACAAGTTTAACATGTGAAAATGATAAGGTAATTAAGTCTGGATCTTTCTCTTAGTAACTCTAAAATGAAGCTTTTGGGAGGTTCTTGAATTTACCATGTTTGAAACCCAAAACCACCGTACTTCTTTTCATGCTTGACTTCATAAGACAGAGTTTAGGGTTAGGGGTAGATACATGATTTTTCTGGTTTGAATATGTCTAGACCATGTTTATCAACTTGAATGCTTACTATATGACATATAAGAAGGCTATGTGCTTTGGTCTTTCATTCTTTCGATTTTTTTCTGAATTTTTATGCCCATTTGAATCTTGGTCAAATCCTAGGTTCGACCAAGATTTAAACAAGTTTAAAACATGACAATGAAAAGGTAATTAATCATGGATCCTTCTTAATTAACCAGCCAGTCTAATTAAAATGAAGCTTTTTGGGAGGTTTTTGAAATTTCCATGTTTGAAACCCAAAACCACACTTCTCTGCTTCATGCTTGACTTCATATATAATTAAGACAAAGTTTAGGGTTAGGAGGTACATGATTTGTCTGGTTTGAATATGTCTACACCTTGTTTATGAACTTTTGAATGCTTACTATATATATGTATGTGACATAAGAAAACTATGTGCTTTGGTTTTTCATTTTTCTGATTTTTTTGGAATTTTGATGCACATTTGAATCTTGGTCAAATCCTAGGTTTGACCAAGATTTAAACAAGTATAGAACATGGAAATGAAAATGGAAGCCTGTATCCTTCTTAGTCACCCTAAAATTAATGAAGTTTTTGGGAGGTTTTTGAAATTTCCATGTTTGAAACCCAAAACCACTTATCTTCATGCTCTTGACTTCGTCATAAGACAGAGTTTAGGGGTTAGGGGGTAGATACATGATTTGTCTAGCTAGTTTGAATATGTCCAGACCTTGTTTATCAACTTTAATGCTTACTATATGACATATAAGAAGACCATGTGCGCTTTGGTTTTTCATTTTTCTGTTTTTTTATTTTATGCCCATTTGAATCTTGGTCAAATCCTAGAGATTGACTTCATAATACAGAGTTTAGGGTTAGGGGTAGATATACACATGATTTTTCTGGTTTGAATATGTCTAGACCTTGTTTATCAACTTGAGTGTTTACTATATGACATAATTAAGAAGGCTATGTGCTTTGGTTTTTCATTCTTTAGATTTTTTGTCTGAATTTTTATGCCCATTTGAATCTTGGTCAAATCCTAGGTTTGACCAAGATTTAAATAAGTTTAAAACATGGAAATGAAAAGGTAAAAGCATCGATCCTTCTTAGTCGCTCTAAAATGAAGCTGAATTTTGGGAGGTTTTTGAAATTTCCATGTTTGAAACCCAAAACCACTTCTCTTCATGCTTGACTTCATAAGACGAAGTTTAGGGTTGCTAGGGGGTAGATACATGATTTTTCTGGTTAATTTGGATATATCTAGACCTTGTTTATCAACTTGAATGCTTACGATATGACATAAGAACACTATGTGCTTTTTTTATTTTTTTGTGCCCATTTGAATCTTGGTCAAATCCTAGGTTTGACCAAGATTTAAACAAGTATAGAACATGAAAATGAAAAGGGAAGCCTGTATCCTTCTTACTCACCCTAAAATGAAGTTTTGGGAGGTTTTTGAAATGTCCATGTTTGAAACCCAAAACCACTTCTCTTCATTCTTGACTTCTTAAGACATAGTTTAGGGGTTAGCGGGTAGATACATGATTAGTATGGTTTGAATATGTCTAGACCTTGTTTATCAACTTTAATGCTTACTACATGACATAAGAAGACTATGTGCTTTGGTTTTTCATTTTTCTGTTTTTTTTTGAATTTTCTGCCAATTTTGTTTGACCAAGATTTAGACAAGTTTTACACGTGAAAACGAATAAGTAAGCCTGGATCCTTCTTAGTCACTCCAAAATGTACCAATTGATAGGTGCGTTAACTTTGCTTCATGGAAAAAATAATGTCATGTAAATGAGTTAACTTGGATTTCCTACCCTTGAATCCATAGGAAACTTTGTTCTAATGCACTATAATAATCAACCGAGTTTTTACACCAACAGGTCTGTCACTTACGTGTGGTGCCCATGCGTGAGGTCCCACACTTCAGTGAGCACAAGTCACGTGCAATAGGTACGCAAACTCCCAGCCATTTTCTTTGTCAAGAGAAGACGCATCAGGATGCGTATTGGAAGTCTGTGGGTCCTTCTGGATCCTTCGGTCGTCCCTCTCAAAAAAAACAAATCTCTCTCATTCTCGGCCTCGCTCGACTCGCTCGCTCGCTCGCTCGCACCTCCTGCTCACTGACAAACCCTGCACAAAAGTCAACATCATCACCCGAAAAAGGGGAGACACCATAATTCTCTCCCTTCTTCTCTCCTTCCGAGTGATCCCTCTTCCTCCGAGTTTCACTCGACGGGCAAACACACATGTGCTGCATAGTAATAATAAAAAGGTAGAAAAATCGACCTACGAATCTATAATTAAATAGGTTAAACTAGGGTTTTGCCCAGTACTACAGATCAAGGTTCAAAAAATCCAACTACGGGGTTCGAACAACCCCATTTCTAATCCAAGATTTTTTCGACCTCATCCAATGGCCTCAAACTATAGGCCGGGTTAGCATCTAGTGCAGTATGTGTGAGAATGTATGCACTATGTGTGCTATAACTTGTGTGTCTTTCAAATTTGAACCAAATTTGAATAAGTTTGAAATATTTGAAATGGGGCTTTTGGCTTAAACGTTTGAAACCCAAAACGACTTCTCCTCATGCTAGACTTCATAAGACCGAGTTTAGGGTTAGGGGGTAGATACATGATTTGTCTGGTTTGAATATGTCTAAACCTTGTTTATCAACTTGAATGCTTACTATATGACATAAGAAGACCATGTGCTTTTGTTTTTCATTTTTCTATTTTTTTAAGAATTTTATGCACATTTGATTCTGGTCAAATCCTAGGTTCAACCAAGATTTAAACAAGTTTCAAGCATGAAAATGAAAACGTAATCCAAGATCCTTCTTAATTAGTCACTCTAAAATATATGAAGCTTTTGGGACGTACTTGAAATTTCCATGTTTGAAACCTAAAACCACTTATCTTCATGCTTGACTTCGTCATAAGACAGAGTTTAGGGGTTTTAGGGGGTAGATACATGATTTGTCTAGCTAGTTTGAATATGTCTAGACCTTGTTTATCAACTTTAATGCTTACTATATGACATATAAGAAGACTATGTGCGCTTTGGTTTTTCATTTTTCGGTTTTTTTATTTTATGCCCATTTGAGTCTTGGTCAAATCCTAGATTTGACCAAGATTTAAACAAGTTTAAAACATGGAAATGAAAAGGTAAGCATCGATCCTTCTTAGTCGCTCTAAAATGAAGCTGAATTTTGGGAGGTTTTTGAAATTTCCATGTTTGAAACCCAAAACCACTTCTCTTCATGCTTGACTTCATAAGACGAAGTTTAGGGTCGATAGGGGGTAGATACATGATTTGTCTTGTTTGAATATGTCTAGACCTTGTTTATCAACTTGAATGCTTACTAGCTATATGACATTAAGAGGACTATGTGCATTGGTATTTCATTTTTTGATTTTTATGCCCATTTGAGAATCTTGGTAAGATCCTAGGTTTGTTGAGCAAGATTTATACAAGTTTAACATGTGAAAATGATAAGGTAATTAAGTCTGGATCTTTCTCTTAGTAACTCTAAAATGAAGCTTTTGGGAGGTTCTTGAATTTACCATGTTTGAAACCCAAAACCACCGTACTTCTTTTCATGCTTGACTTCATAAGACAGAGTTTAGGGTTAGGGGTAGATACATGATTTTTCTGGTTTGAATATGTCTAGACCATGTTTATCAACTTGAATGCTTACTATATGACATAAGAAGGCTATGTGCTTTGGTTTTTCATTCTTTCGATTTTTTCTGAATTTTTATGCCCATTTGAATCTTGGTCAAATCCTAGGTTCGACCAAGATTTAAACAAGTTTAAAACATGACAATGAAAAGGTAATTAATCATGGATCCTTCTTAATTAACCAGCCAGTCTAATTAAAATGAAGCTTTTTGGGAGGTTTTTGAAATTTCCATGTTTGAAACCCAAAACCACACTTCTCTGCTTCATGCTTGACTTCATATATAATTAAGACAAAGTTTAGGGTTAGGAGGTACATGATTTGTCTGGTTTGAATATGTCTAGACCTTGTTTATGAACTTTTGAATGCTTACTATATATATGTATGTGACATAAGAAAACTATGTGCTTTGGTTTTTCATTTTTCTGATTTTTTTGGAATTTTGATGCACATTTGAATCTTGGTCAAATCCTAGGTTTGACCAAGATTTAAACAAGTATAGAACATGGAAATGAAAATGGAAGCCTGTATCCTTCTTAGTCACCCTAAAATTAATGAAGTTTTTGGGAGGTTTTTGAAATTTCCATGTTTGAAACCCAAAACCACTTATCTTCATGCTCTTGACTTCGTCATAAGACAGAGTTTAGGGGTTAGGGGGTAGATACATGATTTGTCTAGCTAGTTTGAATATGTCCAGACCTTGTTTATCAACTTTAATGCTTACTATATGACATATAAGAAGACTATGTGCGCTTTGGTTTTTCATTTTTCTGTTTTTTTATTTTATGCCCATTTGAATCTTGGTCAAATCCTAGAGATTGACTTCATAATACAGAGTTTAGGGTTAGGGGTAGATATACACATGATTTTTCTGGTTTGAATATGTCTAGACCTTGTTTATCAACTTGAGTGTTTACTATATGACATAATTAAGAAGGCTATGTGCTTTGGTTTTTCATTCTTTAGATTTTTTGTCTGAATTTTTATGCCCATTTGAATCTTGGTCAAATCCTAGGTTTGACCAAGATTTAAATAAGTTTAAAACATGGAAATGAAAAGGTAAAAGCATCGATCCTTCTTAGTCGCTCTAAAATGAAGCTGAATTTTGGGAGGTTTTTGAAATTTCCATGTTTGAAACCCAAAACCACTTCTCTTCATGCTTGACTTCATAAGACGAAGTTTAGGGTCGATAGGGGGTAGATACATGATTTGTCTGGTTTGGATATATCTAGACCTTGTTTATCAACTTGAATGCTTACGATATGACATAAGAACACTATGTGTTTTTTTTTTTTTTTTCCCATTTGAATCTTGGTCAAATCCTAGGTTTGACCAAGATTTAAACAAGTATAGAACATGAAAATGAAAAGGGAAGCCTGTATCCTTCTTACTCACCCTAAAATGAAGTTTTGGGAGGTTTTTGAAATGTCCATGTTTGAAACCCAAAACCACTTCTCTTCATTCTTGACTTCTTAAGACATAGTTTAGGGGTTAGCGGGTAGATACATGATTAGTATGGTTTGAATATGTCTAGACCTTGTTTATCAACTTTAATGCTTACTACATGACATAAGAAGACTATGTGCTTTGGTTTTTCATTTTTCTGTTTTTTTTTGAATTTTCTGCCAATTTTGTTTGACCAAGATTTAGACAAGTTTTACACGTGAAAACGAATAAGTAAGCCTGGATCCTTCTTAGTCACTCCAAAATGTACCAATTGATAGGTGCGTTAACTTTGCTTCATGGAAAAAATAATGTCATGTAAATGAGTTAACTTGGATTTCCTACCCTTGAATCCATAGGAAACTTTGTTCTAATGCACTATAATAATCAACCGAGTTTTTACACCAACAGGTCTGTCACTTACGTGTGGTGCCCATGCGTGAGGTCCCACACTTCAGTGAGCACAAGTCACGTGCAATAGGTACGCAAACTCCCAGCCATTTTCTTTGTCAAGAGAAGACGCATCAGGATGCGTATTGGAAGTCTGTGGGTCCTTCTGGATCCTTCGGTCGTCCCTCTCAAAAAAAAACAAATCTCTCTCATTCTCGGCCTCGCTCGACTCGCTCGCTCGCTCGCTCGCACCTCCTGCTCACTGACAAACCCTGCACAAAAGTCAACATCATCACCCGAAAAAGGGGAGACACCATAATTCTCTCCCTTCTTCTCTCCTTCCGAGTGATCCCTCTTCCTCCGAGTTTCACTCGACGGGCAAACACACATGTGCTGCATAGTAATAATAAAAAGGTAGAAAAATCGACCTACGAATCTATAATTAAATAGGTTAAACTAGGGTTTTGCCCAGTACTACAGATCAAGGTTCAAAAAATCCAACTACGGGGTTCGAACAACCCCATTTCTAATCCAAGATTTTTTCGACCTCATCCAATGGCCTCAAACTATAGGCCGGGTTAGCATCTAGTGCAGTATGTGTGAGAATGTATGCACTATGTGTGCTATAACTTGTGTGTCTTTCAAATTTGAACCAAATTTGAATAAGTTTGAAATATTTGAAATGGGGCTTTTGGCTTAAACGTTTGAAACCCAAAACGACTTCTCCTCATGCTAGACTTCATAAGACCGAGTTTAGGGTTAGGGGGTAGATACATGATTTGTCTGGTTTGAATATGTCTAAACCTTGTTTATCAACTTGAATGCTTACTATATGACATAAGAAGACCATGTGCTTTTGTTTTTCATTTTTCTATTTTTTAAGAATTTTATGCACATTTGATTCTGGTCAAATCCTAGGTTCAACCAAGATTTAAACAAGTTTCAAGCATGAAAATGAAAACGTAATCCAAGATCCTTCTTAATTAGTCACTCTAAAATATATGAAGCTTTTGGGACGTACTTGAAATTTCCATGTTTGAAACCTAAAACCACTTATCTTCATGCTTGACTTCGTCATAAGACAGAGTTTAGGGGTTTTAGGGGGTAGATACATGATTTGTCTAGCTAGTTTGAATATGTCTAGACCTTGTTTATCAACTTTAATGCTTACTATATGACATATAAGAAGACTATGTGCGCTTTGGTTTTTCATTTTTCGGTTTTTTTATTTTATGCCCATTTGAATCTTGGTCAAATCCTAGATTTGACCAAGATTTAAACAAGTTTAAAACATGGAAATGAAAAGGTAAGCATCGATCCTTCTTAGTCGCTCTAAAATGAAGCTGAATTTTGGGAGGTTTTTGAAATTTCCATGTTTGAAACCCAAAACCACTTCTCTTCATGCTTGACTTCATAAGACGAAGTTTAGGGTCGATAGGGGGTAGATACATGATTTGTCTTGTTTGAATATGTCTAGACCTTGTTTATCAACTTGAATGCTTACTAGCTATATGACATTAAGAGGACTATGTGCATTGGTATTTCATTTTTTGATTTTTATGCCCATTTGAGAATCTTGGTAAGATCCTAGGTTTGTTGAGCAAGATTTATACAAGTTTAACATGTGAAAATGATAAGGTAATTAAGTCTGGATCTTTCTCTTAGTAACTCTAAAATGAAGCTTTTGGGAGGTTCTTGAATTTACCATGTTTGAAACCCAAAACCACCGTACTTCTTTTCATGCTTGACTTCATAAGACAGAGTTTAGGGTTAGGGGTAGATACATGATTTTTCTGGTTTGAATATGTCTAGACCATGTTTATCAACTTGAATGCTTACTATATGACATAAGAAGGCTATGTGCTTTGGTCTTTCATTCTTTCGATTTTTTTCTGAATTTTTATGCCCATTTGAATCTTGGTCAAATCCTAGGTTCGACCAAGATTTAAACAAGTTTAAAACATGACAATGAAAAGGTAATTAATCATGGATCCTTCTTAATTAACCAGCCAGTCTAATTAAAATGAAGCTTTTTGGGAGGTTTTTGAAATTTCCATGTTTGAAACCCAAAACCACACTTCTCTGCTTCATGCTTGACTTCATATATAATTAAGACAAAGTTTAGGGTTAGGAGGTACATGATTTGTCTGGTTTGAATATGTCTACACCTTGTTTATGAACTTTTGAATGCTTACTATATATATGTATGTGACATAAGAAAACTATGTGCTTTGGTTTTTCATTTTTCTGATTTTTTTGGAATTTTGATGCACATTTGAATCTTGGTCAAATCCTAGGTTTGACCAAGATTTAAACAAGTATAGAACATGGAAATGAAAATGGAAGCCTGTATCCTTCTTAGTCACCCTAAAATTAATGAAGTTTTTGGGAGGTTTTTGAAATTTCCATGTTTGAAACCCAAAACCACTTATCTTCATGCTTGACTTCGTCATAAGACAGAGTTTAGGGGTTAGGGGGTAGATACATGATTTGTCTAGCTAGTTTGAATATGTCCAGACCTTGTTTATCAACTTTAATGCTTACTATATGACATATAAGAAGACTATGTGCGCTTTGGTTTTTCATTTTTCTGTTTTTTTATTTTATGCCCATTTGAATCTTGGTCAAATCCTAGAGATTGACTTCATAATACAGAGTTTAGGGTTAGGGGTAGATATACACATGATTTTTCTGGTTTGAATATGTCTAGACCTTGTTTATCAACTTGAGTGTTTACTATATGACATAATTAAGAAGGCTATGTGCTTTGGTTTTTCATTCTTTAGATTTTTTGTCTGAATTTTTATGCCCATTTGAATCTTGGTCAAATCCTAGGTTTGACCAAGATTTAAATAAGTTTAAAACATGGAAATGAAAAGGTAAAAGCATCGATCCTTCTTAGTCGCTCTAAAATGAAGCTGAATTTTGGGAGGTTTTTGAAATTTCCATGTTTGAAACCCAAAACCACTTCTCTTCATGCTTGACTTCATAAGACGAGTTTAGGGTTAGGGGGTAGATACATGATTTTTCTGGTTTGAATATGTCTAGACCTTGTTTATCAACTTGAATGCTTACTATATGACATAAGAGGACTATGTGCATTGGTATTTCATTTTTTGATTTTTATGCCCATTTGAGAATCTTGGTAAAATCCTAGGTTTGTTGAGCAAGATTTAAACAAGTTTAACATGTGAAAATGATAAGGTAATTAAGTCTGGATCTTTCTCTTAGTAACTCTAAAATGAAGCTTTTGGGAGGTTCTTGAATTTACCATGTTTGAAACCCAAAACCACCGTACTTCTTTTCATGCTTGACTTCATAAGACAGAGTTTAGGGTTAGGGGTAGATACATGATTTTTCTGGTTTGAATATGTCTAGACCATGTTTATCAACTTGAATGCTTACTATATGACATAAGAAGGCTATGTGCTTTGGTTTTTCATTCTTTCGATTTTTTCTGAATTTTTATGCCCATTTGAATCTTGGTCAAATCCTAGGTTCGACCAAGATTTAAACAAGTTTAAAACATGACAATGAAAAGGTAATTAATCATGGATCCTTCTTAATTAACCAGCCAGTCTAATTAAAATGAAGCTTTTTGGGAGGTTTTTGAAATTTCCATGTTTGAAACCCAAAACCACACTTCTCTGCTTCATGCTTGACTTCATATATAATTAAGACAAAGTTTAGGGTTAGGGGTACATGATTTGTCTGGTTTGAATATGTCTAGACCTTGTTTATGAACTTGAATGCTTACTATATGACATAAGAAGACTATGTGCTTTGGTTTTTTATTTTATTTATTTTTTATTTTATGCCCATTTGAATATTGGTTAAATCCTAGGTTTGAACAAGATTTAAACAAGTTTAAAACATGAAAATGAAAAGGTAAGCCTGGATCCTTCTTAACTAGTCACTCTAAAATGAAGCTTTAATTTTGGGAGGTTTTTGAAATTTCCATGTTTGAAACCCAAAACCACTTCTCTTCATGCTTGACTTCATAAGACGAGTTTAGGGTCGATAGGGGGTAGATACATGATTTGTCTGGTTTGAATATGTCTAGACCATGTTTATCAAATCCTAGGTTTGACCAAGATTTAAACAAGTTTAAAACATGAAAATGAAAAGGGAAGCATGTGTCCTTCTTAGTCACTCTAAAATGAAGTTTTTGGGAGGTTTTTGAAATTTCCATGTTTGAAACCCAAAACCACTTCTCTTCATGCTTGACTTCATAAGACATAGTTTAGGGGTTAGGGGTAGATACATGATTTGTATGGTTTGAATATGTCTAGACCATGTTTATCAACTTTAATGCTTACTATATGACATAAGAAGACTATGTGCTTTGGTTTTTCATTTTTCTGATTTTTTTAGAATTTTGATGCACATTTGAATCTTGGTCAAATCCTAGGTTTGACCAAGATTTAAACAAGTATATATAGAACATGAAAATGAAAAGGGAAGCCTGTATCCTTCTTAGTCACCCTAAAATGAAGTTTTTGGGAGGTTTTTGAAATTTCCATGTTTGAAACCCAAAACCACTTATCTTCATGCTTGAGCAAGATTTAACCAAGATTTAAACAAGTTTAAATCATGAAAATGGAAAGGTAAGCCTGGATCCTTCTTAGTCGCTCTAAAATGAAGCTTTTGGGATGTTCTTGAAATTTCCATGTTTGAAACCCGGCCAAAACGACTTTTCTTCATGCTAGACTTCATAAGATCGACACGGGGTACATATATACATGATTTGTCTGGTTTGGATATATCTAGACCTTGTTTATCAACTTGAATGCTTACGATATGACATAAGAACACTATGTGCTTTTTGTTTTTCATTTTTTGTGCCTATTTGTATCTTGGTCAAATCCTAGGTTTGACCAAGATTTAAACAAGTTTAAAACATGAAAATGAAAAGGGAAACATGTATCCTTCTTAGTCACTCTAAAATGAAGTTTTTGGGAGGTTTTTGAAATTTCCATGTTTGAAACCTAAAACCACTTCTCTTCATGCTTGACTTCATAAGACAGAGTTTAGGGTTAGAGGGGTAGATACATGATTTGTCTTATTTGAATATGTCTAGCTAGACCTTGTTTATCAACTTTTGAATGCTTACTATATATATATGTGACATAAGAAGACTATGTGCTTTTGTTTTTCATTTTTCCGATTTTTTAATTTTATGCCCATTTAAATCTTGGTCAAATCCTAGGTTTGACAATGATTTAAACAAGTTTCAAATATGAAAATGAAAAGGCAAGCATGGATCCTTCTTAGTCACTCTAAAATGAAGCTTTTGATAGGTTTTTGAAATTTCCATATTTGAAACCCAAAACCACTTCTCTTCATGCTTGACTACATAAGACAAAGTTTAGGGTTAGGGGGTAGATACATGATTTTTCTTGTTTGAATATGTCTAGACCCTTGTTTATCAACTTTAATGCTTACTATATGACATAAGAAAACTATGTGCTTTGGTTTTTCATTTTTCTGATTTTTTTGGAATTTTGATGCACATTTGAATCTTGGTCAAATCCTAGGTTTGACCAAGATTTAAACAAGTATAGAACATGAAAATGAAAAGGGAAGCATGTATCCTTCTTAGTCACCCTAAAATGAAGTTTTTGGGAGGTTTTCAAAATTTCCATGTTTGAAACCCAAAACCACTTAATCTTCATGCTTGACTTCGTCATAAGATAGAGTTTAGGGGTTAGGGGGTAGATACATGATTTGTCTAGTTTGAATATGTCTAGACCTTGTTTACCAACTTTAATGCTTACTATATGACATATAAGAAGACTATGTGCGCTTTGGTTTTTCATTTTTTCATTTTTTTATTTTATGCCCATTTGAATCTTGGTCAAATCTAGGATTTGACCAAGATTTAAACAAGTTTAAAACATGAAAATGGAAAGGTAAGCCTGGATCCTTCTTAGTCGCTCTAAAATGAAGCTTTTGGGATGATTTTGAAATTTCCATGTTTGAAACCCAAAACCAATTCTCTTCATGCATGCTTGACTTCATAAGACAGAGTTTAGGGTTAGGGGGTTAGATACATTATTTGTCTAGTTTGAATATGTCTAGACTTTGTATATCAACTTGAATATATTATTGTACCATGTCTCCACACAGCCCAAAATGCACATATTTTCAAAAGTTTTCATGCATTTTTTCTTGTAACTAGTAAAAATAGAAAGTAAAAATAGGAACCCCATGTATGAAGGATACTAAAAAGAACTCTTTCACATTTTTTTGGTATAGATTATGAGTTTGCTTGGCTTCATACACAAGTGAGTACATGTCATGCAAAAATTAACACGAAATTTAGTTATCATGACCCATTTTTGGCAGGCATTGTGCATATCGCCTTGAGAAACATCTTTGCGAGCTAGTGTATTAAACGTTTATTCACATATAATGGATTTTTTACTTTATTAGTGCACACAATGACAGAATCGGCCAAATGTGTATGATTTTTGTGAAGGTGCTAGAAAAACAAGATGCACTACGATGAAGCATGAAAGGAGGCAAGGGGAGGGATAGTGAAGAGGTGGGAGAGACCGAGAGATGAACCGCAAGGTAATTAAAAAATTGGGGCCAAAACGATTCCAACTTCCTAGGCATTGACCAACTTTGCCCCTCTTAACCCAACGTGGCAGTGAACCCGTATAAGCAACAACTTCCTCTTACTCCGCTTCTCCGAAATGGTAAGAGAACCTCTCCAGCTTAAGTGACCAATCGACATATCTATGGCCTTCCGACTTGGCTCTGGTCGCCGCGCGCGTAGTCCTACCACCGACGAGGAAGCGGAGCATCAGCGCCGCCTTCGCTTCGTCCATCGCGCACCAAGGCATAACCCGCCCGCTCTGCACTGGCCGGTTGTTCAGCCCGCGGCGGCGGCGCTGGCCGTGGAGCCCCTCGCCAGCCGCTTCCCGTGCGGGCCGATGGATGCAGAGGCAGGGATCTCCCACGCAACCCCGCATGCGACGCCCGCTCGGCCCTGGCCGGCTTTTCCGCCCGCGCATGCCGCATGGTTTTCTTTGCCAGCAGGTGAGATCCCCTTCCCGGCCGGCGCGAACGATGCGGAGGCAGGGAGCTCCCGTGGCCAGCCGCCTAATCCGACCGCACTTCAGGCGGTGCCGGCCGTGGAGCCAGGCCGTTCTTTCGAAGCGCATCACGGCGACGCCCTTTGCAGGAGCAACACCGCCAAGGAGCTCGTATATAACGTGATGTTCCCGGCACTCTATAGATGCCGGGATGCTCTGCAAGCTTTCGTGCAGGCTAAGAATGCGGCGGCTGCAAATCCCAGGGACGCAGCATTGCAGCGGCGCGCCGATGAGGCTAAGGTGGCGCACGCTTTCCACCAGGCGTGCCTCGACAGGCTTAACATCCAGCACGGCTTCGTGCAACCGCCAAACGCCGCTCCAGCTAAGATCCAAAAATACTCCGGTGAGCATATCACTCCGGAGTAGAACAATCCAATTTCTAGTACTGTAGGAGTACTTTATTAGTGCACAAACCTGGCGAAATTAAAGGTGTGTTCTTTGTGTGTGATGTAAATCTAAAAATTTGAAGGTTCTAGCAAAAACATTTCTTCACAAATATTCGATGTGTTTGCTTGGCCTTATCTATATATCCGGTGAGCATATATGGATGCCAAATCCTTTACAAACTTTATATTTTTTAAGTGATCGATGTGCATGCATCTATCTCGCCATGGTAAATTAATGAAACAAGTTGCATATTTGCCAGAATTCCAAACTTCGTGAGCAGTATAGAGATCGAGACCTTAATTAATTATTATGAGTAGGATGCATGCATGCATGTCCATTTTCTAGGGTTTTAAAGGATACTAGAGCTTTTCTAGGTTAATTTGCAACTATATGTATATTTGTTTTCTAGTTCTGGGCTGATCATTAAACTCAACATTGAGTTGTAGATTATGTGAAATTAGTACATGCCATAAAATATAGTAAATTTTTATGTACCCTACGAGGCAGTACGTGTGGTGTACCCTTAATTATTAATTGGTAGACATGTACCGTTGGCATGTTTGAAGAAAATTTGAATTTGGAAGAACTTTTTAAAGTAAAATTAACGCAAGCACAAAATCATGTGTGATGGTGAAATTTCTTGAACAAATTAATACAAACCTAGTAATATGAGTTTGTTTGGCTTTCTGCCCACAAGTGAGTATTGTGCGCATGTACTTTGATGCAAAATCCCGCCATACAAAACTTTTTAGTTATCATATGACCTCAAGTTTGGAAGAGATCGTATTTTAAGCAACTTCACAAACAAGAGATTCTAACAATTATATGCATGCATGAAAGAATGATTTCCCTTTTTTATTACTGTACAAAAATGGCTAGATGTGTGTTAATTGTGAAGGAGGGCTACCAAATTTTAACAGTTGCACATTATTGTCATAATTCCACCTTTTGGAAGCAGTAGGGTAGACATGCTTTCCGCTTGGTAGGATGTGTTAGTGCCATCAATTTTGTAGATATAGGTTCAAGGATTTGTTCATCTTAATCTGCAACTATATATGGATTTTTAAGCTTTTGCCTAGTAATTAAACTCATAATTGAAATAATGTAGGTTATTTAACTACATACATGCCATAAATTCTGACAGGAAATACTTGGACGTGCCTTGCGAGGGTGGTAACAAACAAGAACACAATGACCAAACTTCAAATGCCAATCCACCCACCAAGCTATACGATTGGCATGTACAATCGATCGACTCCTTCTAATCAAATTTGAATACAATAGAAGAAGTTTTAAAAAATTTCAAAATGAGATCAACTTGTGCATTGAGTCATCCTTTGTTATTTATTTGCTTGTAAAAATAGAAACATAGGCATATGAATGTATTCGAAACACTTCACTTTTCAACGGGGAAGGGACCCGAAGGTCCCAGAAAAACAAAAAAAAGATTACAATAGTAGTACTCCTTTGAGAAGGTAGTAGAAGAAGGATCCTCGAAGAGCCAAATGCTTTTATTATCCACAGCTGTTCGGCTCTTTTCCTTCTCGTGTAAGCTATCGCGCAATGATTATACTAATGGTCGGATGGTAGTACAACCATTTTCGCAAACTTCTGCGCCCTTCGTCATGTCAGCATCGTATCCCAGTGTGCAAGCAGTCTGCTCGAATGAAATACTCCTAAGTACGTACGGTATTCCCTCCAAAGACACACCACACGGTATTCCCTCCAAAGACGCACCGTCGCCCCGATCTGCTCGAATGAAATACTCCAAAATACTTCTGCGCCCTTCGTCATGTCAGCATCGTATCCCAGTGTGCAAGCAGTCTCCTATGAAATGGAGACGACATTTTGTTGAAAAGTGTCGGTGCATGCTATATATACCACACTAGTATGAGAGTTTTTACAGCATTATTCCGATTTCCACAGAATGCATTAAATTTGGACGCGATGCCACACTGACAAGAGTGGTTTAAACAAGGCCATTATTTTTATTATGTTATAGTATTACTACAATACTCCAAGGTAGCACTAGTAGCCTTCGGTTGTACTCTGCCGGTCGCGCTGCCTCATTCGACCAGACTTTATTCTTCTTCTCATATATATATATACAAAATACTGTCTGCCGAGGTTCGATGACCGCACCGTCGCCCCTCTCCGCGCCGCCGTCTTGGGCCGCGCCACCATTCTCCCCGCCGAGTTCTCCCCCGTCCCCGACGCACCACCGTCAAGCACCACCGGACCGATCTTCGCAGGTATGTACATCTCCAACCTCCGGCGAGTACAGAGGTTCATCGGTCATTGTGTTCGATATAACCTTAATTTGGGGATTGCAATGTGAGTAACTTACTGGGTTTTCTAGGAAATGAAAACGGCGTCGCTCGATGCCTACACTGCGTCGGCGGATACATGGAAAGCGGAGACGGATGCTCTGCATGCATCGGCGGAGACATGTAAAGCGGATGCGGAGGCAAAGGCGAAGGCGGTGGCTAGGACGGGCCCGGGCGCTGTGGCGCTGGCAAATGCTCGTATCGAAGCTGCATTTTGTTGGAAAGTCTTGGCGCGTGCTTCGAGAGTTTTGGCGGCGCAGCCGGGAGAACCGTCGGAGGCTTCGAAGCTGGCTGCTTTGAACGCGTCGAGAGCTTGGATGGTGACTTCATCTAAGGCGGCGCTTGTTGCATTTGATCGTGACTCGTCAACCCCTTTGTAAGTTCTACCTTCCCCAACTGCAATGAGGTTAGATCTGGTGGATTGGGTTTTTTGCCCAAACCAGACGTGATGATGCATTGAGATGTTTTTGTATTTTTGATGATGCATTCTGCTTCTTTTGTAATTTGGGTGATTCATTATGCTTTTTAGGTAGTAATTTTTCTGATGCACTCACCTCTTCAGGAATTTTTCATGGTTTTTTTTGTTTTTGTTTTTCTGTCAACCTAGCTAATGCTCTCTGCTGTTTAGCCAAAAGTTGGATGATGCATTGTACCGTTTACATATATTTTACTCTGATGATGCATTTTGCTCTTTTAGCCTTTTAGGTAATTTTTCTGATTCCTTGAACAGTGTGGGAAATTTCGATGAAGAATTTTGCTGTCAACTTAGATGATGTATTGTGCTGTTTACATTTTATTACCTATATCAAAGCTAACCCCATCTGATGTTACCACAGCGTTTTGGGTCCTGTAGAGGTCTCTTTTTCCTCCAATCGTGTTGACACGTTAGCAATTATTACTGTATATGCGAGATTGCCTTCCGTTGGTGCGTCCTATTTTTGTGGTGTTTTTTTTTTGCAAATTAAGGGCTTCATTGATTATGCAACAGGATTACAATTGCATTGTCCTGTTTACAATATTTTGATTTTGCTGATGCATTGTGCTGTTCACATTATTTTGATTTTGCTGATGCATTGTCCTGTTTACATTATTTTGATTTTGCTGATGCATTGTGCTGTTTACACTATTTTGATTTTGCTGATGCACCATGCAGTTTAGGAAACTTTGATCTGCTTAGTCAAATTAGATGTTGCATTTTGTTTTAAAAAATAGATGATGCAGTGTGCTGTTTACATAATTTTGACGATGCATCGTGCGATTTGCATAATCCTACCAGCTTCAGTCGAAGGACACCCACAACAATCAACGATCTGCCTGGAGATGTAGTCTCTCAGATTCTTGTCAGGCTTCCTCCCCATCCAACCTGCTTACTAGCTGCATCAGGCACCAAGAAAGCATGGAGGCAATGTATGGGAAGCAATTATTTCAGAAAGCTAACTGTGTCACACAACGGAGGAAACCCGTTGCTAGGGTTTTTCACCAACAACTCCGAGGACAATCGATTCATCACAGAGCATGATCTTCACCCGGCCATCTTGAAGATGCTGGCAATCCCGTCTCAAGTGAACGGTCCCAAAATCTATGTCCTGGGATGCCGCGATGGTATGGTGCTACTCCATTCTAATGTATCCAGTGCGTATATATCAGTCTGGGATCCAATTAGGCAAGTTCTCACAGCGATACCAGAACCACCATTGTGGCGCAATCACACAATTGAAAGCAGCGGCTCAATTCTCTGTTCGAGAAACAACTCTGAACCGTTTACACATTGTGGCAAGTTCTCGGTTGTTTGGATAACAACTAAACGTTACGATGCACAGGCTCATATCTACTCACCAGATTCAAAAGAATGGGAGTTTCTAGCTCGATCAACTCCGATGCTGTCAGAGATTGACCGTAGACCGGCAACTCTCATAGGGGGTATTTTGTACTGGCCAACGAAGTCTAGATATATCATTGAGCTTGACCATGCAAAGAAGGCTCTGAAATATATTCAGTGCCCTCATGAGACGCATGATATATTCATGCTTAACATTCACATCTTCAAGGGACATAATGGAGATGTTGCCCTTGCTGTTATAAGAGACTTCACCCTACAAACATGGGCCAGTACAAGATCATCAACAGGCGATCACGAGTCATGGACATGTCATATAAATTTTGAATTGGATACTTTTTTTGGCCTTGACACATCATTTCCATACAATTGGAAACATGCAGTAAGGTTACTCTGCGTATTTGAGGACAAAAATGAGCTGGTTGTACGGGCAAAGGAGGGAGTATTCCAATTAGATATGAGCAACTGGCAGTGGAGAAAGTACAATTCTGCTAGACGTTGGTGCACTTTACATCCCTACTCAGTTAGACCGGGTTAGTCATTCATATGTAACCTTTGCATTCATTTACATATGACTTTTGCTGATCAATTTGTTCATTTCCTGACAGTAACCGACCTGATCCAGAGTGCAACATCAAGGACACGAAAAAGAACGCGCTGTCAGGAACCCATCTAATTCAAAGTTCAACATCCATAAGAGAAAAGGAAGTCGCATATGAAGGAGCAAGGCTTGTTTGGGCAAGAAGTGATAGCCCAGCTTTTGTTTGGTCTGATGTCTTTTAGTTTTCGTTCTGGTGGAAATGTCGCTGCACCATTTGTTTGTACTGCAGCTCCATAGTGCTAGCTGCTAGTACGTTGGCGCTGTCCTACGTCTGCTTGTTTTGGGGGCATAAATATGCCACGAAACCTTTGTTTTATGTGATCAAACGGTCATCTCTGCATGTATATGTTCGGGTTCTGATGAAACCTTTTTTGTGATCTGTACATATATTTGAGTCAGTCTGTGTTTTGTTTTATGATGGGCAGGAGTATTTGTTTTACTACACCATTGTTTATCCGAATTGTATTACTCACTCTATTCAAAAAGTTAGCGGCTCACCTTTTTCCTTCAAGATACGGATGTATCTACACACTAAAAACATATATAGATGAAACCATCTTCAGACAAAGTTTAGTCACTTATGTATGGACGGGGGTAGTATTATTTATGTTGTGCTCCCAAACAAGCAGACATCGGACAGCGCCTGTTTAAAGTTCATATGTGTAATCTTATTCCCTTTGGAAGTTAAGCATTAAACTCTACTAGTACAACCGTGGTGGTCTTGTGATGTAGTACTCTTTTGATGCATTTGTGATGTAGTAGTACAGTACTTTTTTTTGAACTGGTATAGTACTATCTAAGAAGAGTACTCCCTCCGATTCACATTCATTTTACACCAAGAAATATGGATCGGAGCGAGGGAGTAAATTAAACATGGCATCTCGTGCATGAAGCTTGACAGATCGATCAGGTTGGCTAGAATGGCAATACAATGCTCCTCATTAGGCAAATGCATGCCATGTACGATAGTATATACATCCAGTAAAGAAGTCTATACTGACATAAAAAAGACTACATTGGGGATGAGAGTCAATTGGGGAATCTACAATACATAAAATCTTGCTCGTAGCTGATTTTGGCTAAGAGGGTTTTACTCACATTACACGTGCCACTTTCCTTGTCTGCAAAACAAGTTCCAATAAAGGAAGAGGAAAGAAGAGGACATTGTGGGCGAGATTGAACACCTTTTTATGTGTTAAGCTGAGGCCTTGTTTAGCTGAGGATTTCGACTTAGGCCTAACAGCTCAGCACACCCAGAAATAAATTTCCTTGCGTGCACCACTGTCAGCAAAAATAACAAAATTAGCACGCAAGATTAAGAACGAAGTGAATTTAAGTAACTTGGTTAGCTTTTCAAGCAATATATTCAGAGAAAGAGCACACATGTCCGGCTAGAAATAATCGTAAGAGAAGAACAATAAATCTAAGGCATCCCACTTCATATGCAGAAGGGACGCGACAGCGCATGGATTCATACCTTGAGTCGACTCTGGCTCGTAGAAGGGCGGTCGCGCCTCGAGGATGCCGGCGACGTCTCCACCTCGATCTCACATGTGACTGCTTCTCGGTGGGCGGTGCGCCACGCCATGTAGAAGATCTATCAAAAGAGGAGAGCCCGATGACGCTACCGACGCCTCAACCTTGATAGCACCGGCTTGTTGCTCCGCACCGAGATGCGCCACGTGCAAGATTTAGCGGATGCGCCAATTTTAGAGATATGTCATGATCGTTGTAACAAATTTCAACATGATGATGATTTGATCATGCACTCGGCCTTGAACATAAGTACTAGTACAGTCTCACAATTTTTTTATCATTATACTTTGCGAGATTTAGCGGATGCGCCAAATTCAGAGATAGATCATGATCATGGTAACACAATTTTCAATGTAATGATGATTTGATGTTGCACTAGACCTTGAACATAAGTACTAGTACGGTCTCACAATTTTGTATCATTATACTTTGCAACTTTTAGCGGATGCGCCCATTTTCAGAGGATCATGGTAACAAATTTTCAACGTGATGATGATTTGATGTTGCATTCGACCTTGAACAGAAGTACTACTACTGTCTTACAATTTCTTTATCATTATACTTTGCAAGATTTAGCAGATGCGCCAAATTCAGAGATAGATCATGATCATGGTAACAAATTTTCAACGTGATGATGATTTGATGTTGCACTCGAACTTGAACAGAAGTACTAGTACAGTCTCACAATTTTTTTATCATTATACTTTGCGAGATTTAGCGGATGCGCCAAATTCAGAGATAGATCGTGATCATGGTAACACAATTTTCAATATAATGATGATTTGATGTTGCACTCGACCTTGAACATAAGTACTAGTACGGTCTCACAAATTTGTATCATTATACTTTGCAAGTTTTAGTGGATGCGCCCATTTTCAGAGGTAGATCATGATCATGGTAAGTTGGTAACAAATTTTCAACGTGATGATGATTTGATTTTGCACTCGGCCTTGAACAGAGGTACTAGTACGGTCTCACAATTTTTTATCATTATACTTGGACGGTGGCCAAATTCAAAATCTCATAGCGGCAAAACTTCCCGCCCACAAAATACAAAAATTTCACACGCTTCCAAATTCCCATTCTACCCCTGTGGAGATGGCAGCAAAGTCGGTTGGTGGGGGGGTCTGCCCGTCATTTTTTGGATCACCACCTCCCTAGCCCGGAAACCCTCCCAAAAAAAATTCATTTCCCTCAGACCACCCACCGGAACTTCCCAAGTCCCTCTCTCCCACCTCCACGACCACCGCACCGGAACATCCCCGCCGGACTTCCCTGGCCTACCCGAGGCCTCGCGATCCTCGTCATCCGGCTGCCTGCCGGAGCCGCTTCATCGACGCCGTCATCAACCGGACCGGATCATCCCCGCCGAACCTCGAAACCATATGCTCATCCAGCAGTCTACCGCAGTCGCTTCAGCTGCGGTATCGTCCACCCCGCCGGAGCCGCTTCGCCGGATCCGTCGTCCACCGCATCGGATCTTGCTCACCGACACCGCTGTGCATGAACCGGATCTGCTTCACCGGCGCAGTGCATGATCTAAACTCTTCTACTGTCGCTTTTCTATTGCTTGCCTGCAAGTTCTTGTTTAATCTTGGGGGAACCTGTTTGTGCTAACGACGCGCCGTTACGTTTTTGCAGATGAGATGAGTAACCATGAAGTGTAATGGCCGTCTCTCCAACCCCAAGTAGCACATGTAGCGTACTTCATCACCGGATCTATCAACCCCAGGAAGATCTGCTGTGACTCCCACAGAGTGCTTCTCCTAATGTAAGTCCCTTGTTTTAGCGCCATGTTCTGGGTTCAGATTCTTGTTTGTCTGAAGCTCTTTTAGTTCATTCCTAGCTATGACCGTAACACGTTGCTATTTTCTACTTCATTGCTAACTTTAAGCGATTGAACATTTTGGTTTGCATTCCCTGCTCTGTAGATGTAGCCATCATAACTTCTATCTTGCTCAGTCGTTGTTACAAAAATTATAGGTATTATAGTAACATCCTGCTATTATTTAGTTCATGGCCAATTTTAAGTAATTGCACATGTTGGTTCGCATTCCCTGCTCTATAGCTTTTGGCATCGTAACTTCTATATTTGGTTTACATTCCCTGCTCTGTAGATCTAGCCATCATAACTTTATCTTGCTCAGTCGTTGTTACAAAAATTATGGCCTGCTACTATGTTGTTTGTGCCAATTTTTTACTCCATGAACATGTTGGCTTGCATTCCCTGTACTACAGGTGATGCCATTGTTTTGTATCTAGTTCATTGTAAGCTAACAAAGTAAGGACTTAGTTTGGCATGCTATCACTCTGCTATCTAGCCTGTAGTACAAATAAACTTGTCATACTACTAGATAATAATTTTGCGTGCCATCTTGTTCTTCAAAAGCTGCATTATTGACTTGTTTCTCTGACTTGGCATGACGCTCACATATGGAAAGCTGAACATATTGGTTTGCATTCCCTCTTATACAAGTTCACAGGTGATCCCACTATATTCTGTATCTGGTCCATCCTAAGCTCCAGCATTAACTATCCTCTATGTGTTGCTCATTACAAGTTTATATCCCGAAACATCTTGATTTGCATCCCCTTCACTATAAGTTCAGGAGTATTATTTAGTTCACGGCCAAAATGAAGTAATTGCACTTGGCACATGTTGGTTCACATTCCCTCCTCTTTAGCTTTTGCCATCGTAACTTCTATTTTTGGTTTACATTCCCTGCTCTGTAGATGTAGCCATCATAACTTCATCTTGCTCAGTCGTTGTTACAAAATTTATAGCCTGCTACTATGTTGTTCATGCCAATTTTGTACTCCCTGAACATGTTGGTTTGCATGGGACTCGACAGTAGTAAGTCTGCTGTTTCATTCTAACATGCTCTGTTATATTGGCTGTTGGTATGCGGCATGCACTCTTTGTTTGCTTATTGTGCGCATTACAATGATCTTGTTATAACGACGAAATGATGAGTTCCAAATTCTTTGCCAAACAATATTGTAGTGTCTTTGCCTTTCCATTGTTGTTGTCTTAACTTGTAATGTCTTTGTTTCAGATATAGGTGCTGCATGGACAACTTAAAAGATTGCCGGATCGCTTCATTGTATTGCTAGGTTTAATTACCATTCAATTTCTCTGGGTTCTGTAATATTTTTTCAATGCCTTGCAGCTGATGTAATATTTAGTTAGTTTTTATAGTTCTTTCGCGCATTTTTTCTTTGGTGCTTGTGGTAAGTGAGGCTATCCGACAGAAATCAATGCTGCGTAAATATTCTCAGTATCTAAATCACGAATTCCCATCCCTTAAACGGCCCAATTAAGCTAAATCACATATGTGCCTGCCCGCAAAATCCCAAAGCGCATATTATGCCGGCATATAAACAGCAACGAAAGGGCTGGCCCACTTACTTATTGGGCCAGCCCATTTGATTTACGGTGGACCCCACACTATAATTGGGCTGGCCACTTGCCGTAAGGTGGACCCCACCCACAACGGGCGGCCCACTAATTAGTTGGGCCCATTTGCTTTTGTGGTGGACCCCACATACTAAATGGGCCCTTTTAAAATGAAAGTGGGACCCACATGTGTTTTTGGACCGGCCCACTATCTTGTTGGGCACCCACTAGATGGTGGACCCCACATACTTATACACTTTTTAATGAAAGTGGGGCCCACCTTTGCTTTTGGCCCCCACTATCTTGTCGGGCCAGCACTTGCTATATGGTGACCCCACTTATCAAATGGGCCGGCCCATTAACAGGAATGTGGGACCCACTGTGTTTTTTGGCCCTACTATCATCTTGTGGCCAGCCCACTTGCTATATGATGGACCCCATACTAAATGGGCCGCCCTTTAACGGGAAGGTGGGACCCACCGTGTTTTTGGCCCGCCCACTATCTTGTTGGGCCGGCCCACTTGCTATATGGAGGACCCCACATACTAAATGGGCCGACCAGAATCGGAAAGTGGGACCCACTGTGTTTTGGCCCGGCCCACTAGCTTGTTGGGCCGGCCCACTTGCTATACGGTGGACCCCACACACCATATGGGCCGGCCTTTAACAGAAAGTGGGACCCACTTGTTTTTGGCCCGCCCACTTGCTTCTTGGGCCATTTTGTAAGGTGGACCCCACATGTTAAATGGGCCGGCCCATTTAAGTTTTGACCAGTCAACCTTAGAGGTTAGGCCCGGCCCACGTAACTAATGGACCAGCCCAGCTATATAGTTGACCGGTCAAACTATGTCATCTGGCCCGGCCCGCTTAAGACGTGGCAGGCCTCGTGTGGGCCTACCATCTACCACGGGGTTTCAGCCGGTTAACGCCGTTAACTGGCAGTTAACGGCGTCTGCCACGTGTCAGTTTGCATGACGTCAGCAGTCAACGGGCTCCCGAAAACACTTCCGCAACGGTCCGATTTTCCGTGGCGGAAGGGCGCCCAAGCGCGACGGACCGAAAAATCGTCGTTGGACTTTGCCTGACGCAGTTTCGACAAGGAACCCATATCGTCGGGTTAGGCCCATAGGCGACGAAAAATGCCCCTTAGTTGACGATTTTGGGACGTTGTCTATCAGAACTTTTCTTGTAGTGATAGTGCTTCTTAATTTGCGATCTTATGCAATTACATGTGTGTTATATTATATGCACCAACTTGCTATGCATCATATTGATCTTCATGTACTACCTAAACCCAAACGCGTTTCTGGTGCATCGACGCGATATGAAACAAACCGATATCCCTAAACCCCTCCAAAAACCCTAAAACTTCAATTCTGCGCGGCAGATTCGGGCAAATTCCTGCCGCGGGTGAACCTTTGGTACCGGTTCGTATTACCAACCGGTACCAAAGCTCCTTGGCCCTGAGCTCTCTGGCGCCCACGTGGAGGCGCCATTAATACCGGTTCGTAAGCAACCGGACGAAAGGGGGGGGGCCTTTAGTGCCGGATAATTTATACCGATTGAGAAACCGGTGCGAATGGCCCTTACGAACCGGTATAGATGAGCGTTTTTCTACTAGTGTAGAGGTAGCTTTCTCAAGTAGTAGATCCCTTAAAAATGCCCGATCCTTAAAACAATCCTACCATTTTTAGGTTTTCCCACGAGGATCTCTGCATCAGGGCAAGCGGGGAGGAGGTCCGAGGGGGAGGAGGGTCGCGACCTACTTCGCGGAGTTTGGCGGCGTGTGGTGCACGAAGAAGGAAGTCAACGGGAAGCGATCCTCGCTTTTTTTTTCTTTTCATATTGGTTGCTTGTCAATTTGTGTATTTGTTGCCACTTCATCGTGACTAGTGGGCCGAACTGTCTGTTTAAAAAAAACCCAAAAATTACAAATTTTGTAACATATGGACCCCTTTGTACATTTCAACGATGCCACATCAGCCTTGGAGGTGCCCCCCCCCCTCGTCAGATTCGCAGTCGACTCCCGTTTAGAACCAGTTTAGTGTTTTTTGCGAAACCTCGGCAAAATGTGGTAGTTTTTTGCTTCCGAAACGTAAAGTGGTACCAAAATCGAAATTTAGCTGAAAATGTGGTGGTTCTATGCTAACAACTCAAACAAAATAGATATTTAAAAACCCGACACAAAACCCCCAAACTAGTTGTGGGAATGGATTCACAATATCAAAACACATCTTTTTTTAACCGTAGAGCTCATCTCGAATCGAAGCACCATTATGTGGTCAGGAAGAGAATTAAGATAAACTAGATTGGATGCAAGGTTACCTATAAACCGTGCACGCATAAAACCACGAAGGTACACTCTGCGCTGCCGTCGCCACGCCGAGAACACCTGAATCGAGCGTGCTAGGGAAGCTAACTTTTGGGCCGCTTTAAGAACCGTGCGATGCACATACGTGAAACCTCGTGCCGAATAAATCGGCCCAAACTTAACCCCTAGCCCATGCGGGAAACAACATTGCGAGGAACCAAACTCGCCTAGAAATCATACCACGAATCCACCAAATCTTCGGTTTCGCCCACTCATTTTCTGCCACCATCGACAAAAATTTTGGTGCAGCTAGCATTTCGTGCCAATGCCCTTCCACAGTCCATTTGAGCTATCCCTAGCCAGTCCCGCGCGCTGCCTAGTGTACATCCCTCGAGGTCCACAACTTCATTCCCACACGATCCGCTGATGAGGACATCCCTACCTCACTACTACCTCCGTCATTGCCAGTTGAAGATGATCCTGCTGTGAAGCTCAAGTCCAATGAAGTTAGGATTGGACCAATGACACGAGCTCGTGCGAAGCTACTTAAACAACAGGTGAACTTGTTCCTAAACGATACTTTGATCGATGAGAACTTTATACTGCCTAAGTCGTATTATTTATGTATGATCAGGTATGAGGAGGAACCAAGCATCGCACGAGGAGGAGAGGAGCAGCTGGACAAGAAGCTGGACGTGAAGCTGGACATGAGATGAACGTGAAAACATCCCATGGATGCGCGAGGGAGGAGCGGGAGGCGCGAGAGGAAGACGTCTTCGCCGGCGCTGGGCCGGTCGGACCGCCGTGGCACCGGGCCACCCGGTCCCAGCTCCTACCGCTCCCACGCGGATCGGCCCGGCCAAAATCGGGCCCCGCATTTGTGCCAACCGAGCAAACATCCAGGGAGCTGGACGCTTAGTCGGTTTTCACTCCGGTCCCAGTCCCCGTCCAAACCGGACCACCCGCCTCAGTCCGGCTCGGATTCCGTACCGAACGTGTCCGAGTCTGTCTCGACCGATCTATTCTCGAGTCGGTTATTTTTGTATCTTTTGACCTGAGGTCGTCCGAACGCCTATATAAGTCCCCGACGCCCCAAAGTAGTTTTAGACCACGTTTAAGATAAACCCTAGTTCTTAGTTGTTTGCTGTGCAAAACTATTGAATCTCTACACCATATTGCTTGATTTGGTGTAGATCTGAAAGTCTTGTGTGATCTGTCGTTCCATTGGGAATTGGTAGATTGCAACTTACCGCTTCGTGGTCGGCGGCTACGTGCGCAAGTGTGTGGAGTTGCGAATATCTTGCAGGGTTGAGAGCTGTTGCATTGGCGACAGGGACCAATCGAGAGATCTCGTTGCGTCATACAAGTTATCATCCACTACATCGTCGTGTTCATCCGCTGTGTTCATCCCGTGATCATCATCACCACCGTTGCTTACTGAGAAGATCGGGTCACCCTTATCATCCGCCTAGTAGCAAGATCGTGGCTAGTTGTTGCCCTCCGGCTTGAAGATCATCACAACCATCATGGAGATGCATGAGAGGCCCCGCAATGCTCGAAAAGGGCGGGCTGGCCTTTCATAAGTCGCTACTTTGCCGTAGCATGATCATCGAGGATGAGAGAGGTTTGAATTTTTTTTTTCTTTGACAATGTTGGTAATCATGTCAAACGCTTCAAAGACATACCGACAGATTGTAATCAGAGGTACACATACTCCTACTTTGTGATGATCTCACCATCATTGGTAGTTATATGGGAGATAGTCTCCAAACCTATGCATTTGATTCCTTTCTACCCGTGTGTGATTTGGACCATTCTTTGCATTTGAAACCATTCGTTATTTGTTAAATTATTTGAATTCAAACTATTTCTGTAATTTGGACCAGTTTTTATTGTGTGATGTTAAAACATTAATAAGTTTTATTTATATTATGGTTATATTGAGATTTTGTTGTATAAAATCATAAATGTAGGATAAATCCCCTGACTTGTTTTTGTGCTACAACGTGATCTCAGGTGGAAAAGATCCCGAGAAGCTCATATGATAAAACGACATGAATTTTCGGTATTGTTTCCACCTAAATCGTGTGTGGACTGTTGTGGTATATGCTTGAGATGCTTTTATCATGTCATCTATGGCAACCTAAATTTTTTTTATGAAAGGTACTTTATTAATCTGATAAGAAAGCTGCACACTGATATTATACGTGGATTTGGTATTATGGATGCTAATGTTTTTTTCCTTCCTACTAATCGAACTTTGTAAATTTTGAGTCTCACTAAACCTAGAACGCAAAAATAAATAAAAACGAAGGGAGGGGGCGAGGCCCTAATGGCTAACTTAATACTTGTTGGGTGCAGCATGATCTATCTGTAACTCAATGTGAATTAAGTTTTTACGCGAGAAGATATTCTCTATGTATAAATAGATGCCTTTAATTTGATGTAAATTCACGAAATAGTGTATGTACATACATACATGCAAATTTTCACAACCACACACATGTAAATTTCACAAATCTAAAACATCTACAGTATGTATGAACAACTAAAATTATCCTCATGTACACGACAGTTGAGCAGTAGCTGGTGACTAGTGACAGCCTACGGGTCACTCGGCAAGTAAGTGTCATGTCGCCACATTTGCACACAAGCTTCCATCGCTGGTGCATTCCCGGCTCTGATGCGCGGTGCAATGCACGGATAGCTAAGCTTAGCGCTATACTACTAGCTGCATGCTGCACCGTCGCAGCCCAAGCCTACGCAAGGCAAGTCTCCGTTTTCCAAGGCTGGAAGGAGAACAAACAACGTCTACAACGAGAGAGCTAGCTATAGACAGAAGGAAGCTCTCCTAGGCTGCATCTGCGATCTAACTAGCTAGGGAGGCATAAAAGATTGACCCAAAACGGGACAAGGTAAACACGACAGTCAAAGCACAAGTCAACTGTCATCTCGCCTCCCATCCTTGCTTCCACCGTTCGCTCGAGCAGATAAAAGCTAGGGCGAACACGTACGCTTACACGTGGGATCCACGTGGTCCTGGGCCCACACAGCAGTGGCAGAGGTTGTCGTCTACCTGGAGAAGCCATGGTGGAGAGAGAGTGCAGGCTATTACCCGGGTCGAAGGGTGCTCCCCCATGCAAAAGGGTGGTGCGCGAGGCATGCAAACCCCAATAAAAGAGGAGAGAGATCGAACCAGAGCGCGGGAATCGTTTTGGGTGGCTCGGCTTCCGAGGAGTCGGAGAGAGAGGTGGCTGCCATGGTACCCGCCACGTAGGACGACGGGAACCAATGACATGGCGGTCCGCGCCGTTGACCGCCTCCGTACGCCCACCGCCTGTCCCGTTCCCGGTGATGACCTGCCACACAGAGGGGGAGGGAGAGGAGAGAGAGGACTTAACTGGATGCTTGTAACATGTCAGTGACTGGCTTGTGGGCCCTCCGAGTCACTACTTCTGCTCAGGGAGCCTTGTCAGTGGGTCCCTGCTTCATTGACCGTGCAATTGTGTAGGTGCTCTCATTGATTCACTGGATCGGCGCTCAGCAATTCAGTTGTCTGTGTGATGAATGAAAATTTAACCGACGTGTGAGGAAATTTGGACGACCAATAATTCTAGCCAAGAAAAAAGTTGCCATCATTTTACGGGACAAAAAGGTTGATGCCGGTATAACGAACTGAGCAGGATCCGTTGGTTGAACTGTACTACTTCAAATTGCAGGATTCGCATGCGATCCCTAGCCACTTTCTGATGTCCATTTTAAATTGCAGGATTCGCACGCGATCCTTTTAGGATTTCAATCTTTAGATTAGAATCCGTTTTCTACACAAATAGTATTACCAGACCGGAGGGAGTAATGGTCACTAATGTATGAATTATTACGATTAGTTTGTTCCATATATGCGCACTAATTAGTCTGTCTATATATAACTTTTTCTGCAGGAGTTTGCCTATATATATACCACGATTCTAGAGTGATTCAATCATCAATCAGAAGAAGAAATTAGAAAGAACTATACTGAAGAAAAGAGAAATAGCCATAAGCATCCTCATGGCAATATTCAAGAGGAACATGAGCTTTGTGGGCTTGGTTGCCCTCATAGTCATGGTTACCGTCCTCTCCTCAACTTGCCACGCAGACATAGGAATTCTTGGTACAATTACTACTTTATCAGTTCCTCTTTAGTCACTTAATTTCACATGTATTTTGTATTTGCTGGAGTAAATAGTTATCACGTCGTATTTTCGTTTTCATGTAGCTGAAGAGAAATGCTTCGAGCCTACTCCAACTCCCACTTGCGACTTGGAACTTTGCAAGAAGTTGTGTGGGAAGGATTCCACTCCACACTGCTACCTTCTAGAGGAAGAACCTTGGGATATCCTCGTGCTGTTGTCGGCCGCTCCAAAGCACCTTGCGCCTGAACCCTCGCCTTCTATAATTTCCTGAAACGAAGAAGACATAAATGTGGCATGCATCATCGGTTTTGATGCATGCATATATATATATATATATTATGTGTCTTAGTACCCTTGATTTTGTGGTGAGCTATCTCGTACCTTTCTTTGCTATAATAAAACACAAGTCTCTCTCATTTGTGTGTGGAAATTTCAGTGTCTCCTTCTTCCTCCCAACAAAGGTTAAAGAACGGCATGTCTGAGATGAGATTAACATCACATCGTTGTACGACATCGCTGGCATGATTTTCCCATGCATATGGTAAAAATTCGTTGGTAGGACATGTTGGTTTAAGATGTAAACATATGATTCTCCCGTGATCATTTCTTGGAACATGACCCGTAGAAAGGTGTAAGAGCCCACACAATAAGGATTTAGGATTTATAAATATGTCTTGACCATTGCCGATCATTTTGCACATCCCATCTAGCTTTTAATTTTTCTTGCCACAAGCCAACTTAAGGCAGATAAGACATTTACCAATGCTGGCAAAATTATAGGAAAGATTTATGGTCAAAGCACAAATGTACCAGAGCACAATTGAAAACGGTGGAGGTCGAGGACCACCCGAAGCGCAGCTAGCGGAGCATTATGGAAATATACTGACATTGAAACATAAGAGATGGGGGGAGGGCCATTGGACACCTTTGGTGTGCTATGTTTATGTATGTTTGTAAGAAATTGAAACAAAAGGGTAGTAATTAAGATTGTATTAATTTACACATAAAAGCCTCCAGATGGTGTCAACCTTCATTTGGCCTAATAATTAATATTTGAATTAAATCTTAAATATACTACCTTGTTTCGATGAATAAGGCAACATGTATTTTAAGACAAACTTTGATTAAAAACCTGAGCAACAAAATCTTGATTACATTGTTTGTAATTTGTATCGTGATTCGTATTGAAAAACACTTTCTAATGATACTAATTCCATAGAAAAAATATGTATATATTTGGAACAATTCTTAGTCGAAAATACGAAAAAGAGGCACTTATTCATTAGAATAGAGGAAGTAGACACACGTGATTACTCATACTGGGAGTATCATGCCTAATATCATGCAATCCTTATCTAAAAAGATGATGTGATACTGTAATTAATCAAGACAGAGGTGATAATGGGATCATGTTATGATAATACCATATCATAGCATTTAAACTAGAAAATTAAATACAAAATAGATCTTGTACATAAATTTGTACTATATGGTTTTTAAAACAAACATACCTTAGAGTACCATGATGCTAGCATATAATGCATTATAGAGGTCGTATCACAATACGAATAATAGGAACGATACTAGTGTTGACTAGCTTGAAAATATTCAGAGATTATTTTTGAACGGAGCGAGTGTAATTATATTGTATAATCACAATATCATGGTCGCTCATGTACCATTAATTAGTGTCATATATATACCCACACATGATACTACCTCCATTCCAATGAATAAATAAGATCTATATTATTTTGAAAAGTCAAAGCATCTAAAGTTTGATCATGTTTTACTAAAAATCACTAACATGCAAATGTAGTTATTATATTCAGATACATCATAAAATATATTTTCACATGATATCTATAGAATATCATAGTTGTTGATAGATTTTTCTAAACGTTTAGTCAAAATTTATCTGGCTTGACTTTTAGAAAAATATAAGTCTTATGCATTGGAACGGAGTCTCTGTTTAAGATACTCCTCCAATCCAAAATTAGTAGACAAAATATCACAAAATTAAACCTTAACCTTGATATTTATTTTTATCAGAGGGAGTACTTAGATCATTCTTCATCACATCCCAAAGCTGAAACTAAAGTGCATCGAACGTTTGGGGACATTGTTACTTGCCTGCCGTTTGGTGCGTCTCGAGGTGGCGCCTCCCATTTAAAGGCCCCAAACTATAAAGATGTATGAAAATAAAAGTTCTAATTTAAATTTGATTATATTTTACAAGTTTGAATGAAAACGGCTAGGTCATCTAAACCTAGTCACAAACTGCAGGTGCGATGGCCCCGTCTTGTCGCCGCTGATACGTCTCCGTATCTATAATTTCTTATGTTCCATGCTAGTTTTATGACAATACCAACATGTTTTAGTCATACTTTATAATGTTTTTATGCATTTTCCGAGACTAACCTATTAACAAGATGCCGCAGTGCCAGTTCCTGTTTTCTGCTGTTTTTGATTTCAGAAAAGTTAGTTTACAAATATTCTCGGAATTGGACGAAACAAAAGCCCACGGTCTTATTTTCCACGGAGCCTTCCACCGAAGAGGAGACTGAGAGGGGCCACGAGGCGGCCACATAGGCGGCGCGCCCACCCCGGTCGCGCCGGCCATGGGGTGGGCCCCTCGGGCGCCGATTGCCCCTTGATACGCTCCAACGTATCGATAATTTCTTATGTTCCATGCTACTTTATTGATGATACCTACATGTTTTATGCACATTATATGTCATATTTATGCATTTTCCGAACTAACCTATTAACAAGATGCCGAAGAGCCAGTTGTGTTTCCTGTTTTGGTTTAGAAATCCTAGTAAAGAATATTCTCGGAATTGGACGAAACTTTCGCCCAGGGTCCTATTTTTGCACGAAGCTTCCAGAAGACCGAAGAGATAACGAAGTGGGGCCATGAGGCGGCCAGAGGGGTTGCCGGCGCGGCCCAAGCCCTGGCCGCGCCGACCTGCCCCCGGGCCCCTCGTGTGGCCCCGTTGACCTCCGCCTACTTAAAGCTTCCGTCGCGAAACCCCGTACCGAGAGCCACGATACGGAAAACCTTACTGAGACGCCGCCGCCGCGAATCCCATCTCGGGGGATTCAGGAGATATCCTCCGGCACCCTGCCGGAGAGGGGATTCATCTCCCGGAGGACTCTACACCGCCATGGTCGCCTCCGGAGTGATGAGTGAGTAGTTCACCCCTGGACCATGGGTCCATAGCAGTAGCTAGATGGTCGTCTTCTCCTTGTTGTGCTTCATTGTTGGATCTTGTGAGCTGCCTAACATGATCAAGATCATCTATCTGTAATACTATATGTTGTGTTTGTCGGGATCCGATGGATAGAGAGTACTATGATTATGGTGATTATCAATCTATTGTTTATGTGTTGTTTATGATCTTGCATGCTCTCCGTTATTAGTAGAGGCTCTGGCCAAGTTTTGCTCTTAACTCCAAGAGGGGGTATTTATGCTCGATAGTGGGTTCATGCCTTCATTGAATCTGGGATCGTGACAGTAGGTTCTAAGGTTGTGATGTGCTGTTGCCACTAGGGATAAAACATTGATGCTATGTCTAAGGATGTAGTTGTTGATTACATTACGCACCATACTTAATGCAATTGTCTGTTGCTTTGCAACTTAATACTGGAAGGGGTTCGGATGATAACCTGAAGGTGGACTTTTTAGGCATAGATGCAGTTGGATGGCGGTCTATGTACTTTGTCGTAATGCCCAATTAAATCTCACTATATTTATCATATCATGTATATGCATTGTTATGCCTTTCTCTATTTGTCAATTGCCCGACTGTAATTTGTTCACCCAACATGCTTTATCTTATGGGAGAGACACCTCTAGTGAACTGTGGACCCCGGTCCTATTCTTTACATAGCATACAATCTACTGCAATTGTGTTTTACTATTTTCTTTGCAAACATCTTCCACTCGATACGTTTAATCCTTTGTTACAGCAAGCCGGTGAGATTGACAACCTCACTGTTTCGTTGGGGCAAAGTACTTTGGTTGTGTTGTGCAGGTTCCGCGTTGGCGCCGGAATCCCTGGTGTTGCGCCGCATCACATTTCGCGACCATCAACCTTCAACGTGCTTCTTGGCTCCTCCTGGTTCGATTAAACCTTGGTTTCTTTCTGAGGGAAAACTTGCTACTGTGCGCATCATACCTTCCTCTTGGGGTTCCCAACGAACGTGTGAGTTACACGCCATCAAGCTCTTTTTCTGGCGCCGTTGCCGGGGAGATCAAGACACGCTGCAAGGGGAGTCTCCACTTCTCAATCTCTTTACTTTGTTTTTGTCTTGCTTTATTTTATTTACTACTTTGTTTGCTGCACTAAATCAAAACACAAAAAAATTAGTTGCTAGTTTTACTTTATTTACTGTCTTGCTCTCTATATCAAAAACACAAAAAAATTAGTTACTTGCATTTACTTTATCTAGTTTGTTTTATTTACCGTTGCTAAAATGAATACCCCTGAAAATACTAAGTTGTGTGACTTCACAAATGCAAATAATAATGATTTCCTATGCACACCTATTGCTCCACCTGCTACTACAGCAGAATTCTTTGAAATTAAACCTGCTTTACTAAATCTTGTCATGAGAGATCAATTTTCTGGTGTTAGTTCTGATGATGCTGCTGCCCATCTCAATAATTTTGTTGAACTTTGTGAAATGCAAAAGTATAAAGATGTAGATGGTGATATTATTAAATTGAAAGTGTTTCCTTTCTCATTAAGAGGAAGAGCTAAAGATTGGTTGCTATCTTTGCCTAAGAATAGTATTGATTCATGGACTAAATGCAAGGATGCTTTTATTGGTAGATATTATCCTCCCGCTAAAATTATATCTTTGAGAAGTAGCATAATGAATTTTAAGCAATTAGATACTGAACATGTTGCTCAAGCATGGGAGAGAATGAAAACTTTGGTAAAGAATTGCCCAACCCATGGACTGACTACTTGGATGATCATCCAAACCTTCTATGCAGGACTAAATTTTTCTTCACGGAATTTATTGGATTCAGCTGCTGGAGGTACCTTTATGTCCATCACATTGGGGGCGGCTACAAAACTTCTTGATGATATGATGATAAATTACTCTGAATGGCACACGGAAAGAGCTCCACAAGGTAAGAAGGTAAATTCTGTTGAAGAAACCTCTTCCTTGAGTGATAAGATTGATGTGATTATGTCTATGCTTGTGAATGGTAGATCTAATGTTGATCCTAATAATGTTCCTTTAGCTTCATTGGTTGCTCAAGAAGAAAATGTTGATGTGAATTTCATTAAAAATAATAATTTCAACAACAATGCTTATAGGAACAACTCTGGTAATAACTATAGGCCATATCCTTCTGCTAATGGTAATGGTTATGGTAATTCTTATGGGAATTCTTACAACAATAATAGGAGTGTACCCTCTGGTCTTGAAGCCATGCTTAAAGAATTTATTAGTACACAAACTGCTTTTAACAAATCTGTTGAGGAAAAGCTTGATAAAATTGATACTATTGCTTCTAGAGTTGATAGGCTTGCCTCCGATGTTAATCTTTTAAAATTGAAAGTTATGCCTAATAATGATATTGATAATAAGATTACTACTACAGCAAATGCCATCCAAGTTAGAATTAATGAGAATATAAGATTAATGGCTGAACTGCGTGCTAGGTGGGATAGAGAAGAAAATGAAAAACTAGCTAAAGAGAATAATGTAGCTAAAGTTTGGACTATTACCACCACTAGTAATGCTAATTCTCCACATGTTTCTGCACCTCCTACTATCAATGGTAAATAATTGGTGTTGGCAATGTTTCTACTCCTAGTGCAAAGCGTACAAAACTGCCTGAAATTGCTAAAACTGCTGAAACTGCTTGTGATAAAACTGCTGAAATTTTTTCCAACCTTGGGAACAATGATCCCATTGCTGTAGCTCATAATGATTTAGATTTTGATGATTGCCACATCTCTGAAGTTATAAAGTTCTTACAAAAACTTGCTAAAAGTCCCAATGCTAGTGCTATAAATTTAGCCTTTACAAAACATATTACAAATGCTCTCATAAAAGCTAGAGAAGAGAAACTAAAACTTGAAACTTCTATTCCTAGAAAGTTAGAGGATGGTTGGGAGCCCATCATTAAAATGAAATTCAATGACTTTGAATGTAATGCCTTATGTGATCTTGGTGCAAGTATTTCTGTTATGCCTAAAAAGATTTATGATATGCTTGACTTGCCACCATTGAAGAATTGTTATTTGGATGTTAATCTTGCTGATAATGTCAAAAAGAAACCTTTGGGGAGGATTGATAATGTGCATATTACGGTTAACAATAACCTTGTCCCCGTTGATTTTGTTGTTTTGGATATCGAATGCAATGTCATCTTGTAATTGGTTGGGAAGACCTTTTCTTCGAACCATTGGTGCTGTTATTGATATGAGGGAAGGTAATATTAAATATCAATTTCCTCTCAAGAAAGGTATGGAACACTTCCCTAGAAAGAGAATGAAGTTGTCTTTTGATTCTATTATTAGAACAAGCTATGATGTTGATGCTTCTACTCTCGATGTTACTTGATTTGCACTTTCTGCGCCTAGCTGAAAGGCGTTAAAGAAAAGCGCTTATGGGAGACAACCCATGTTTTTACCTACAGCAATTTTTTGTTTTATTGAGTCTTGGAAGTTGTTTACTACTGTAGCAACCTCTCCTTATCATGTTTTTGTGCCAAGTAAAGTTTCTATGTCAAAGTTGATGTTATATTTGGGATCGCTGCGCAGAAACAGCATTGCTGTCTGTCACGAATCTGGGCACAGTTCTCTGTAGAAAATTCTAAAAAATCTGCCAATTTACGAGCGTGATCCTCAGATATGTACGCAACTTTCATTAGTTTTGAGTTTTTCCATTTGAGCAAGTCTGGTGCCAACTTTAAATTCGTCTTTACGGACTGTTCTGTTTTGACAGATTCTGCCTTTTATTTCGCATTGCCTCTTTTGCTATGTTGGATTTATTTCTTTGATCCATTAATGTCCAGTAGCATTATGCAATGTCCAGAAGTGAAAATAATGATTGTGTCACCTCTGAATGAGTGAATTATTAATGATGCACTAACCCTCTAATGAGTTTGCTTGAAGTTTGGTGTGAAGGAAGTTTTCAAGGGTCAAGAGAGGAGAATGATATACTATGATCAAGAGGAGTGAAAGATCTAAGCTTGGGGATGCCCCGTGGTTCACCCCTGCATATTTTAAGAAGACTCAAGCTCTAAGCTTGGGGATGCCCAAGGCATCCCCTTCTTCATCGACAACATCATCAGGTTCCTCCCCGAAACTATATTTTTATTCAATCACATCTTGTGTTCTTTACTTGGAGCGTCGGTTTGTTTTCGTTTTGTTTTTGTTTGAATAAGATGGATCCTAGCATTCACTTTGTGGGAGAGAGACACGCTCCGCTGTTGCATATGGACACATGTGTCCTTAGGCTTTACTCATAATATTCAAGGCGAAGTTTCTTCTTCGTTAAATTGTTATATGGTTGGAATTGGAAAATGCTACATGTAGTAATTCTAAAATGTCTTGGATAATGTGATACTTGGCAATTGTTGTGCTCATGTTTAAGCTCTTGCATCATATGCTTTGCACCCATTAATGAAGAAATACATAGAGCATGCTAAAATTTGATTTGCATATTTGGTCTCTCTAAGGTCTAGATAATATCTAGTATTGAGTTTTGAACAACAAGGAAGACGGTGTAGAGTCTTATAATGTTTACAATATGTCTTTTATGTGAGTCTTGCTGCACCTGTTCATCCTTGAGTTTGCTTCAAATAACCTTGCTAGCCTAAACCTTGTATCGAGAGGGAATACTTCTCATGCATCCAAAATCCTTGAGCCAACCACTATGCCATTTGTGTCCACCATACCTACCTACTACATGGTATTTCTCCATTCCAAAGTAAATTGCTTGAGTGCTACCTTTAAAAATTCCATCATTCACCTTTGCAATATATAGCTCATGGGACAAAATAGCCTTAAAAACTATCGTAGTATTGAATATGTACTTATGCACTTTATATTTTATTAAGTTGCTTGTTGTGCGATAACCATGCTTCTGGGGAACGCCATCAACTATTGTTGAATATCATGTGAGTTGCTATGCATGTCCGTCTTGTCTGAAGGTCTATCATTTTAGTGGTTGGAGCATGCAAAATTGTTAGAGAAGAACATTGGGCCGCTAACTAAAGCCATGAATCATGGTGGAAGTTTCAGTTTTGGACATATATCCTCAATCTCATATGAGAATAATAACTTTGCTACATGCTTATGCATTTAAGAGGAGTCCATTATCTGTTGTCCATGTTGTCCCGGTATGGATGTCTAAGTTGAGAATAATCAAAAGCGAGAAATCCAATGCGAGCATTCTCCTTAGACCTTTGTACAGGCGGCATGGAGGTACCCCTTTGTGACACTTGGTTGAAACATGGCATGCGAAGATCCGGTAGTCCAAGCTAAGTAGGACGAGGTGCGGGCACTATTAGTATACTATGCATGAGGCTTGCAACTTGTAAGATATAATTTTCATAACTCATATGCTTTATTACTACCGTTGACAAAATTGTTTCATGTTTTCAAAATAAAAGCTCTAGCACAAATACAGCAATCGATGCTTTCCTCTTTGAAGGACCTTTCTTTTACTTTTATTGTTGAGTCAGTTTACCTATCTCCTTCCACCTTAAGAAGCAAACACTTGTGTGAACTGTGCATTGATTCCTACATACTTGCATATTGCACTTATTATATTACTTTATGTTGACAATATCCATGAGATATACATGTTATAAGTTGAAAGCAACCGCTGAAACTTAATCTTCCTATGTGTTGCTTCAACACCTTTACTTTGATTTATTGCTTTATGAGTTAACTCTTATGCAAGACTTATTGATGCTTGTCTTGAAGTACTATTCATGAAAAGTCTTTGCTTTATGATTCAGTTGTTTACTCATGTCATTACCTTTGCTTTGATCGCTGCATTCATTACATATGTTTACAAATAGTATGATCAAGATTATGATGGCATGTCACTTCAGAAATTATCTTTGTTATCGTTTTACCTGCTCGGGACGAGCGAACTAAGCTTGGGGATGCTGATACGTCTCCAACGTATCGATAATTTCTTATGTTCCATGCTACTTTATTGATGATACCTACATGTTTTATGCACATTATATGTCATATTTATGCATTTTCTGAAACTAACCTATTAACAAGATGTCACAGTGCCAGTTCCTGTTTTCTATTGTTTTTGGTTTCATAAATCCTAGTAAAGAAATATTCTCGGAATTGGACGAAACTTTCGCCCGTGGTCCTATTTTTGCACGTAAGCTTCCAGAAGACCGAAGAGATAACGAAGTGGGGCCACGAGGCGGCCGTAGGGTCCGGCGCGCCCAAGCCCCCCGGCCGCGCCCGACCTGCCCCCGGGCCCCTCGTGTGGCCCCCGCTGACCCTCCGCCTACTTAAAGCTTCCGTCGCGAAAACCCCCAAGTACCGAGAGCCACATACGGAAAACCTCAGAGACGTCGCCTGAATCCCATCTCGGGGATTCTGGAGATCGCCTCCGCACCCCCGGAGAGGGGATTCATCTCCGAGGACTCTACACCGCCATGGTTTCCTCCGGCGTGATGAGTGAGTAGTTCACCCCTGACCATGGGTCCATAGCAGTAGCTAGATGGTCGTCTTCTCCTTGTTGTGCTTCATTGTTGGATCTTGTGAGCTGCCTAACATGATCAAGATCATCTATCTGTAATACTATATGTTGTGTTTGTCTGGGATCCGATGGATAGAGAGTACTATGATTATGGTGATTATCAATCTATTGTTTATGTGTTGTTTATGATCTTGCATGCTCTCCGTTATTAGTAGAGGCTCTGGCCAAGTTTTTGCTCTTAACTCCAAGAGGGGGTATTTATGCTCGATAGTGGGTTCATGCCTTCATTGAATCTGGGATCGTGACAGTAGGTTCTAAGGTTGTGATGTGCTGTTGCCACTAGGGATAAAACATTGATGCTATGTCTAAGGATGTAGTTGTTGATTACATTACGCACCATACTTAATGCAATTGTCTGTTGCTTTGCAACTTAATACTGGAGGGGGTTCGGATGATAACCTGAAGGTGGACTTTTTAGGCATAGATGCAGTTGGATGGCGGTCTATGTACTTTGTCGTAATGCCCTGATTAAATCTCACTATATTTATCATATCATGTATATGCATTGATATGCTTCTCTATTTGTCAATTGCCCGACCGTAATTTGTTCACCCAACATGCTTTATCTTATGGGAGAGACACCTCTAGTGAACCTGTGGACCCCGGTCCTATTCTCTTACATAGCATACAATCTACTGCAATTGTGTTTTACTATTTTCTTTGCAAACATCTTCCACTCGAACGTTTAATCCTTTGTTACAGCAAGTCGGTGAGATTGACAACCTCACTGTTTCGTTGGGGCAAAGTACTTGGTTGTGTTGTGCAGGTTCCGCGTTGGCGCCGGAATCCCTGGTGTTGCGCCGCATCACATTTCGCGACCATCAACCTTCAACGTGCTTCTTGGCTCCTCCTGGTTCGATTAAACCTTGGTTTCTTTCCGAGGGAAAACTTGCTACGGTGCGCATCATACCTTCCTCTGGGGGTTCCCAACGAACGTGTGAGTTACACGCCATCACCTCGCCATTTATTCCTTCCGTCGCGAAACCCTAGTACCGAGAGCCACGATACGAGAAAGTTCCAGACGCCGTCGCCGTCAACCCCATCTCGGGTGTTCAGAAGATCGTCCGCACCCCGCCGGAGAGGAATCATCACCGGAGGGCTCTACATCACCATGCCCGCCTCCGGATTGATGCGTGAGTAGTTCATCCTTGGACTACGGGTCCATAGCAGTAGCTAGATGGTTGTCTTCTCCTCTTGTGCTATCATGTTTAGATCTTGTGAGCTGCCTATCATGATCAGGATCATCTATTTGTAATGCTACATGTTGTGTTTGTTGGGATCCGATGAATATGGAATACTATGTCAAGTTGATTATTGATCTATCATATATGTTATTTATGTTCTTGCATGCTCTCCGTTGCTAGTAGAGGCTCTGGCCAAGTTGATACTTGTGACTCCAAGAGGGAGTATTTATGCTAGATAGTGGGTTCATGTCTCCATTGAATCTGGGGGAGTGACAACAACCCCTAAGGTTGTGGATGTGTTGTTGCCACTAGGGATAAAACATCAATGCTTTGTCTAAGGATATTTGTATTGTTTACATTACGCACAATACTTAATCAACTTAATACTGGAGGGGGTGCGGATAACCTGAAGGTGGACTTTTTAGGCATAGATGCATGCTGGATGGCGGTCTATGTATGTTCATAGTAGTCATCATCATGATATGTATATGCATCTCTATTTGTCAATTGCCCAACTGTAATTTGTTCACCCAACATGCTATTTATCTTATTGGAGAGACACCACTAGTGAACTGTGGACCCCGGTCCATTCTTTTACATCTGAAATACAACCTACTGCAATCATTGTTCTCTTTTGTTTTCTGCAAGCAAACATCATTCTCCACACCATACGTTTAATCCTTTGTTTTCAGCAAGCCGGTGAGATTGACAACCTCACTGTTAAGTTGGGGCAAAGTAGTTTGATTGTGTTGTGCAGTTCCACGTTGGCTGGAATCCCCGGTGTTGCGCCGCACTACACTCTTTCACCAACAACCTTCACGTGGCCTTCATCTCCTACTGGTTCGATAAACCTTAGTTTCTTACCGAGGGAAAACTTGCACTATCATACCTTCCCCTTGGGGTTCCCAACGGACGTGTGCTTTACCGTCACAAGGAGCTGCCCACGCCAGCCGCTCCCTCTCGGGCGCTTCTCGTCCCCTCGTGCGCCGCTCTCCCTATGGAGCGTGACGAGAAGACACCGTCCGCCGCACGCCGCCCCCTCCGCCATTGCTCCGGGATGGAGGGAGAGTTCGACGCCACAGCGAACCCGCGCACGTTGTCCTCCCCGCGGCACGGCGCGGCCCCGGAGCTTCTCCGATCTCGAAGGACTCGACACCGCCGCCGCCGCGCCGCTCGCTCCTTCGGTCCGGTCCGCGTTCGACCAGCTGATGTCGCTATCTTTCGCTGCCCTCCTCTCCACCTGCTGCCGCCGTCGCCAACGTCATCGCCTCCACCCCGTGCCGCCGCTCTCCGCTGCTCTTCCTCCCGCGCCCATTGTCAGAGTTCCCAGACTTCCAACCGATGCAAGAACTCCTCAATGTGGCACCACTGCAACTGCTCGTATACTGAGGCTCCATTCCCGCTTCAGCACACCGTCGTCACTCACATCTTCTCTGCAGCGGAGGCGCTGGCTTCTTTTCTCGCCAAGGCGCCGAACGCTCAATGGCGGCTACTTGCGCTGCCGCCTCCCACTCTCGTTGTCCGCTAGCCGCGGTCAACTTCAAACTCCGGGCGTGCCTGCTGGTGGAGATGGAGGTGGAGGTGGAGAGGGAGTGATGGTTTGTACTCCGTGATAACGCTGAAGCACACTGCTGGGAACCCCAAGTGGAAGGTGTGATGCATTTCCCTCGGTATGAAACCAAGGTTTATCAACCAGTAGATGAAGGCCACATGAAGGTTGTTGGTGGAGGAGTGAAAGCGCGCTAACACCGCTGATTCCGGGCGCCAACGTGGAACCTGCACAACACAATCAAGATACTTTGCCCCAACGTACTTAACAGTGAGGTTGTCAATCCCACCCATTTGTTGAAACAAAGACAACAGAGATGGTGTGGAGAGAATGAGGTTGAGTCATACAGCAACCCAGAACAGAGATTGCAGAGATTGTATTTGATAAAAGAATGGACCTAAGTCCATGCTAGCCACTAGTGGTGTCTCTCTCCAATAAGATAAATGTTATGTCAACAAATTGAGTGCTGTGGGTAATTTTAGCAAACAACATCTATAGATATATGACGATGACAGATCAATATGATTTAATTGCACATTACGCATAAAGAATACAGACCGCCATCCAAGATGCATCTATGCCTAAATAGTCCACCTTCAGGTTAGCATCCACACCCAGTATTAAGTTGTAAAACAACAGACAATTGCATTAAGTATGGTGTGTAATGTAATCAACACAAATATCCTTAGGCAAAAAGTATTGATGTTTTATCCCTAGTGGCAACAACACATCCACAACCTTAGAACTCTGTCCCAGATATCAATGGAGGCATGAACCCATTATCGAGCATAACATCCTCTGAGTTACAAGTATCAACTTGGCCGTAGCAGCCTCATTAGCAATCTGAGAGCACAGAACATAAACAAAACACATATGTGATAGATCAATCAAACTGACATGTATATTCTATATCTACCTGATCCCCACCAAACACAACATGTAGCATTACAAATAGATGATCTTGATCATGTTAGGCAACTCACACGTCCATTTTGCATCACTATTTTATATCATAATTTGATGTTATTCATTGTATATTTCATATTTAGAGATGATACTTATGTTATTTCACCTATTTTGCATGTTTCATGATTATTGGAGAATTATTCACCGGAGTCAGAATTCTGCTGGAAAAAGCACCGTCAGGATACCATATTTCTGAAGATCAACAATTGACGGAAATTACACCGAAGATCTTATTTTTTCCAGAAGAACGAGCCAGCCATGAGGAGCCGAGGAGGGCTGCCATGCCCCCTTACAGGCCGGCGGCGGACCCAGCCCCCGGCCGCGCCGCCATGTGGGAGGGCCCACGACCCCTCTCTACCGTCTCTTTCGTGTACTTCATCTGTCTGAAACCTAAGGCACGGGGGATAAGCGAGAATAGACACAGCCGCCTCTGCGGGGCGGAGAAACACCAGAGAGAAAAGAGCTCTCCGGCGGGCAGGAATCCGCCGGGGAAATTCCCTCCCGGAGGGGGAAATCGTCGCCATCGTCACCGTCATCGAGCTGGACTTCATTGGGATCATCATCATCATCATCTCCACCATCGACACCGCCATCTCCACCGCTGCACCTCGTCTCCGCTGTAACATCTAGGGTTGAATCTTGAGTATTTCATAGGGGAAACTCTCCCGGTATTGATTACTACTTGTTATTGATGCTATTGAGTGAAACCATTGGATCAAGGTTTATGTTCAGATTGTTATCCATCATCATATCACCTCTGATTATGTTCCATATGATGTCTCGTGAGTAGTTCGTTTAGTTCTTGAGGACATGGGTGAAGTCTAAATGTTAGTAGTGAACTATGTTGAGTAATATTTAATGGTTTGATATTTAAGTTGTGGTGTTATTCTTCTAGTGGTGTCGTGTGAACGTCGACTACATGATACTTCACCTTTATGGGCCTAGGGGAGTACATCTTGTATTCGTTTGCTAATTGTGGGGTTGCCGGAGTGACAGCAACCTGAACCCCCGTTGGTATATCGATGCAGGAGGGATAGCAGGATCTCAGAGTTTAAGGCTGTGGTTAGATTTATCTTAATTACTTTCTTTGTATTTGCTGATGTTTGCAAGGGGTATAATCACAAGTATGTATTAGTCCTAGGAAGGGAGGTGCATTAGCATAGGTTCACCCACACAACACTTATCAAAACAATGAAGATTAATCAACTATATGAAGCGAAAGCACTAGACTAAAATCCCCGTGTGTCCTCAAGAACGTTTGGTCATTATAAGTAAACAAACCGGCTTGTCCTTTGTGCTAAAAAGGATTGGGCCACTCGCTGCAATTATTACTCTCGCATTTTACTTACTTGTACTTTATTTATCTGCTATATCAAAACCCCCTGAAAACTTGTCTGTGAGCATTTACAGTGAATCCTTCATCGAAACTGCTTGTCAACACCTTCTGCTCCTCGTTGGGTTCGACACTCTTATTTATCGAAAGTACTACGATACACCCCCTATACTTGTGGGTCATCAAGACTATTTTCTGGCGCCGTTGCCGGGGAGTGAAGCGCTATTGGTAAGTGGAATTGGTAAGGAAAACTTTTACTGTTTGTGCTGATTTTATTTCTGCCTGCTGCTATAAGTCATTATGGAGAGATCCTCTCTTGAATTTCTATTTGGGAAATCTACTACTACTGCAAAGGTAGTGGATGAGGCGCCAGGTAAGTAATTCCGTATAAAATACCTATGAAGATTATTGAACGTGTTGTGGATAACCGCTATGAAGGGGATGGAACTGTTCATCCTGGAGATCATTTACTGTTTTTACATGAATTATGCGGGTTATTCAAGTGTGCAGGTATTTCAATGGATGAAGTTAGGAAGAAATTATTCGCTATGTCGCTGTCTGGTAAAGCGGCGCATTGGTATAATGTTGAAGGATGGGCGTTCTCTTGATTGGAAGGATATTGTGCCTCTATTTTATTCTAAATTTTATCCTCCAAGTGAAATTCACAAAGACCGCAACCGTATATATAATTTCTGGCCTCATGATGGAGAGAGTATTGCCCAAGCGTGGGGGAGATTGAAGTCTTTAATGCTCAAATGCCCCATTCATGAGCTTCCTGGTAATATCATCATTGATAATTTCTATGCAAGACTTTCTTTTCAAGATAAAACCTTGCTGGATACTACTTGTTCTGGATCATTCACACGCAATAAAGAAGAGTTTAAATGGGACCTTCTTGATCGGATCCAAGAAAATACTGAAGGATGGGAGAATGACAAAGGTAGAGTGTCAGGTATAAATTATGATTATGAATGCATTGAATCTCATTTTGAATTGCCTAGGAAGAATTTTGATAAGTATCATGAACCTTATAAAGATAAAACTGATTCACCTATAGGTAAATGTATTGAAATTAAAACTGTTGATCATGTTCTTCCTGAAGCTTATATTGAAAAAACTCCTTTCCCTGCTAAAATGAAGGAGTATTCTGTTATAACTAGTGTAGTTAATAAAAGTGCAAAGAAACCTATAGAACCTGAGGAATAAATGTTGAACCTGCTATTGCAATAGTTAAAGATCTTGTGACTGAAAATGTAGAAGATGGTCATATCATTTTCTGTGAAGATGCTTCTAATATTGTTTCACATCCTAATAAGTCTAGGAAAGCTAGTGTTCCTCTCTGTTAGAATTGGTGATCATTGTTATTATGGTTTATGCGACATTGGTGCAAGTATTAGTGCCATTCCTTATGAGCTTTACACGGAAATCATGCATGAAATTGGTTCTTGTGAACTTGAAGATATTGATGTGGTTATTCGGCTAGCTAATAGAGAAACTATCTCTCCCATTGGTATTGTTTGAGATGTGGAAGTTCTATGTGGTAAGATTAAATATCTCGCTGACTTTTTGGTACTTGGTTCTGCTGCTAGTAAGTCTTGTCCTATTATTTTTGGTAGACCTTTTCTAAATACTTGTGGAGCTGTTATAGATTGCAATAAGGAGAAACTTGTTACTAAATTTGCTGGTGAATTGAGTTTAACTTCTCTAAATTTGCCAAAACTCCTTATAAAGCTGATTTGCCTAATGATGATTTTAGAGTTGAACAGTGTGCATCTATTGCTCTTGCTCCTAATAATCCTTTGCAGCAACATTTGGAGATCATGAGAGTGAAGTATTTAGGGAAGAAAGGGATGAGCTTGATGAAATTTTCCTTCGTCAACCCATTCTTAAACATGACTTACCTGTTGAAGATCTAGGTGTAACACCACCACCAAAGGAAGATCCTGTATTTGATTTGAAACCATTACCTGATAATCTTAAGTATGCTTATATTGATGATAAGAAAACATATCATGTTATTATTAGTGCTACAGAGTTTGAAGAAGAAAGATTATTGGAAATATTGAAGAAACACCGAGGAGCTATTGGCTATACTCTTGATGACTTGAAGGGGATTTCTCCCTCTATTTGCCAACATGCTATTGATGTCTTCCATTGGTGCTTTATCTATGGTAGACAGTCTTAAGCCCCAGAGCAGAGGTTTGTAGAACAGCTCAAGTTTCCCTCAAGTGGATCACCCAAGGTTTATCGGAACTTTGGGGAGGAAGAGGTCAAAGAAGATATCCTTCAACCCCAGAATCACGGGCTACAAGAAGTCTCAGGAACCCCAACACACCTAATACATCAGACTATAGGTGCACTAGTTCCCAAGTAGATAGTGAATACAAGTGGTATAGATGGTGGTAATATTGCAGAAGTAAAGATGCAAGAAAACAAGAATGAGAGCTATACCACAAAATAGCTTGTCAAGTGGGAAGCACCTCCTTTTGTGGTGAAACAGCGCCTAGGGATCTATCACTAGTGGACACTCAAGCATTGATCACATAACAATAATAACTTTAACATTAAAGCACATAATAATTTGTTAGATGAGAACACCACTAATTGTGTAGGATTACACGAACCCTCAATGCCTGAGCTAACAAGCTCCACAACATTCGATATTCATGTTTAAGTAACCTTAGAGTATAATAGATCTTTGCAAAATAGACCAAGTACTAACATAGCATGCACACTGTCACCATCACACTATGAAGGAGGCATAAATCACATCAATACTATCATAGCGATAATCAACTCCATAACCTACAAGAGATTATGATCATAGCCTACGACAAGAACTACACGATGCACACACTGTCACCATTACACCATGCAGGAGGAATAGACTACTTTAATAACATCACATGAGTAGCACATAGATAAATAGTGATACAAAGCTCATCATATGGATCTCAATCATGTAAGCAGCTCATGAGATCGTATTGAGCAGCTGGCAGAGAGAGATTAACCATATAGCTACCGGTACAGCCTCAATGGAGAACTACTCCCTCCTCATGGGAGACAAAGAGTGTGTGATGAAGAGATGGCTATGGAACATGGAGGAGCCTTCCGGGGCACTCTCTGCCCTTGCCGCGTGTTTAATGTGGCAGACTCGTCCCCGTATCTTGGCTTCTCACATGGCGGTGGCCTGAACCTTTCCACGTGGCTTCTTCACGGCCTATGTGGTCGTGGACCCAGAGAAAGGAAAGGGTACGAGGGTCTGGGTCACTGCACTAGGGCGGTGCGCCTCCGGTCATGTCGCCACCATGTGTGGGGTTCTCCGTGGCCCCTCTCTGCGGCTCGGGTGTTCGGAAGCTCCCTGGGATCTCTTCTAAAGGATGGCCGGGCGGTTGATTTCGTCCAATTCCGAGAAAATTTCCTTACTATAGATTTCTGAAACCAAAACAAGGGGTAAAAATGAAATCGGCACTTCCGCATCTCTCGTACGACAGGTTAGTTCCGGAAAACGTATAATAATGACATATAATGTATATAAAACATGTAGGTATCAATAAAGTAGCATTGAACATAAGAAATTATAGATACGCTGGAGACGTATCAGCATCCCCAGCTTAGTTCCTATCGCCCTCGAGTAGGTAAACGATAACAAGATAATTTCTTAAGTGACATGCCATCATAACCTTGATCATACTATTGTAAGCATATGAGATGAATGCAGCGATCAAAACAAGTGGTAATGACTTGAGTAAATAAATGAATCATAAAGCAAAGACTTTTCATGAATAGTATTTCAGACCAGCATCAATAAGTCTTGCATAAGAGTTAACTCATAAAGTAATAAACGTAAGTAAAGGTATTGAGGCAAATACAAACATTAAGTTTCAGCGTTGTTTTCAACTTATAATATGTCTTCATGGATAGTGTCAATATAAAGTAATATAACAAGTGCAATATGAAGTATGTAGGAATCAATGCACAGTCCACACAAGTGTTTGCTTCTTAAGGTGGAGAGAGATATAGGTAAACTCACCAACAAGAAGTAAAAGAATGGTCTCAAAGAGGAAAGCATCGATTACTAGATTTGTGCTAGAGTTTTTATTTTGAAAACATGAAACAATTTTGTCAACGTTAGTAATAAAGCATATGAGTTATGTAAATTATATCTTACAAGTTACAAGCCTCATGCATAGTATACTAATAGTGCCCGCACCTTGTCCTAATCAGCTTGGACTACCGGATCATCGCAATACACATGTTTTAACCAAGGTTACAAAGGTACCTCCATGTCACCAGCAAGGTCTAAGGAGAAAGCCCGTACTGATCGCTCTTGATTATTCTCAACTTAGACATCCATACCGGACAACATGGACAAATGTGACAATGGACTCCTTCCATAAGCATGTAGCAACAATTATTATTCTCACATGAGATTGAGGATATATGTCCAAAACTGAAAACTTCCACCATGATTCATGGCTTTAGTTAGCGGCCCAATGTTCTTCTAACAATATGCATGCTCTAACCATTAAGGTGGTAGAATCTCTCTTACTTTATAAGACTGACATGCATAGCAACTCACATGATATTCAACAAAGAGTTGATGGCGTCCCCAGAAACATGGTTATCGCACAACAAGCAACTTAATAAGAGATAAAGTGCATAAGTACATATTCAATACCACAATAGTTTTTAAGGCTATTTGTCCCATGAGCTATATATTGTAAAGGCGAATGATGGAATTTTAAAGGTAGCACTCAAGCAATTTACTTTGGAATGGCGGAGAAATACCATGTAGTAGGTAGGTATGGTGGACACGAATGGCATAGTGGTTGGCTCAAGGATTTTGGATGCATGAGAAGTATTCCCTCTCGATACAAGGTTTAGGCTAGCA